>CM043700.1:51305619-51803119 GCA_023935145.1 Bretschneidera sinensis
GATGGTGATGATGGGACTTGGAGGTGAGTAAGCTCAAAGAGGCGTCCAACTTTACGGCCGGTTCCAAGGAGTTTTCCTGTCTGAGGGTCCTGCACACGACAACCAGTAGAAGAAAAATGCAAATCAAGTCCAAGATCACATAGTTGTCCAACAGATATAAGGTTAAGCGTAAGATTAGGAACCAAATATGTGTCAGGGAGAGACAGATGAGAACTGTCAACATGTCCAGTGTGGCTGACCAACATATTTGATCCATTGGCAGTGTGAATAGTAGGTGCATGCTCATCATGGGTTTTAAAGGAAAATATGGAGGCATCAGAAGTCATATGATTGCAACAAGCATAATCAAAATACCATCGGGATGTACCTGGTGTAGCTGACATGGCTATATTATTACCAGTTTTAGTTAGAGCCTCGGTAAGAATGGTGCATAAACCACTCCAATCAGGTGAAGAGCTGGATGAAGTTGGTGTAGCATCAGTGGCTACAGCAGCAGTATTCTTTGACTTGGAATGGAACCGATTGTATGAGCCTCGTGAGCGATATTGGTTCCCATTTGACTGATTTCCAGAAGGAAGTTTAGGGCAATCTGCAAGATAGTGACCCGGTTCTCTGCAGACTTTACATAGGCGAGAAGGACATTTGAGCAATTCATGCCCTTGTGAATGACAATACTTGCAATATAAGGGCTTCTGGTATGGGTTTGTCTTGGCAGCTGGTGTGGCAAGAGCAACGGGTGCTGCAAGGGTAACATCTGTATGAGATCCCTGTAATGTGGCGAGACGTGTTTCCTCACTGAGTAGATCAGAAAGAACGTCGTTTAAGGGAGGTATTGCGCCTCGGTGTAGGATTGAAGCTCTTACAGGTTCAAATTCCTCTTTCAAGCCCATCAGGAATTGCATAATGCGTGTCTCAGTTTGGTACTTTTTATGAACATCAGCGTCTTTTGTGCATTCCCAAGTTGGCTCAGTGAGAGCTAACTGGTTCCACACGGCAGTCATCTGAGATAGAAAGCTGTTGATAGTTTGTCCAGGTTCTTGGCGCATGCTTTGAAGGATGGAAAGAAGACGATACCGATTTGAGATGTCTGCCCTGGTGTAGCGGTGTTGGAGAAGATCCCAAGCTTCTTTAGCTGTATGGAGTGTACCAAATTGAAGTTTGATTTCTGCGATAATAGTGGCACGAAACCATGTGAGAATCTGGTGATTTTTACTATCCCAGTCCTCTAGACGGTCAACATATTTGTCAGCATCTTCATCGTCCTTCTTCTTGGGTTCAGTGATATCTCCAGTCACGTAACGCCACAATTTATGTCCACGGAGGAAACCAGACATTTCTTGAGCCCATATAACATAATTAGATTCATCCAGAACAGTAGTAATGACCCGGGGTAAGTACGATTCAGCCATATGCACAAAGAGGAAGGTGAACCTCCAAGAAACCGGTGATGTGGCGGTCAACTGATGATGTGGTGGTCAACGGGTGACGTGGCACTGACGTATCAGTGAGGTGGCGTTGATGTGGCTTTTAGGGCTGACGTGACAGCAGCGTTTCTGAAACAGGAGCGGCAGCAGATGTGATGTCAACAAGTGACGTGGCACTGACATGGCAGTGAGGTGGCGTTGATGTGGCCTTTAAGGCTGACGTGGCAGCAGCGTTTCCAAAACAAGAGCGGTAGCGGAGATGATGTCGATGAGACTCCGACTATAGTGATGACCCGACAGGTATGAAAATGATATACTAGAAGTTTTTCTGATGTGAAGGATCCACTAATAGTGGCAATCACAGAGCATACTCAACTCTTAATATACCGAGAATTTCTGATGTGAAGGATCCACTAATAGTGGCAATCACAGAGCATACTCAACTCTTAAAATACCGAGAACCATTATGGCTCTGATACCATGTTGAATTTAAGAGAGGAAGTGAGACAATACAAAAAGAAGAATTGTATTGAATGGTGTGATTTACTTACAAAGGGAGCTATCCTATTTATATAAGCTAATAGGAGAAGTAAAGCTATACACAACCAATGTGGGATTATCCTATTTATACAAGCTAATAGGAGAAGCAAAGCTATACACAACCAATGTGGGACTAAGCCCATATAATACATTAACAACCTGAAAAGATAATCAGCAAACTCGGAAAGAAATTAAAAAAAAAAAAAAAGCACTTCAAGAATTGCACTTAAAGGAGTTGTTCTGTTGAGAGAAAAAGAAAACTCTACTGTCAATTAAATTAAATAAACAACAAGATCTACAAGATTGACAATATCAGATACATGCTGCATCTGATTGACACCAAGGAGTTGTTCTGCACTAATATACCATTTTCTGGAGCAATTCCGTTTGGTCTAGCTGCACTTTCAGTTTTTGGCTATCAAAATGGTTTTTGAAACAGTTTGGTAAAACGACCGTGGCGTGGAGTGCTTCGTAACTAGCCTAATTCAGCTTCTAAAAAACTGTTTTTTCAGGTTCGGATTCTTCTAAGAAACCATTTTTTTTGTAAAACGACCGTGGAGTGGAGTGCTTCGTAACTAGCCTAATTCAGCTTCTTAAAAACTGTTTTTTCAGGTTTGGATTCTTCTAAGAAACCATTTTTTGGGGTGCAAGAAACAAAAACGATTATAGAATCTAGGCCAGGAAAAGAAAAAGGGCGGGAGGGGGGGTGGGACTTTTTCAACAGAGAGGATAGAAGATTACTTGGGTCTCTGACAGTTCCATGGACCTTGTAACCCTTCAAAAGGAGAAACTTGATGACCCATGATGATACATACCCTCCTGCACCTGTAACACACAGACTATCTTTCTCTCCCATCATCTCTGTTTCTACACTACCAGTCTGTTCAATCTAGATTTTGATTTATACTCCTATTTCTGCCTGCTTTTTTTGACATACAAAATAGACAAGTTTTCTTGTTTATTGACCATTTAAAATTCGAGTAGTAATACACGAACCTGGTTGTCTGTGGAAGTTACAAAGAATCAGTCTATTAGTAAGGAAATTGAATAGTAATTTTAGTATTTAAAATTTTTTTTTTTAGTTTTTTGAAACAATTACTATTTAATTTCTCCATGATTACTAGTTACGAAACCCAGTAGATTACCTCTTAAAATTCTGTATCTTATGCACTAGCCAACCAAAGACTTTTTTTAAAAAACAAATATCCAGAGGAAACATAATCATAGTAGTATCTAGATATGAATTAGTTTGATTTGTTTCCTTAATATCTAGATATTAATTACTTCGATTTGTTTCCTTTTTTGCATGTATTAGAGTTTTATAAATTATGGAGACTTTATGTTGTAGAGCTGTTTATGAATGAAAACAAACCAAATGATCGAATTGAATACTATATGATTGAGTGTTTGTTTGTCATATAATTTGGACAGCTATTTAGGAGATCAATATTTTTATGATTAATTTTTTGTATTATTATTTTCTAGGCTACTTTTATACATCAAAGTAGTTTTAGAGTCCAAATCTCGTTCCACTTGTTCCTTGTGCAGTTGGAAACAAAAAAAAAAAAAATCAAATCTTAACACCAAATTATAGGGCAGTAAATGGAAAGAATCAAAC
Source organism: Bretschneidera sinensis (assembly GCA_023935145.1). Lineage (NCBI taxonomy): Eukaryota > Viridiplantae > Streptophyta > Magnoliopsida > Brassicales > Akaniaceae > Bretschneidera > Bretschneidera sinensis. The sequence goes on from CM043700.1 coordinate 51,309,202, forward strand.
TCCAACTTCTAAAACCATCACTTGAGAATATCATGTCTATTATATGCTTCAAACATTGTGTTGAGAGACCATTATTTTTTACTTCAATTCTGTTAGGGTTTTGGCTCAATTCCCTACCACGATGACTTCTAATTGTTTTAGAAAAAGTAGTTTTCTATTTTATATTTGTTTTAATAGGAGTAGTAATAATTTCCTAGTGGATTGTTGCTTATTTTAATAAAAGTAGAATTAGTTTTTTTATGTTGTTGTTCTTCTCCAATTAGTATTAAGAAAACATCCTCTATATAAAATGAGTCTCAGAGAAGGTTTGAGACAATTCTCATATACATTATAAACTAGAGGGGTTTTATTAATAGAGCTAAGATGAGAGCTTTGGGTGTATTGGAGTTTTGAACATGAGTTAGATTAATTTTTTTTTTTTTAATTGGGACTTTGGGGTGAAAATTACGTCTACTATTTGAGTTCTGGGGGAATTTATGAAATGGTTTAAAAGCTAAGCCGAAAAAGGGCTTATGAAAGGAATGACAGTATAAACGAATTGAGGTTGAATTTGTTTTCACTGCTATAGTTTTATCAACCATTTTTAGCTCCTTCACCGACCAAAGGGTACCAATGTTAGATTGTTGCATGCAGTATTTTGCTGCATATTTTGCTTGCACACACTTAAGGTGTGTTCAGTTTCAGTATTTTAGGGAAAATTTTGCATTTAGAAATCATTCTGAAAAATATATCTAAAAGTGAACAATTTTCTATAACTGAAACGCGTTCCTTAAAAAAGGGTTCAAAACAATGTCGATTATATGAAATACAAGCTGTTAATTATAAGAAGCTTACTGGTCAAATATCGCAAACTCCCTATAATGCTTGGAACTGTCCAATCTGATTTTCAGGTCTTGGACATGCAGACTTTCAGGTCACATTGAACAAAAAGAAGCAAATAACAGCATGTGATACCTGCAAATTCATTATACAGCCATAACTTTGAAACAGTACTAACATAAAATATCTCAACCTTAGAAAAACTCCTATTCCAAATCATTTTACAACTTCAGCCAAGATAAAATCTTCTAAATTTAAATTTATTGGAAGTTTCCCGTGAATCGACAAAAGATCCAACATCGAACACCGAGATTTTGACCATAAGTGAAAGATATGGGCCAGTTGCATTAGCATAAGACATAATACCATTGAAATTGATTCAAGAACGTAAAAAAAAAAAAAAAAAAAAAAAAAAAAAAACCAGCTGCCTAGTCTTTATGCAGGAGACCACTTTCTTCGTAGTTCTTGACAGAATCAATGAAAGTCTCCTCTAATGGCCTAAACTTCCACCCCAAATTCTGCAATTTTTCCGAACTCAAGTTTGTATCTTCTTGGACCTCAGTGAAACTGTCATGATATGAACTAAATCAGCCAAAGTAACAAAGCAAATGGTAAAAAAGAAAAAGAAAAATATGAAATCTAGCATGTTTACTTATTTCAAATGATCCATATTTACTTAAAAATATTCCATTTTTACATATTTTACTGCAGTTGAATTTTATAGGATTTGAGTTCTCTAATCTGGATAGTTTCTTACCTTTTAGGGTAATCATAGTTAGGATACATGCTCTTCAACTTTTCCAGGTCTCTCACATACAAGCAAGAGGGCTTCAGCCACATCGCGGACATCTACGAGAGCACAGTCCTTATCTTCAAGAGATTCTGGTCGATCTGATTTATATATCATTTCCAGGAATTATTCCTACGCTGTAAGATGATTGAAAGGGGGAGGGATGCAAATGCAAATTTATACTGTAGATGGTTGTAGATGCATTTTTTTTGTAATGTTAACAATGCATTCTGTCCACATTTTTTCTGCAATTGTTACAGTCATCAACCAGAGGGCGAGCACCCCTTTGTGATGAGCTGCCGTGTTATATTTTAAGATCGGTAACTGAGATAATTGAAGAAAACAAGTATGTACCCTCCCTTATTCCCTTGGCCGTAGGAAGGCCGGTGGTTGTACTTATGCTCCTCAATACTCAGTGTGGGAATTGTATGTCGTGTTCCGTCAAGCCTATGAACAATATACGTAAATGAACACTGGAGAGCTTCAAAATACCTTTCAAAAGCATTGGAAGAAACAAGCTACTGGCATTGATTGTGGATTGCAGCCTAGGCCCAATAACAATGGCTGGACAAACCGTTACAATGTCGAGTTCACCTTTCAAAAGCTTCACTTTCCGCTATTGTTTTGGCAAGGCTATAATAGCTCTGATATTCACAAGAAAAGAAGCTTAATTAGATTAAATGAAAGGACAAAGGAAAACAGACACCTATAGGCTTTTTTAAGTGCCTGACTGTTGAGCTGAAAAGCTATTAAATCTGAATTGTTTGAAACCCCTTCCACAGTGGTCAGTGAAATGCCATGAAAACATATTTGCATTTGGTTTTGGTAAACATTTTCTGTTGTTTTAGATAATCAAAGCCGTTTTCATTTCATAGAAAATTGTTTCAGTTTTGTTTTCAATTTTACTTAAAACAATGAAAACAATTTTTTTTTTCCGTTTCCTGAATTTGGCTTGTGATCATTTTCATTTTTTAGAAAATGATTTTTTGTTTGTTTTTAGCTGCATTTTCACTCCTGTTTTCTACTTTATGTGAAGAAAAAAAAAACGAAAACGGGTCTGTTTTCTAAAACCAAACACGTTCACACTAAAAGTTAAAAGGTATCATTTTCATTTCAATTTAACTGAAAATACCCATGAATTTACATGCTGAAAGTTTTATAGTGAACCGGTAATTGCAATGAAGCCTTTAAAACTCAATCTTATAGAAGATATATAGTATAAAACTTTGTTAGTAGGACACCTCAATTGACTTGCAGAATTCAGTGTCTGACCAACATTCCTCATCCATAGGCCGATCTTTTGGCCAGTTGGGGTTCAGCATAACAGCAGCTACAGATGACACAGGAACAACCCTCTTCACTTTTGCCTTCAGACATGCATTTAGTACATTCCGAGTTCCAGTTACAGCTGGTTCAATCATTTCTACCTGCACCAAATTTTTTCTTATTTGGCCAGCCGAAGTATGTTTTTTTATAAAAAAAAAAAAAAAAAACCTTGGCATATAAAGTATAAAAATATTAGCTCAATCCGATTGTAAGCATAATATAAATGTATATACTCCTAATGTAAATAATATTAGGAATTTCTAGTCTATTGTAAGCATCAATGTTATCACAGTACATTCGAACTAGACGAGTTAAGAGCACATATAAATCATATAGAAGCTGGCGAATCCAGTAGGTCTCAGCTACAGCATAGGCAAAGGATCGGTATTCAGATTCAGTGTTGGAACGAGATATAGTGGGTTGTTTCTTTGCTTTTCAAGAAATAATATTTGGTCCAGAGAAGACAGCATAACCTATGGTAGACTGACAATTGTCAGGGCAGCCGACCCAATCAGCATCTGCATAGTATGAAAGAGAAAAATCATTTGCAGAAGCAAGAAATAACCCATGATTAGTAGTACCACATAAATAACGGAAAATGCGTTTAACAAGCTAAAAATGAGCCATGTGGGGAGTATGCAAAAACTGACTAGCTAGATTAATAGCATATGCAATATCAGACCGAGTTATAGTTAAGTACTGAAGACTTCCAACCATACTCCTAAATTCCAAAGGATCTGCCAGAGTAGGTCACCCTCGTGTGAAGGTAGAAGAGTTTTAATTGGTTTGGTTGAAGACATAGAAAATTTAAGTAGAAGGTTGTTGGTGTATTTAGTTTGAGAGAGAAACAAACCAGTGGGACGACGAACAACTTCAATGCCAAGGAAATAATGAAGATCACCAAGATCCTTCATAGCAAATTGATTATATAAAATATGAATAAAACGAAAAAGAAGACTAGAATTATTATCGGTAAGAATAATGTCATCAACATACAGTAGTAAGATAAGAAGACTATGGGATGACGCAAGAACAAACATTGAAGTGTCTGTCCGAATATAAGAAAAACTAAGAGTAAGAAGGAAAGAATCGAAGAGGTGAAACCAAGCCCGAGGAGCTTGCTTCATACCATAAATGACTTTGCGTAATTTACAGACATGAATAGGATGAAGGGTATCAACAAAACCATGAGGTTGTTTCATGTACACCACTTCATTAAGATAACCATGAAGAAATGCATTCTTAACATCAAGTTGTCGAATCACTCACGAATAAGAAATTGCCAAGGATAAAACAATGCATATAGTAGTAGGTTTAACAAAAGGACTAAAAGTTTCATGATAGTCAATACCTGGTTGTTGATAGAATCCCTGAGCGACCAATCTCGCTTTGTAGCGCTCTACAGACCCATCAGCCGATATTTAATTTTGTAAATCCACTTACATCCAACTAAATTTTTCATTTGATCATATGGAAGCAAATCCCGAGTGTAGTTAGTTAAAAGTGCATTAAATTTGTCAGACATAGCTGATCGCCACTCGGGATCTTTATTTGCTTGAGAAAAACAAGTTGGTTCAGTTTGATGGGTAGTAGTGGAAAGAGAGTAATGGTTTGGGTTTGCGAATTTTAGTTTTAGAACGAGTGAGCATGGGGTGACAAAGGGCAGGGTGGTGGAAAAGTGGAGGTAGAAGGAGAGGTTGGTTCAGGAGAGGGAATGACAATGTGAGTGGAAGATGTTGAGGTTGGGGATAAGGAGACGAATAAAGGAGATGGTAAGGGGAAAGGCATTGGCGGGGTGGGTTGAGTGACGGGAGAGGAAATTAAGGGTAGAGGGGTAGAGACCGAAGGTGGAGGCAACGAGGCAATGGGAGTCGATGGTGGAGAATGAAGATTAGAAACAAGGAGACTAGGAACAGGAGTTACTGGAGACATAGGGGGAGAGAGAAGATGTAGGGGAAAGGACAGGTCCAGTGAGAGTAGGATAGGGAAAACATAGTTCATGGAAGACAACATGACGACTGGTATAGGCACAACCAGTGGTGGGATCTAAACTATATCCTTTGTAATTTTAAGCATAATCTAAGAAGACACATTATTTGGATCCAGGTGCAAGCTTGTGGGGTGCATTGACAGTGAGGTTAGCATCGCGAGCACACCCGAAGACATGAAAAGAGGAGTAATCAAGGATTTTATACAACAATTTTGTATAAGGAGCTTGATTTTGCAAAACATGAGTAGGGAGACGATTAATGATGTAAAGTGAAGTGTATGTAGCATCGACCCAAAATGACTCAGGAAGAGATGAGTGAATTAAGATGGTGCGTACCATTTCACTAATGTGTCTACGCTTACGTTTAACGACACCATTTTGTTGAGGAGTGTCCGGGCAAGACATGCAAAAAGTAATACCATGTTGAGCAAAAAATTGTTTGAAAGGCGTTTGATCAAATTCTTTACCACCATCACTTTGAAAAGTTATTATTTTTGTAGAAAATTGATTTAAGGGTAGAGAGGTAGAGACCGAAGGTGGAGTTAACGAGGTAATGGGAGTCGATGGTGGAGAATGAAGATTAGAAACAAGGAGACTAGGAACAGGAGTTACTGGAGACATAGGGGGAGAGAGAAGATTGATGTAGGGGTTCAACTATAGTAAAAACAAGTGGAGGAATGGATGAGTGGTAAGATGTAGGGGAAGGGACAGGTGCAGTGAGAGTAGGATAGGGAAAACATAGTTCATGGAAGACAACATGACGACTGGTATAGACACAACCAGTGGTGGGATCTAGACACCTATATCCTTTGTAATTTTAAGCATAACCTAAGAAGACACATTGTTTGGATCCAGGTGCAAGCTTGTAGGGTGCATTTGCAGTGAGGTTAGGATCGCAAGCACACCCGAAGACACGAAAAGAGGAATAATGAGGAATTTTAGACAATAATTTTGTATAAGGAGCTTGATTTTGCAAAACATAAGTAGGGATACGATTGATGATGTAAAGTGCAGTGTATGTAGCATCGACCCAAAATGACTCAGGAAGAGATAAGTGAATTAAGAGGGTGCGTACCATTTCAATAATGTATCTACGATTACGTTCAGCGACACCATTTTGTTGAGGAGTGTCCGGGCAAGACATGCAAAAAGTAATACCATGTTGAGCAAAAAATTGTTTGAAAGACGTTTGATCAAATTCTTTACCACCATCACTTTGAAAAGTTTTTATTTTTGTAGAAAATTGATTTTCAACAAGAGCTTTAAAGGTACAAAAGTGTTGAAAGACTAGAGATTTTTTACGCATAGGAAAAATCCAATAATAACGAGAAAAATCATCCACAAAAATAACATAATATCGATAACTAAAATTTGATAAAATATGAGATTGCCGAACATCATAATGTATTAAAGCCAAAGGTTAGTCAATACAATGCTGAATAGAATCAAAAAGTAAATGTTTAGACTTGCCTAACTGACACTCCAAACAAAAACCAGAATATTTAGAAGACAATGAAATATTCTTGCGAGTTTATAAAAGAGAAAATACACATGGACCTAAATGACCAAGTCAATGATGCCAAACATCACTAGAGACTTAACGAGAGACTAATGCCAGAAGAGAGAGAGTGACTAAGCCGGGTGGAAAAGGGTAGAGGTCACCATCACTGGAGGATTTGAGAAGAGTTCTCCCCGTACTCTTGTCCTTAATAACAACATGAGATGCATCAAAGTTAGTGAAACAGTTGTTTTCAGAATATAAACCTTTAATAGAAAATAAATTGTGAGATAATTGTGGGACATGCATAACATTTTTAAAGTGAAGTGGTTTGGTGGAGGTGCGTAAGAAAGTATAACCAACATTATTAATATCAAGCAATTGTCCATTACCAACCAAAATTTTGGTTTTTCCCAAAAAAAGTGTAAGGTTAGTAAGTATACCTGACTGAGGAGTCATGTGAGCGGAGGCAGCCGTATTAGGGTACCACTGAGCGGCATTAGACTCACTAAGTGACATGGTAGCAAAAGATTTTGGCAAAGTCATGAGAGACAATAATATGATTGAACCTATGAGGACAAGTTAAGGTAGTGGTGTGACAAATTTGACATGACGTGGAGGATGTGGTCCCAATAAACCTTCACAAAGAGAAAATACCAGCAAATTGATTAAATATATGAGAGAAGTTAGAGGAATGATTAGTACCTGAACCATGCTAGAAGGAGGCACCACGACCAGTATTGCGGCCACGTCCCCGACCACGATCTCGATAACCAGAACGACCCCTGCCACAACCACGAAAAGCACCAAAGGTGATGGTGGCAAAGGCTGTAGAAGGGTCAAAAAACTGAGAAGGGACCTGAAGATGATTCAGGTATTGTTCCTGGAGGAGCAGCTTAATGCACATACTATCAAAGATAAGAGCAATATTGGTGTTGGTGACTGTGGTGATGAACCTTTCATACTTGGTGACTGTGATTGGTATAGAGTGAAAAGAAAAGTGCTCTCCATGATCTTTACCAAACCATGAAGAGTTACAATATCTTGAAGAGTTAAAGTTAAAATAAGGTTTTTTTTTTTCTTTTCTCATTTTTCCATCATCTTTTACCAAACCATGAAGAAAACATCAATTTATTATTTTTCAATCTTTTCCCTCTTCTTTCACTCTCTCTTCTTTCCTCCAACTTTTTTTTCTCTAAGGCTGCATTAATAATTTACATCCATAGAAGGGATCAAGTTTTACACGAAAGTGACTAAAAACTTGCCTCAGGATTCGGAACACTGCCAATAGGAAAAGGGCAAGCAACATGAAAGACCCCAGTGCACCCGGCAATGACACCACAAAGGCCTTCATAGTCCAACAAATCTGTCTTGAAAAGTGTCAGATTCTCTGAAGAGTTCTCCAATTTCTTCAAATGGGCATTCTTTTTGTCGCCTGAATATCAGAAAACAAACATTAGAGGAGAATATCAGAAGTTTGATTAGCTTACATGCAATTAGAAATTTCAAATCTTTGAGAAATGAATTAAGAAGTTTGATCAGCTTACATGCAAGTAGAAATTTCAAATAATTGTTAGAATGAACTAGTCAAAAGCTTACTGCAATTGATTGATAGCAATTCTATATCCAGAATTGAAAACGGTCCTTAATCAAAAGCAAAGAAATACTTATAAATCAGTAGCAGCTAAAAGATTTAAAATTGATAGCAATTTAAAATCTTTGTTTAGTGAACTAATTAAGAAGTTTAATTACCTTGCATGCAATTAGAAAGTTCAAATCTTTGTTATAGAATGAACTTATGAAAAAGCTTACTGCAACTGATCGATAGAAATTTATATCCGGAATTGAAAACATCCCTTAATCAAAATCAAAGCAAGATGAATAAATCAGTAACAGCTAAAAGGGGTAATGTAAACAAAAGGAGAGAAGTATACTACATGGGTCTCTAACAGTTCCATGGACTGTATATCCTTTAGAAAGCAGAAACTTGACGACCCATGATGCCACATATCCTCCTGCACCTGTCATGCACACTCTTTGCTTCTCTCTGTTTTCTTCCATCTCTCTCTTTCTCTCCCTCTCGAGTTTGCTCAAAGATTGCTTCAAAATATGATCCCTTCAGTGCCTAATGAGTACTAAACCGTATTTATTGAAACTTAATCCCTAAATATTTTCATTATGAAAAAAATTAAAAAAGATTTGAAATTAGATCTTTTAGCTGAATAGAGAAGAATATACAAAACGCTGTTCCACTTTACTCAGGACAGAATCAGCGCTTTGAGAAGCATGTTGGTCTACTCTGACATTCCTTTTTCCAAATGTGGTAAATACTAGCAGCCCAAGCCAGCTTAATAACCAAGATTTGGAGAGAAATCCAAGTCAAGTGTTGGACAACCCAATGGAATTCCTTTTGCCATGATCCAGAGTTAACTCGATTAATATTTGCTGCCTTTCAGTAAAGTTGATTCCAAATTAGATTAGAGGAGCAAGAGAAGAAGATGCATATTGTGACCACTAGTTTCTATTTATTTAGGCTTTAATGCTATAAACGAGATATAAGTTTATAATTACCAATAAGCTGTTACTCTTTGAAACAAATTAAAGAAAAGCAAACATAAAATTTATGTGGGTTTAGAAATAAAATTTTTATGTTCACATAAATGATGGGGAGAGAGATTTCACTAAGATCCAATGAAGTACAAAAGTTACCAAGAGATGAAACTATCAAAATCCTAATCCCCATACATCCAATGTCGACTACAACAAATTGAATAAAGAAAAATATACAAAACGAGATATAAGTTTATAAGTACCAATAAGCTGTGACTCTTGGAAACAATAAGTTCAGACGTCTGGAACATATAAGACACAACTAACGTTGTCCAGATGCCAAAAACTCAAAAAGAAAAAAAGACTTCAGGGGTGCTAGGAAATCCTTATTATTAAGCCAATAGCCTCTTAACGGAAAAGTCCAGAAACCCTATAATAAAATGAAAAAAAAAAAACCGAGTTGCAAGCATAAATTTAGACATCCAAAATTCCAGACTTTCGATGACTCTCTATAGCATCGATTAGAGTTTCCTCCGAAGGCCGGTAACCCCAACCCAGCTTTTGCAACTTCTCTGAACTCAGCATTTCTTCATCCTTCTCAGTAAAGCTGCCAACACACAAGCAATTGTATCAAAAATTACTATGAAAAGTCATTATTGAGATAGTAGGTAATACATCAGATCAAATTCCCAAAGGGTGATTACAGGAGACAGGACTGAACACTATAACTAAAACGATCCTGTTGATTTTAGTAGATATTCTGCACGAGAGACTTACCTTTTAGGATAGTTGTAATTAGGGTACAAACTCTTCAGTTTATCAATCAGATCCCGTGTTTTTATCATGTGTGCTGTGCATATGTATCTCCCTTCAGCCTCAGGCTTCTCATATGCCAAAAGCAGTGCTTCTGCTACATCACGCACATCTACTATCATCCGAAGTTTGTTTTCCAGTGACTCATACCCTTCTGCATGGAACCATTGCAGAAAAACAGTCAGAAGTAACAAGACCTTTTTTTGTAATTTAAAAATGTGAAGAGTACCAATTCATAGCCATGATATTTTAAATCTTATACTACGAAGTAACAAGACTTATAGGAAGTCACCTGCAGGGGCTGGAGCACAATGCGTGGCATGAAGCATATGCATAACATCCAGAGGTGTGAACTAGAATACCAATTCGTAACCATGATATTTTAAATCTTACAAGCAGAGAATTTTAAAACCAAGCAGTGGCAAGCTACCTTATGTGGAATCTGAAACTGCACGGCCTTGATCTATGTACATTTTCAAAAAATCATGTAGTAAAGATTTGGGATGAATAAATATACCTTTTAAGAGCTTGATGAGAATCAAGCTACTAGCATTCACTGTGGACTGCAGAAGTGGCCCCCAAATAAGGGTAGGGCAAATAGTTACAACATCGAGCCCACTTCTTCTCGCAAACTCTAAACCCTCACTTTCTGCTTCTGTTTTTGAAAGACAATACCAGTTCTGCTTCCAACGTAGAAGTAGGCATTCAGTGTACAATTAAAAAAATCTTGCTCTACCTAAGGCTTAAATTTTTTGTCCAAGTCAACAATGGAAAAAGGTTTGCAACCGAAAATAACAAATTTAATGCACAGTTTGCTTTTCCGAATGGTCACCTTCGTTGTTCTGCAGTATTCCTTGTCAGACCAGCAAGTCTCATCTTTCACTTGACCTTTGGGCCACCTAGGATTCATGGAAACAGCAGCTGCAGAGGACACATAAACAACTCGCTTAACTTTAGCTTCAAGAGATGCTGCAAGTACATTCAGTGTGCCCTTTACAGCTGGTTCAATCACTTCTACCTACAAAAACAATGTTTGAAAATGCAAAAGCAATAAGAAAAAATGACAAAAAAATTAGTTTATTTTAGCTTCAACTCCCCGATCACTGATTTGTACACGTGAGAAAAAAAAATCAATCATCAAACCTTTCTTTCATCTCACTTTTATTTCTTACCAAATGATAGAAAAATGCTCTAAAACTCAATCTTCGTTCCTCTCCCTCTTCCTTCTTCTCACTTTTCCTCTTACCACTCATAGCCTTAAAGTAAGGCCAGACTGATTAGTTGCTCTTTAGCATGCTTTTGTTTTCTTCTCTTTTTATCTTCTCTTCTTTTATAATATCTCTTCACTGAGATCCATCAAACAAATGTTCACAGTTCCGTGATCAAGTAATTTTGTTAAAATAGTAATCCTAAGATGTGGCAGTAATGTTATCATTAGATAATCCTACAGTTAAGCATTCTTGCCTCAGGATTTGGGACAGTGGTGGATGGAACAGGACTGGCGACATGCAAGACACCATTGCATCCCACAATTGCCGAGCGAAGAGAGTCATAATTCAGCAAGTCTGCCTTGAAAAGCTTGAGGTTCTCTGATGCTTTCTCAAGTTTCTTCAAATGGGCATACTTCTCATCACCTGCATGATTCAAGGTATTGACTATAACATTTACCCTTTTGAAGATCATCGAGACACACAAAGATAAGAATTTGTTTCTTATGCTTTCTGCTACAATCAGAGACTCATGGTTTACAATTAAGACTCAAGAGAGAAGGAAGCAACAGATATTCAAAGAAAAAGAAAAAAAAGAACTTGTGAGCACAGACAAAATTAATACAAACACAAACAATTAAAATGACAAGCCAAGTGAGTTCTGTTCCTTGAAACAGAACATCTCTAAAGCAATAGTGCTTGGTAAATAGTTTTATTTAATTTTTTTTTTTTGTGAAAAGAAGTTAGTAAATAGTTACCTCCTCAAAATGAAAATATATATAAAAAAATTCGATACTACATATACATGAACAGTATTAATACTCGATCAAGGAAAAGAGAGAGACGACTAAGATACGGTTCCTTATGTTGGGTTCGGTTAAATTTCCACATTTTCAACATTAAAATTAATTGTCGTGACCATCAATAGGAATTTTAAAGTTACAAAAACCAATCCTGAATTTCATTTTTAAAAATTTTTAAAACTAGAACATAAAGAACCTAATTAATTTTATTTTTAAGTTATACCGAACAATAGCTGTTAAGAAAACCTCGTTCACGGCCAAAAAATAGGAACAAAAGTAATATTACTAGGATATTCAATAAAAAAAAAATAGGGCAAAGTAATAGCATGAACCAGATTTAAGATGGCAGTAAATCAGGGAAAATGAGAGAAATTTAGAACAAAAAGAAGCAACTATACTGCTATTATATATGTAGAGAGAGAGGAGCAAGAAGGGGTTTAGTTGTTTACTGGGTTCTCTAACAGTGGCGTGGACTATGTAATCCTTAGAGAGGAGAAGCTTCACGACCCAAGAGGCCAGGTAGCCTCCACCACCAGTAATGCATACTCTTCCCTTCTCCATCATCGTCATTTTCCTTAACTTTCCACTTGCGCTATATCTTACTTCAAGCCTTATAGCCTCCTACAAAAACGTTTTGCTATAATATCTAAGTCGTATTTGGGTATTGTAGACTTTTATTCTTGATTCTCCTTGGAATTGTCTCCTTGGGAAACTGGAATCTTCAAAGGCGGTGTCTAAGGGATTGCTATTGAATAGTTAGTCTTTCCGGACTATTTCATGGCTATTATAGCTAGGCTATCCGTCAGTCATGGCCCATGTTTTCTAAACTTGGGCTTTGAGAGGTTCAATGCATGGAGTAGAATGTTATATAACCCAAAAATTTAAATTAATGAGTTTTAATAAATATTCTCAAAATTATTATCAAATCTATTTCGATACTTCGTATTGATCACCATGTCCGAATAACGTTTTCCTTTGCACATTCTAAACGGTAGTTATAGCTTTTGTACTTTTATAAATTTCTTCTTTCAAAGGCATTTGCTCGATGGTTTTAAATGTCCTTCGTGACTATGATTTGTTTTTTTTTTCCATCTTCTATCCTTTAATTTTTTTTTTCCTATGCTAGCTCAGCCCATATGCGTAGACGTTCTTGAACACACAGAGCTGGGCGCGGCCATTTTGTAAGTTGCATTAATCATGTTGCAATTAGCCCAGTCCAATGGGTTCACAATAATACTATATTAGACATCAGATCTCGAAAGGGCATACCCACTCATCAGCCAATTGAAGTGGGTCTTGACCCAATTCTTTCATGTCCAAGTCCAAACTTTTGTCACTCATTTACAGATTGTGCTAACCAGAATCAGGAATTAAGACTCGGGTATAAAGTATAAAGTATAAACTACTGTCGACAAGCATCTGGTTCAATAGTAAAAAATTCTCATTTTGTTTGAAATATTTGAGTTTGAATCTTTTATAATATTTTATTGATATTAAATTTAAATTTTCATTACATAGGATGCGGATGATCCTTAATTTCGCTTCGACCCAATGTAAGTGAAGTCGAAACTATTTCAAATTCACTCTATGAGTCAAGGTGCAAAGATCTCTTATGGATATCTGGATAACCAATATATTTACTCATTTTATCTTTAAAAAAAATATAAACTACTCCATATAGATTTTTTTTACACAAAAGGTACTGTATATTAAGAATATTTACACAAGTTTATCTCAAAAATAATATCATGTATAGAACTCATAGACCCGAATCTATTATAGTAACTATGTGAAAATATATAGTTATTTCGGTATTATATCATTTTTTTATAAAATAAAGTTGGGATTAAAGATTCTGACACCTCATCAAATCATGTGTAATTTACGATTTGTTAATCTCAAAAATACCATGAAATTAGTCATTCTTGCGAGATAACATACATCGTGTGCAAGTTGCATCATTTGTCAACGAAGTTTGCCAAAATATATTAGAAGCTCGATTTCCTTGGCTGACTGATAAAGAAATTTACGGTGAATCAAAACAAAACAGACTACAGGCCAGCGTCATGCATCAACAATAGACTCTCTGTCGTGGACATTGTAATATAAAACATATAATATGTATAAATTTTACATATAGATTTAAATTTATTAAATTTTAAAATTTAATAAAAATTATTTTATAATTAAAATTTATATGTATTATATATTTTATAGTACAATATTTATAACCGATAAATTAATCCCACGTCAATAACGGTTCCAAAAAGAAGGGAGGATCCCTCCAAGTACAAACATCATTAAAAAAAATAAAGCTTTCTTCGCTAGCCTGTGAGCAACTGTGCTTGCTGATCTTGAGCAAAAACAATGGACGCACAGATAAACTCAGAAAGTTGAAGCCGAACGTCACCTGTAACTAGGCCAAGCACCGACAAATCATCTTCTATAGAGGAACACAAATTAACCAAGTTAAGAATAACAACATTTAGCTTTACGCTGTTTTATCGTAAAATGATTTATGTCGTAATTGATTTTACACTAGGCTATACAATTGAAAATGACCTTATTTTACATTTCCATGTTTGGAATCAAAGGGAAATATTTGATTGAAAATAAATTAATTTGTAGAAATAATACTAAATTTAAGCATGATACGTATGATCATTAATATCATGTAAAAAATTATGTGCATGTGAATATAATAAATACACAAATAATAATAAAAGAGAATTTATAACTTAAAAAAATTAAATATCAAATAAATAATTATTTTTCTTCGTCTATTAAATAAATTAAATATCAAATTAATAATAGGTCATATTATGTATCTAAAAATAAATATTATAAAAAAACTAACATATTATACACAATGAATAATGTATCTGCTGCACTACAGAGAGAGACCGATAAAGTAAATTCATTATATATGACAAGAGAGACATGACATATAAAGAAATATGTTTTGATTTCGTTTCCAAATGTAAATCAACTTACGATTAAGAAGGGAGGAAGTTGTTTTCTATATCTTATCCTTTATTGGTGTAAAATTTGATTTTACAATGAAATTTTACATTGAAATGACATTTTACATTGCAAGTATTTTACACAGCAAACATTTTACGCCTATAACTTTCCTGTAAAACAGACAGAGCCTTAATGTTTTGGTCGATACATGCCCTTCTCTCTATGCCATATGTTGCTTCCACTGAGCTAGGATCATCAACATCAAAAAGCTCTTACTAATTTGGTTATTGTTGCACCCCTTTTGCCTTGATTTCAGACCATGACACTGTAACAGACAAGTCGAACTGTTGTTGATGGTGAACACAGTGTAAAGATCCATCCCAGGTTGGCCACCCCCGAGACGGTGTCATCACATTTTGAAAATCCCAACACGACACATATATGCAACAATACAAATAACACCAATACAAATTTTTATATCAATCCTCAACCCTCAACATGGGAGATACATCATTTTGATCTTGACTTAAACATTATATACAACGTAAAATGCATGAATATTTACAAATAAATTTTTATTTTATTTTCTCGTTAGTTTGAGGATGTGGACACGTACATGACTTACAGATAATGATTTCATTTGAACCTCAACTCACTAAACTATTTGTCTGGCCTGCTACCTGAAATCATTATACAATGAGGGGAGAGCTTTATAAGTTCAGTGAATTAAATTTACTAGAAGTATTCAATTTGTATAAATAGTCTTTCAATATTTAATCATTTATATCTCATATAACTTGATAATAGCATTCTACTATCACTACACATATCATAAGTCTCATTCTCTATCAATCTCTTCTTCTTATTTATTGGTTCACCTTAAGAGCATCAATTATCTCATAATTACCTCGTAATGAGGTCACAGCATAAAGTTTACCATTTATATGGTTCTTATCATATCATACTTCTATGTTATTTCTCACCATAACTGTCTCTCTGTGAGACTCATTCATCTATAAATAAATTCATAATAACAAACAACACTTAAGCATTTCAGTAATGCAATCAATATTTAAAACAGATGCAATGCATGTTATTATTAAGGAACGTCTTCCCACATGTTGACATGTTTTTATCTTAGACCGGTCCCCTCCCGGTTCTTTTATTTCTAACATATACCGGTTGTCACGGTATTTATTTCCAGCATATACCGGCTGTCACAGTTTTCATTTATTTCCAGCATATACCGGTTGTCACGATTTTCCTTTATTTCCAGCATATACAAGCTGTCACGGTTTTTCGATTAGACCGGCCCTCTCCCGGTTCTTTTATTTAATACATATGTATAAGGACAATGATATGAAATATGCATATGAATAATAACATAACAATAAATATGAATTCAAATATTTAAATAAGCTATCCTGATTATTCTCAAATTATTATTTGAAAAAATTCTACTAAATTTCTCTCCTTATAAATCACATTAAATCATCAATCATAGCTTGTCGAGATCCACTAAATTTTCTCTCCTCATAAATCGTATCAAAACATCAACCATTACTCATCAAGAATTTCACTTATCCTTTTTATTATTAAATCAACTCATTATTTCAACAATATTATTTCTCATAAAATAAATCTCTACACATCCACTATTCCTATCACACATATCAACAAATTTTCATCTATCACCAAAGCTTAACTTAATAATTTATTCTAATATTATCACTAGATATTTCATATATATCTTGATTACTTAAAATAAATCTAACTCACCACGTAGCACTTAGAGCTATCCGTGGATCACCTCCTTGCCTTTCCTACTCCTCTTAATAATTTCTCTTAGTTGCTAATCGCTAACACCTGACATAATATTCATATTAAATTTCTAATTTGTTCTTCAATTCTTCATAATTTACACCCTTTGAAAATTCTCACTTTGAATTCTGGAAAATTTCATGTATGCTAAAAATTCAAAAATAAACTTCATGTTATTACCTTTTGTTTTTCTTAGAGCTTCCCGTGACTCTCTATAAAATTCTCCTGTAAACTCCTTCAAAATTTTGCTCTTTCAACATTTCTTTTGGTCTCCAAGTGTTTAGAAAAATAGAGTAGTTTGAATTGTAAAAGGAAGAAACCAAACAGGACTTGGAAATGAATAAATAATATAAACTTATATATATATATTTGCAAAACTGTCTCATTTCTTCCTCCCTTTGCCACGAAATTGTGCATGTGTCCTACAAACAACATTTCTTCTTGCCACCTGCTGCCATGTTTTTTTTGTGTGCTGTATTTTTTTAAAAGAAAAACGATACTTTTTTTTTCTTTTCTCCTTTTCAAACAGTATGTGTCCAAATTTTTTTTTTTCATTTCCTTTGTAATTACATCCCCACGCGTCCCCTTTTTTTTAAGAATTATTTTATTCAATACTAAATCCTTCGTGTATATATATATTATTTTAATTTCATGTCATATTTATTAAATTACTTCTTTACCCTTATTTCTCGAATACGGGTATTACAATTCTATCCACCTTATAAAAATTTCGTCCTCGAAATTTCTTTACCTAATCAAGAAAGCAATTGTGAATAATATTTCTTCACAGTTGCCTCATACTTTCACGTAATCTCTTCAACATCCTTATTCCGCCACAGAACTTGAACTAATAAAATTATTTTATTATGAAAGACTTGTTCTTTTCTGTCTAAAATTATCAAAAGTCGAATCTATCATTTCTTGGCTATACATCTTTCTCTCTCCAACTTCTTCCCAGTATACTAGAGTTCTACACCTTCTACCATATAAAACCTCGAAGGGTGCCATCCCAATACTAGTTTGATACTGATTATTGTATGCAAACTCAATCAAAGGCAAATAAGCATCCCCACTCACTGAGAAACTCAAAACACTTGCCCTCAGCATATCTTCTAGTATTCTGATAATTCTCTCCGTCTGCCCATCAGTTTGTGGATGGAAAGCTGTACTAAACGGTAAAGCGTACCTATAGCTTCTTGGAAACCCTTCCAAAATCTAGAGGTAAATCTAGAATCTCTATCTGATACTATGCTTAATGGTACTCCATACAACCTCACAATCTCAACTACATCCTAGAAATTTTGTCTCAATTCTCTATACATCTTAAAACTACTCGAGTGCATCGAATATACATCATCATGTACCTTTCTCAATATCTTCTTTCTCAACTCCACATCATTGGGAACACAATACATGTTCCAATACCAAAATACCCTCATTTCAAATTTTTGAACTCATATTGCTTTCTAGTAAGCACTCAATGCTTAATCTTTTCTATCTCTTCATCTCTACCTTGCATTTCTAAAGCATTTTACTATGGATAATTGTACAACCATATTCGTTAACCATGATCCTCTATCACTGATATTCAACTTCATTCTTATCTCTTTTAAATCTATCATTAATTTCACATCAGGAGCCATAGCAGTTAACCTTCTTGTAGATTTTCTACTCAATGCATCAACTATCACCTTCGTATTTTCTAGATGATAGCGAATTGTACAATCATAGTTACTAATCAACTCAATCCACCATTTTTGCCTCAAATTCAACTCTCTTTGGGCAGGTAAGTATGTCAAACTCTTATAACCCATGAATATCTCATAAGTGGCTCCATACAGATGATGTCTCCAATATTTAAAGTAAACACTATAACAGCCAACTCTAAGTCATGAGTAGGGTAATTTTTATCATGAATCTTTAATTGTCTAGAAGTATGGGCCACAGTTTTCCTATGTTACACATATCACAATCATTGATGTAACACATCACTATACACCACAAATCCTTCATCACCAGAAAGAAACACCAATACTGGAGCTGTAGTCAATTTCTCCTTTAGTGATTGGAAATTTTTCTCACACTTCCCTCACTATGCAAATCTCACCTCTTTCTTGGTCAGTCTATTCAACAGTATTACAATAATAGAAAAATTCTGAAAGAATCTTCTATAATAACCAGCTAACCCCAATAAGATTCTAATATCAGTCACATTAGTTTGTCTCTCCTAACTTAACATTTTCTCTACCTTTTAGTGGATCAACCATTATGTCATTTCCTGATATTAAATATTCCAATAAGGTCTTTTCTTTCAACTAAAATTCACGTTTAGGAAATTATAGCATTCAATCTCTCTCTCCTCAAAATCTCCAACACAATTTCTAAATGTTTTGCATGTTCTTCCTTAGTCTTAGAATACACCAAGATGTTATTGATGAACACAACCACAAGATTATCAAGAAATGATTCAGACATTTTATTCATCAAGTCCATGAATATTTCTAGAACATTAGTCAATCCAAATGACGTCACAATAAACTTATGACCATAACGTGTCCTAAAAGCAGTCTTAGGCACGTCTCCTTCATTTGTCCTTAACTAATGATAACCTGATCTTAAGTTTATCCTAGAAAACACTCTCACTGCTTGCAACTGCTCAAACAATTCATTTATCCTGGGTAAAAGACGTTTGTTCTTATTCAACTATTTGTAGTCTATACATAATCTCATCGTTCCATCTTTCTTCTTCACGAACAACACAAGGGCTCCCCAAATACATTAGCTCTAATAAATTGTTTATCTAAAAAATTTTGAACTTTCAATTCTCTTAACTCAATGGGTGTCACTCTTGTAGGGTGCTATTAAATATATGTAATAAACCTAGTATCACATCAATAGAGAGATTTAATCTCCCTACTATGAGGCAACCTAGACAACTCATCAAGAAATACATCAGAAAAATATTTTTACTACTAAGATTTCTTCTAACTTCCTATTTTCCTTTTTAGAATCCATTGTATATGCCAAATACTCCTCATAACCCTTTTTCAACCATCTCTTAGTGGTCAGAGCAAAATAAGATAGTTTGAGACTATCTTATGTTCTCATTGAAAGTTAAACTCATCATGTCCATATCTTGAATAATACCTTCTTTCTAGAGCAATCAACCCAGGTGTAATATGTCGACAACCAATTAATTCATAAAATTAAATGAAATTGTATTATATTCAAAGATAATAAATCAGTTTCAGATTCTCTATCACTGATACGAATCACACAACCCTTGTAAACATTTATGATTATCACTCTATCTCTAGTGAGAACTTCAACAAAAATATTTTTCATCAAATGACTAATACATACTTCAATAGACTTCATATGAATACTGGATGCAAAAGAATGGGTTATACCAAGATCAACCAACATTGATATGTCCACCTTCTCTACACATAAAGCACTTCAAATTTTGACAATTCTGGGATAAGTATCTTATTTGAATATATCTATAACAAACTTCTGTCTCTCAATCATACATCAGATTACCACTTTCCCTTGGTGGCATACTTATTTCCTCTGTCATGAATCCCAGTTCCCATAACCTGTCTCCTAAATCTAAGGGTCCCACTGATAGTATTCCGAGCTATAGAAGTAACAGATCCTGCTTGCCTCTGACTCTGTACTTCAGTACTCTATTACAAGGAACACCTCCTTTGGGTGGTCTCTCAACCTACACATTCATACTAGTACCACCTTTGGGTTCCTCAAATCTAGACTTCTTCCGTCAATTCCTCTTTCCTCTAAATTCCATCATGTCTTTCTCAATCTGAAGTGCTATATCCACCAATCTGACATAATTCATATGACTCATGTAAGGTAGTTTTGATCAAATCTTAAAACATAGTTCATCTTTGAACCTCTTACACTTCTTCTCCTCTAGGTCTACCATTTCTGATGCAACCATTGACAAGACCACAAATTTGCTATCATACTGAGCCATAATCAACCCATTTGCCTCAAATAAATAAAATCTCTATCTTGTTGGACTTTAAAGGTCTAAAGAAAATATTTATCAAGAAAACTCTCCTTAAACCTATTCCAGGTTAAGGGTCTATCAATATCTGTACTTACCTTGTGAAGAATATCCTCCCACCATTCTAGGGCATTTCTCTCTAACTTGAACATAGCAAAGACGACCCTCTGCATGACAATCATTGCTAAAATATCAAAAAAAAATCTTTCTACGTGTTTCACCCATAACTCAGGCTTAAAAGGGTTTATAAATCCTTTAAACAACAAAGCATTCAACTTAACAATCTCCCTGCATCTCATGCATAAACCCACTTTTCCCCCTTTTTAAACGTCTATCATTACTGGATTAACAACCTCAGGCGCTGCTCTAGCCTGTTTATCAAGTCTATTCTATAAGCTATCAATTCTATCATTTGTTACATTCATTTTCTCAAGAGCATGTGTAAGAGCTTATCTTAGCTCATCTCTTTCAACTTAAGATTCTCTCACACCTTTACTAATATCAATTATACTGTCAACACATTCCCTTCTAGGAACTACAGATTCAGACTCAACCTCAACTTGTCAAAACTATTGGGGGCCTACCACGCCCTCTCAAATCAAGAACTCTAACTTTAACTCTAGCATACCCACGTGTCATCCTCAGACTATTTAAAATATAATTTATTTTAATCTTTCACTTTTTAATTTTTATGCAGTCTACAGAATCATAAAACTTAATGCTCTGATACAAAAATTGTAACGACCCATCCCGGGTTGGCCACCCCCGAGATGGTGTCATCACATTTTGAAAATCCCAGCATGACACATATATGCAACAATAAAAATAACACCAATACAAATTTTTACATCAATCCTCAACCCTCAATAAGGTTGATACATCATTCTGATCTTGGCTTAAACATTATATACAACGTAAAATGCATGAGTATTTACAAATAAATTTTTATTTTATTTTCTCATTAGTTTGAGGACGTGGACACGTATGTGACTTACAAAGAATGATTTTGTCTGAACCTCAACTCACCAAACTATTTGTCCTGCCTGCTACCTAAAATCATTATACAATGAGGGGTGAGCTTCACAAGCTCAGTGAATTAAATTTACTAGAAGTATTCAATATGTATAATTGGTCTTTCAATATTTAATCATTTATATCTCATACAACTTGATAATAGTATTCTATTATCACTACACATATCATAAGTCTCATTCTCTTCTTCTTATATATTTGTTCACCTTAAGACCATCAATTATCTCATAATTACCTCGTAATGAGATTCACAGCATAAAGTCTACCATTTAGATGGTTATTATCATATCTTACTTCTATGTTCTTTCTCACCATAACTGTCTCTCTGTGAGACTCGTTCATCTATAAATAAATTCACAATAACAAACAACACTTCAGCATTTCAGTAATGCAATCAATATTTAAAACAGATATAATACATGAATTATTATTAGGAAACGTCTTCCCACATGTCGACATGTTTTTATCTTAGACCAGCCCCCTCTCGGTTTATTTATTTTCAGCATATACCGACTATCACGGTATTTATTTCCAGTATATACTTGTAATATCTATACTTGTAAAGTAATGTTAAAGAAATAATTTAATAAATATGACATGGAATTTAAAATAAAATATATGTGAAAGATTTATTAGTATTTGAATATAGCAAATTAAAGAAAGAAAAAAAAAGTTTTCTAAAAAAAATAAAATAAGATAAAATAAATTTGGGACCAGAACATCCCAGGGGGCAGAAAGAAGAAGACAAAGGTAGACTAAAAATAGACTGAAAAGTATAAAAAAAAAAAAAAAGTTAACTCTTTGTATGCCAAGTAGAAATGAAATGTTGAAAGAGCACAATTTTGAAGGAGATTACGGGGGAATTCTATAGAGAGTCACAGGAAACTATCAGAAAAACAAAAGGTAATAACATAATGTTATTTTTGAAATTTTAGCATACATGTATTTTCTGGAAATTCTAAGTGAGAATTTTCAATGGGTATGGTTTATGAAGAATTGAAGAAATAATTAGAAATTTAATACAAATATTATGTCAAGTGTTGACGAACAGTCACCGGGAGAAATTTCGGAGAGGAACGAGAAAGGTAAAGAAGTGATCCACGGGTAGCTTTAAATGCTATGTGGTGAGTTGGATTTGCTTTAAGTAATCTAAATAAAAAGCAAATATTTAGCAATAATATTAAAATAAATTATTAGCTTATGCTTGATTGTAGATAAAAATTAAATTGGTATGTATGATAGGAATATTGGACACGTAGAAAATTATTATGTGAAAAGAAATATTTTTAGCATAATGAGTTGATTTAATAATGACGGTGATAAAGAGACTTTGACTAGCTGGTGAATAAATTGATGTGACATATGAGGAGAAAAAAATTGTGACATTTATTTAGCAGAAAGTTGAGGAAAGACCGGATAGTAATTTAAATAGTTTGAATTCATGTGGTGTTTATATTACTGTTCATATGCATATTTCATATCATTGTTCATATGCATATGCATTAAATAAGATAACCGAAAGAACCGAGAAGGGAACGGTCTAATGGAATAACCATGACAGTGGGTATATGCTGAAAATAAAAGAGACACCGTGACAGCTGGTATATACTGGAAATAAATTCTATGACAGTCAGGATAAGCTGTAAAGAACCGAGAAGGGGTCGGTTTAAGATAATAACAACCTGCCGACAGGTGGGAAGACGTTCCCATCATAATAATTCATGCATTGCATCTGTTTTAATTATTACTTGCATTATTGAAATGCTGATGTGTGGTATATTATTATTAATTTATTTATAGATGGATGAGTCTCCCAGAGAGAGACAGTTATAGTGAGAAAAGAGAAGAAGATATAGAAATATGATAATATGAGAATATGAGAATTATTTAAATGTTAGACATTATGTTGTTATCCAGTTATAGGAGAAATAAATGATTAAATATTAACGGGCTATTTATGAAATTGGAATTCTTTTAGTAAATTTAATTCACTGAGCTTGTGAAACTCATCCCTCATTGTACAATGATTTCAGGGAGCAGACAAGACAAATAGTCTGATGGGTCGAGAATCAGACGGATTCATTTTCTGTAAGCCACGTACGTGTAATTATCTTCAGACTAATGAAAAAATGAAATAAATAATTTTATTTGTAAATATTCATGCATCGTACATTATATATTATGTGTAAGTTAATATTAGATTTATGTATCTCCCTTGCTGAGGGTTAAGGATTAAAATAAAAATTTCTGTTAATATTATTTTATTGTTGCATATATGTGTCGTGCTGGGATTCTCAAAATGTGATGACACCATCTCGGGGGTGGCTAACCGGAGATGGGTAGTTATAATTTTGGTATCAGAGCATTAGGTTTTAAGATTCTGTAGATTGCATGAAAACTTAAAAAGTGGAAGATCTAAATAAGCTATATTTTTAAATGCAGAGTCTAAGGATGACACGTGGTCGTGCGAGAGCTAGAGGTAAAGTTCTGAATCAGAGGGGATGTGGTGGACCCCCAATATTTTGGAGAACTGAAGCAGAGGAGGAAGTTGAGTCTGTGATTCCGGCAAGGGAAGATGTTGATAGTGCAGCTGGTACCGGTAGAGCTGGAAGAGTATCTGAGGGAAGGAATGACGAATTGAGAGAAACTCTTAATCATGCTATAGAGAGGATGAATGCAGTTGAAGAAATGGCTGATAATATACAGAGAAGATTAGAGGAAAAAGGGTAAAAGAGAACCTGATGTGGTGAGGTAAGAGGGTCATGAGAGAGGTGTGTTTGCACAGGAGATGCAAGGTGATTGTTTTATGAGATTTCTTAAGTTTAAACCTCATTTTTTTAGAGGATCTGTAAATCCGGTGGAAGCTGAGCAGTGGATTAGACATGTGGAGAAATATTTTGAGATCTTACTGGTGTCAGATAGACAAAATATGGCTTTTGCTTCATTTATCCTGGAGGGTGAGGCTTCTTAATGGTGGGAGGATATTTTGCCTAGGGTAAGCACACGGGTAGAACAACCCTTAACTTAGAGTAAGTTTAAAGATGAGTTTTTTTGCAAAGTATTTCTTAGATACCTTTCGGCCACAATAAGAAAGGGATTTTATTCATCTAAGGCAAGGAAATTTATCGGTGGTTGAATATGATAGTAGATTCATAGCCCTGTCAAAGTTTTTACCTGAGTTAGTGAATACGGATGAGAGAAAATGTAAGAGATTTTTAAACAGATTACACTATGATATTCGGACTAAACTCTCTTATATGGGCATAGGGAGTTATGTTGTACTGGTGGATAAAGTATTGTAGATTGAGAAGGATTTGATAGAGTTGAGAAGTAAGAGGGATTGGCTAAAGAGGTCTAGATTTAAGGGACCTAGAAGTGGTAGCAGTATAGGGGTACAGGGTGGGAGACCACCCCAGAAGGGGCGTTCCTTGTCATAAGGAACTGTGGTGCAGAGTTAGAGGCAGGTAGGATTCATTGCTTCTGTAGCTTAGAGTAATACTGGTGGGGCCCCTAGATTTGGGAGGCAAACTATGGGAAGTGTGAGTTATAGCAGAGTAGTAAGTATGTCACCAGGGGGAAGTGGTATCCTGATGTATGATCGAGAGGCAAGAGTCTGCTTTAAATGTAATCAGACAAGGCATCTGGCTCAGAATTACCCTATGCAGATATGCTTTGTATGCGGTGGGGGAGGACATATGGCTGCAGATTCTCCAGCTGGGAAATCTGCTGACGTAGGCGTTAGAAATGCTGGGAGGAGATCGATGGAGAGAGGTGGTGGATCAGAGGGTGTGCAGGGTAGAGGTCGAGGATCAGTAACAAAGTGAGGATGTGGCAGTCAAATTCAGTCCAGAGATGGCAGAGTCTATGCATTAACCCAACAGGATGTACAAGCCACTCCTGATGTTGTTATGGGCATGATATCTATCCTTGGTAGGTCTGCTAGATTATTAATTGATCTTAGTGCAACCTATTCTTTTGTATCTAGTAGTTATATGAAATATATTGGTGCTAGTGCTAGTCTTTTGATGCATGCAATTATTGTTGAAATTCCTACTGGAGATAGGGTTATTACCAGGACAATCTATCGAGGTTGTGTGATTAATATTGCTGATAGAGAATTTGAAGTTGATTTATTGCCTCTAGATATGACAGACTTTGATTTAATTCTAGGGATGAATTGGTTACCTGCATATCATGCCTGGGTAGATTGTTTTAGAAAAAATGTGGTGTTCAAGATACTCGGACAAAAAGAGTTTAATTTTCAGGGAGAACGTAAGATACTTTCTAATTGTCTTATTTCTGCCTTAACTGTTAATAAATGGTAAGGGAAAGGTTGTAAGGGGTATTTGGCGCATGTAGTGGATTCTAGCAAGGAGGGTAGGAGGTTAGAAGATATCTTGATAGTAAAAGATTTTTCTGATGCTTTCCTTGAAGAGTTAACTGGGTTGCCTCCCAATAGGATGATTGAGTTTTCTATTGACATGATTCTAGGATCAACACTCATATCCGTAGCACTCTATAGAATGGTACCAGCTGAATTGAGAGAGTTGAAAGTTTAGCTTTAAGAGTTGCTAGATAAACAGTTTATCTGACCTAGTGTGTCACCCTAGGGAGTTCCTGTGTTATTTGTCAAGAAGAATGATGGAACATTGAGGTTGTGTATTAATTATAGACAGTTGAATAATATCACTATCAAGAATAGATATCCTTTACCCAGGATAGATGACTTATTCGAGTAGTTACAGGTAGCTAGAGTTTTCTCTAAGATAGACCTGAGGCTGGGTTATCATCTGTAGCTCGAGGTTTCAACCCAAGAGGGTGGGGATGAATTGGGTTTTTAAAAGCTTCTTGCAGAATTAATACAAGTTTATAAAAACTAATAAGCAGCAAACAATTAATACAAGTAATGAGCTGTAAATAAAGAGATTAAGGAAAGAGGATGCAAACACAGATTATAGTGGTTCGGTAATATCGGATTCGTTCCGACCCTACGTCCACTCTCTTCAAGGAACTCCTTGAAGTAATCCACTAAGAAAACTTAGTCGCACAACTTAGCCGGGTGTTGCACAAACCGTACACAAGCAAATTACAGGAATTGCTTAAACCGAACAATCCCCTTCCTTTTGGAAGTTTCCCCTTCCTCTCGGAAGTAATCCCTTTACAAAGATGGTGTAAAGTAAAAGGTAGAAAGACAGCAAATGAAAGCTTATTACAACAGAAATGTCTCTCTTTCAAAGTAAAGCTTGAATAAATGGCTCAACAAGATTATTTCAAAGCTTTTTGTGTTTCAAGAGTATAAAAACTTGATTATGTGAGATCAACTCTTTTTGAATATATGCAGCTTGTTATTGAATGCTTAACTGAAAGGGTTTATATAGCAATCAATTAATATGGCCGTTTAGGACTTTAATTTGAAAAAGATTTACTTTAAAACGTTCAGATTTGGAGTCCAACGGTCATATTTTTGAACTACTAGTCGATTGGGTCGAGATACCAGTCGACTAGGTTTACTTGAAAAATACTCATTTTCAGACCTTCTGGGTATCCAGTCGACTGATATATATCATCCAGTCGACTGAGGATTTTCTGTCCATTTTACCAGTCAACTGGGTTGATTCATCCAGTCGACTGGGTACCTTCTGTCCCATATACCAATCGACTAGTATATGTACCCAGTCGACTGGGTTGTCTTCCAACCCAGTTTTTCTTCTTTTTTTTATTAAAGACATTTTAAATTAATGGCTTTAGAAATTTTTTTTGTGTTCGAGCCATTGAACAAGCTAATACAATGTATGAGTGAGACTTACATTGGTTCTAATCCTTAAGACCTATACTAGATCTTCAGTCTTCACTTGATACTTAATTTGGTTCGAGTTCTTGCACTTTGTTCCTTGGTTGAATGTGTTTGATCCTTAATACAACTTAGTTTAAACTTATTAGTTAAATAACAGTTGTGTTTTGCCATCATTAAAATACGAGCGAGAGTCAACAATCTCCCCCTTTTTGATGATGACAAAACTAATAATGTAAAAACAGTTTTAAAAACTAAGTGTTAGGATTTTACAAAAATTTGGACAGAGTCTCCTCTGTTTTTCGAGTAAAACCACCCTGTAAACAAGCAAACACAGTTTATATTTCTTTCAATCAATCCAGAAACAAACTCAACCAATCAATAAACAATTTTTATAATGCTATGGAGCAATGTTCCCCCTAAAACTATGCATTGGTTGCGTTTACTTAGATTTTCTCATTTTTCTCCCTCGTTTTGACAACAGCAACCAAAGGGGGCATAACATGAAAAATAAGCTATTTAGCTAATACAGTCATCTAGAGTATAAGAAAACAAACTTGTACGCGAAAATTTGGCTTCGATCGGGTTTCGGAAGCCTTCCCGAAAAAAACCGAAAGTTTTCATTCACGTATAAGCATTTTAGAGCAGTTTAGTGGCTAAACAGACTTTTAAAACAGAGCTAACATATCACAAATAGGGTAAATGGATGCAAGAAATATGGCTAATAGAAATACATCACCATATATAAAAAGTCAATACACAAACGGGCTTCACAAAGCCATAACTAAGACAAAATAGTACATGAGATGTCCGTGCTATGTGATAAGAACTGAAAAACGCTAAGTACAAACAAAAGACATAGACTCAAGGTGCGGGAGAGTCTGAGCTGTCATGAAGAAGTTCCCTAATCTCAGTTAGGGAACCCTCGGTGTGCTCTCAATGTAACTCGAAGTCGTCCCGTAAGTGGTTTATGGAGGAGCTCAGTCTCTGGTGATCAGACTGCATGGACTGGAAACCAGACTCCATCGTCATCTGGAGGCTCTTGATAGCTCGTAGGATGTCACCGTAACCAGTCTGACCAGTACTCGAGTCACTAATGGGAGGTGCTCGGGTATCCGTCTCCATCTCAGCATCCTCATCACTGTCGCTCACATCCTTTTGGATCCTCAGACGCTTACCGGCCTTCGGATAGAGGAATCCTTCACAAACAGTACATCCTATCTTCTTCAGTGATGAGGTGTTGATGATGTTCGTCAATCCGATATCCTGAGCCTCGGAGGCAGGCAAAGGTACCCGGAAGTGCTGGAGGATGAGCGTAATGAGCATCCCATAAAGAAGACACCCAAAGTCGTTTGCTTCGCCATTTATCATGTTGGCGAGCAGCAGAGGATATATATTGAAGTGGTGCCCAGATTTTAGGCACCAAATCAATACCGTATCTATTTTAGATAGATACCCTCGAGTCTCGAGTCTCGGGTGGATGGTCCAACTGACAATCAGCTGAAACATCTTTGAGTCGAGGGGCAAGTCACTACATGTATGAAATGTAGTGGGTCTGTACACATAGTTAGGGTCGCCCTTGACTATCCGACAGGCCTCATCAACCTCAAAGTTGTCTGGCCATCCATCCAGACTCCATTGAACCCCCCTTACAGGGATTCTCAGAATGCTCATCAAGAGGTCAGTGTTGACCTCAAACTCTACACCGCTAACTCTGGTTCTGAATCTCAGAGCCAGAGGACTGGGTTTCACCAAGTTCATGTAGAACTGGTGAATCAGTTGCGGGTAATATTTCTTATGAATTCTGACCAGAGGGGTCAGATTTATTGCCTCAAAGGCTGGTAGAATATCGAAATTTCCATGGCGAATAGAGTCGAAATCAACGACTCTACCCGTCATGATTTTCTTGTGACGGATTATAGAATTATACCTTGTATGAGCCGCTGGACTGTAAAACAGAGTCTACTCCAACTCTGTTCTGGGCTCCTTGCTGGATGAGCCCGCTGCTCCCTTCCCTTTCGACTCCGAAGCCGAAGGTTTTGAAGACCTTGGGTTTTTAGGCGCATTAGGTCTACTAGTTGTGAGTTTTATACGGATCTTATCGCTCATTTTGAAGAAAAAATGAGTTTTTGGGAAAAATAGATTTTGGCGAAAATAAGAGATTTTAACCGTAGAAAGTTAAAAATCTCTTTAGGGATGAGTAGATCGGTGTGTTTAGATGAAGTTTGGATGGATTTTGGATCAAAATGGTGAATTTTTCTAGAGAGAGACAATTTGGGAGCTTGAAAATGGCGTAAAATTTCAGAAAAATGAACAGTCCTATTTATAATATCGCGTTACCAGTCGACTGGGTCCCATTGAGAAGATGAACAGTTTAAGTACCAGTCGACTGGATAAACTGGCAGTCATTTACCAGTCGACTAGGCTATCTTTACAAGTCGACTGGAGGACAAGGGTTTTTCAAAAATTGGAGCCAAACAGGGATTCGACCTAATAGACGACTGGAGAAGACTTACCAGTCATCTGGAATATTTGGCAGAGAGTTACCAGTCTACTGGGTTAGAGGTACCAGTCGACTGGAAAATCTGGCAGTTAATTACCAGTCGATTGGAGAACATGTACCAGTCGACTGGACCCTTAGTAAAATTTTCAGTCTTGAATTTTTGCACGATTTTGTTTATCTATGACATTTTTTAGTGAGGGAAATAATTAAACAAGGATTAATATTCTTTCACTCAATGTCAAATATGCAAATGATGAAATGAGATGCAATCAAACATTCAGTTTATCAAATTCAAGCAATCCCATCAACATTCTAATCTTACAAAAACTAGCTTCACTTAAGGGTTTAGTAAGAATATCAGCTATTTGATCTTCTGAAGGAATGAATTCTAATCTTATATCATCTTTTTTGAGCATGGTCTCTTAGGAAATGATGTCTAATCTCTATATGTTTGGTTCTAGAGTGCTGAATAGGATTTTTGGTTAGGTTGATGGCACTAGTATTATCACAAAATATAGGAATATTTTTTAGGTGCATGCCATAGTCTTCTAGTTGTTATTTCATCCATAATACTTGGGCACAACAACTGCCAGCTGCTACATATTCCGCCTTAGCGGTTGATAGTGCAACGGAATTCTGTTTCTTGGAAAGCCAAGAAGTTAACATAGCACCTAAGAATTGGCATGTTCCACTTGTGCTCTTTCTATCTAACCTACATCCAGCAAAATTAGCATATGAATATCCTACTAGCTCAAAAGATGATTCTCTAGAGTACCATAATCCTTAGGATTAGACTGAAATCTAGCACACATGCATACACTGAACATTATATCAGGTCTACTTGCAGTCAAATAAAGTAAAGCACCTATCATGCTTCTATAATTTTTAGAATCTATAGTTTTACCTCCTTCATCAAGATCAAGTTTAGTAGTTGTGCTCATAGGCGTTCCAATTGGCTTTGAGCTTTCCATCCCGAACCTCTTTAGTAGGTCTTTGATGTACTTTTGTTGATTGATGAAGATACCTCCTTTTAGTTGCTTTATTTGCAGTCCAAGAAAGTAGGTAAGTTCTCCCATCATGCTCATTTCAAATTCACCTTGCATGCACTTTGCAAACTCTTGACACATAGATTCATTAGTAGCACCAGATATAATATCATCAACATATATTTGAACTATCAAAGTGTCATTTTTGTGAGTTTTTGTGAAGAGAGTTGTATCTATTCTACCTCTTACAAAATCATTATCAATCAAAAATTTACTTAGTCTTTCATACCATGCTCTTGGAGCTTGCTTCAACCCATACAGAGCTTTAGAAAGCTTGTAGACATGATTTGGTAGACTAGGATTTTCAAATCCAAGAGGTTGCTCAACATAAACCTCTTCTTCTATAAAGCAATTTAAAAAGGAACTTTTCACATCCATTTGAAATAGCTTAAATTTATTAAAGCATGCAAAGGCTAATAACATTCGAATGGCTTCTAATCTAGCTACGGGAGCATAGGTTTCATCAAAATCTATTCCTTCTTCTTGGTTATATCCCTTAGCAACTAGTCTAGCCTTGCTTCTAGTTACTATACCATTTTCATCCATTTTATTTCTATATACCCATTTAGTTCCAATTATTGAATGATCTTTAGGTCTTGGAACAAGTTTCCAAATATTGTTTCTCTCAAATTGATTTATCTCTTCCTGCATTGCAATTATCCAATCATTATCTTTTTCAGCTTCTATAAATGTCTTAGGTTCTACTTGAGACAAATAAGCTACAAAATTGCAAATATTTCTAATGGAAGAACGAGTTTTTACCCCTTGTGAAGGATCACCAATCACTTGATCAATTGGATGATGATTTACATACCTCCAATCCTTGGGTAGATTTTCCTCTTGTTGACTTGAGGATGGTTGGTCCAAATTGGGGGTTGCCATCCCTTCATTTGCTTGAGGAGAACTCTCTTTTGGGTCAACAATGGGAGTAGGAGTTTCCATTCTTGGAATAAAATCTGCATCATCTTTAACGGAAACTTCTCTACTACTCATTGGATTAGATTCATCAATGGTTACATGCACAAATTCTTCTACTACTAGAGTTCTCTTATTGAAAACTCTATAAGCCTTACTAGTAGTTGAATATCCTAAAAATATTCCTTCATCGGTCTTGGAATCAAATTTACCCAAGTTAGTTTTATTGTTATTTAAGATGAAGCACTTACTACCAAAAGCACGAAAATAGGAAATATTGGGTTTTCTCCCTTTTCATAGTTCATATGGAGTTTTATCAAGCAAATGTCTTATCAAAATTCTATTTAATATATAGCAAGAAGTATTCACGACTTCAGCCCAAAAGTATTTTGGTAAACTATTTTCACAAAGCATAGTTCTTGAAAATTCTTCTAGAACTCTATTTTTCCTCTCAACAACTCCATTTTGTTGAGGAGTTCTAGGAGTAGAAAAGTTGTGATTAATTCCATTTTCATCACAAAATTTTGAAAAGCTTTGATTTTCAAATTCTTTGCCATGATCACTTCTTATGCTTGAAATACAATTTTTTTTTTCATTTTGTACCTTTTTGCAAAACTTTTCAAATACTTTGAAAGCTTCATCATTGTAAGCAATAAAAATAACAAAGGTATATCTTGAATAGTCATTAACAATAACAATAGCATATTGATGGCCACCTAGACTAATGGTACTAATTGGACCAAATAAGTCCATATGCAAAAGTTCCAAAGGTCTAGTAGTTGAGACTACATTTTTTGCTTTAAAAGAAATCCTAGTTTGTTTTCCCATTTGACAAGCATTGCAAACTTTGTCTTTTTCAAAATTGATTTTAGGAAGTCCAATAACTAAATCTTTTCTTGAAACAATTTTCAGCAAGTTCATGTTTACATGATCAAGTCTTCTATGCCATAGCCATGGATTTTCACTAAAAGCAGGAAAACATTTTTCATTATTAGAATGCAAGGATTTCAAATCAACTATGTAGAAATTTTCATGCCTATGGCCAATGAATTTGATTTTGTTGCTCTTGATGTCTATTACTAGACAATAAGAGGTCTCAAATGTTACTTTGTATTCTTTGTCACATAATTGACTAATGCTAAGCAAATTTGGCTTAAGGCCTTGTACTAGCAATACATTATCTAAGGTTGAGAAATCATTATCGACTTTTCCATGCCCGATGATCTTTATTTTAGTATTGTCTCCAATGGTCACAAGTCCACCATCTCTTAGAGTTAGCTCCTTGAATACGCTTTTATCACCGGTTATGTGCTTCGAGCATCCGCTATCAAGGTACCAACAGTTACCTTTCTCCTTGGTGTGGAGGCAAATCTACATCACACAAGGATATACGATAGTACTTTTAGGTACCCAAAATTTCTTGGGTCCTTTGGGGTTAGTCCTTGAAAATACGGTTCCTTTTGGGACCCATATTTTCTTAACATGTGGTGCTCTATGAACAAGTTGATGATGCACAATCCTAGCATGATAATCATAGAAATTTCTAGGATGTCTTACATGTGCATTCCTATAATCCTTAGGATAATAGTCCCTAGGATACATGTTTCTATGGTAAGGAGTATGAAAATGCATGTCATTTCTATAAAAAGTATGATGATGCATTCTAGGATACATGCTAGCATTATTTTGTGTGTGCATTTTGTTTCTAGGATAACCATGATGATAATTCCTAGGATGAGCATGAGCAGAATGCATCCTTAGATTATACACATTGTTCCTAGAATGAGCATACATATAAACATGAGTATTTTTAGGATGCTTCAATTTAGTATGATCATTTAAGTTTCTAAACTTTCTAGCATTTTATCGAGGAAGTGCTTTTAACCATGCTAGGAGCTTTTGAAGTAGAAGCTCCATCTACACAAAAGGCTTTCATGAATAAGCTCTCTTTTGTTTTTTGTTTTCCCAATGGAGAATATCCTACACCAGATTTTCCTCCACTTAATCTTTGGGAAGAAAACACTTCATCAAGTTTTTCTTTACCAAGTATAAGTCTTGATATTGTGCTATTTAATTCAGAAATTTTATTTTTCAAATTCTCATTTTCATCTTTGAGAAAATCTTGAGAAGAATCATACTGAAAAGATGATAATTTTTCTTTTTCTTCTCCAATAATTATCATTTCTTTAGAAAGAGATGATACTTCTTTCTTAAGAATAGAATTTCTAGAATCAAATTTCTTTAATTCTTCATGCATTTCATTTATAACTTTTAGCAGTTCTTCACTACTAGTAACAATATTATTTTTTGAGGAGGGAGAAGATGTTACCTCACTTTCATCGTCGATTACCATCAAACAAAGGTTGGCAATTTCCTCGTATCCGATTTCTTTGTCTGATGACTCATCTTCTTCGTCATTGCTCCAGGTAGTTGCTACTATAGCTTTCTTCTTAAAGCCCTTGTATGGTTTGTTTGAAACCAGACAATCAGCTTTTATATGTCCTGGCTTCTTGCAGCCATAGCACAGAAGTGGTTCCCTTTTTGAGGTGGGATCCTTTGAGTAAGGTTTCTTGCTTTTCTTCAAGAACCTATGGAATCGTCTGGTGATTAAGGCCATTTCACCATCCTCTTCACTGCTCTCTGCTTCTTGTTCTAATTCTTTTTCTTTGTTGCTCGTAGAAGCTTTGAGAGCAATTTGCTTTTTCTTCTTCTCATCATCATTGACGATGGGAGTCATTTCTTCCATCTCGTATGTCAATAATGACCCAAGCAGCGTCTCAACATCAAGCTTGTCAAGATTTTTGGCCTCCTGAATGGCTGTCCTCTTTGGTTTCCATTCTGGTGGCAGAGATCTCAAGATTTTTCTGGTTAGTTCAACTTCCTCAATATTCTTACCAAGCAATTTTAAACCATTTATAATAGTGGTGAATCGTGAGTGCATTTCAGAAATGGTTTCGTTAGGAGACATCCTAAAAGATTCATACTCAGAAATTAGCATGTAAATTTTAGACTTTTTTACTTCACTAGTTCCTTCATATGTGACTTGTAATTTGTCCCATATTTCTTTAGCAGAAATGCATTAAGATATTTTGTTATATTCAGAAATATCTAATACACAATGTAGCATGCTTGTTGCTCTGCTATTGAGAGACATCGTTTTACAATCCTCGTCAGTAAACTCAGTTTTGAGTTTAGGCATTGTATGAAGAGTCTCTCCAATAACTATTTCTTTTGAAGTAATTTTTGGTCCTTCTTCTATGATTCTCCATAGATTGTAATCTTGTCCTTCGACAAAGATTTTCATTCTATTTTTCTATTAGTTATAATTTGAGCCATTGAACAATGGTGGTCTAGTATAAGAGTGTCCCTCAGAGTAGCTATTTGCTGCCATTGGATCAACTCAAGGATTTTAAGCCTAATTAAGAGAACGAAGCTCTGATACCAATTGTAGCTCGAGGTTTCATTCCAAAAGGGGGGTGAATTGGGTTTTTAAAAACTTCTTGCGGAATTAATACAAGTTTATAAAAACTAATAAGCAGCAAACAATTAATACAAGTAATGAGCTATAAATAAAGAGATTAAGGAAAGAGGATGCAAACACAGATTATAGTGGTTCGGCAATATCAGATTCATTCCGACCCTACGTCCACTCTCTTCAAGGAACTCCTTGAAGTAATCCACTAAGAAAACTTAGTCGCACAACTTAGCCGGGTGTTGCACAAACCGTACACAAGCAAATTACAGGAATTGCTTAAACCGAACAATCCCCTTCCTTTCGGAAGTTTCCCCTTCCTCTCGGAAGTAACCCCTTTACAAAGATGGTGTAAAGTAAAAGGTAGAGAGACAGCAAATGAAAGCTTATTACAACAGAAATGTCTCTCTTTCAAAGTAAAGCTTGAATAAATGGCTCACCAAGATTATTTCAAAGCTTTTTGTGTTTTAAGAGTATAAAAACTTGATTATGTGAGATAAGCTCTTTTTGAATATATGCAGCTTGTTATTGAATGCTTAACTGAAAGGGTTTATATAGTAATCAATTAATATGGCCGTTTAGGACTTTAATTTGAAAAAGATTTACTTTAAAACGTTCAGATTTGGAGTCCAACGGTCATATTTTTGAACTACCAGTCGACTGGGTCGAGATACCAGTCGACTGGGTTTACTTGAAAAATACTCGTTTTCAGACCTTCTGGGTATCCAGTCGACTGGGGACTTTCTATCCATTTTACCAGTCGACTGGGTTGATTCATCCAGTCGACTGGGAACTTACTGTCTAAGTACCAGTCGATTGGGTTGATTCATCCAATCGACTGGGTACCTTCTATCCCATATACCAGTCGACTGGTATATGTACCCAGTCGACTGGGTTGTCTTCCAACCCAGTTTTTCTTCTGTTTTTTATTAAAAACATTTAAAATTAATGGTTTTAGAAAAACCTTTTGTGTTCGAGCCATTGAACAAGCTAATACAATGTATGAGTGAGACTTACATTGGTTCTAAACCTTAAGACCTATACTAGATCTTCAGTCTTCACTTGATACTTGATTTGGTTCGAGTTCTTGCACTTTGTTCCTTGGTTGAATGTGTTTGATCCTTAATACAACTTAGTTTAAACTTGTTAGTTAAATAACAGTTGTGTTTTGCCATCATTAAAATATGGGCGAGGATCAACATCATCAATTGAGGATAAAGGAGAGGGACGTGCCTAAAACTTCTTTTAGGACATATTATGGCCATCATGAGTTCTTGGTGATGCCTTTTGAGTTGAGTAATGCTTCTACAGCATTTATGGACCTTATGAATCGAGTGTTTAAACCATTCTTGGACTGATTTCTGATTGTATTTATTGATGATATTTTGATATATTCCAGGAATGAAGAGGATCATATGCAACATTTGAGGATAGTGTTGGAGATTTTGAGGAAAGAAAAATTATATGCGTAGTTCTCAAAGTGTGAGTTCTGGTTAAGCAAATTATGTTTCATGGGGCATGTTGTGGGGATACCAGTTGACCCACAAAAAGTAAAAGCAGTGTTGAATTGGGGAAGACTCACAAGTGTAACTGAAATTAGAAGCTTTTTGGGGTTGGCTGGTTATTATAGGAGATTTATCCAAAAAAAATCTATGATTCCTGGACCTTTGACTAAGTTGACCAGGAAAGATATAAAGTTTAGGTGGTCTGAGAAATGTGAGAGGAGTTTCCAGCTATTGAAAGAGGAAATGACTACTACCTTGGTATTAGTGCTTCCTTTTGGTGATAAAGGATTTGTGGTTTATAGTGATGCGTCACATCAGGGGTTGGGATGTGTGTTAATGCAACATGGGAGAGTTATAGCTTATACATCTAGGCAACTGGAGAACTATAAGAGAAATTACTTGACCCATAATTTAGAATTAGCTGCCATAGTTTTTGCTTTGAAGATTTAGAGACACCATCTATATGGAGCCAAGTGTGAAATTTTTACTGATCATAAAAGCTTGACACATTTACCAACCCAGAAGGAGTTTAATTTAAGGCAGATGAGGTGGATGGAATTGATTTGTGATTATGACTGTACAATTCATTATCATCCAGGAAAGGCTAATGTAGCAGCTGACGCATTGAGTAGAAAGGTGACAGGGAGATTAGCTGCTATTGGGAGTTATAATACTAGCCTAATGATAGAATTAAAAAGAATGAGGATGCAGTTGAGTGTCAATGATAGAGGAGTGTTAATGGCAAATATGGTGATACAATCTTCTATTATTGATTGTTTATTACAGATGCAGGGTAAAGATGAGGGGATAGAGAAGATCAAACGGAAAATGTTGAGTGGAAAACCAACTGAGTTTAGAATTAGAGAATATGGTATGGTAGTATTGGGGCATAGAGTTTGTGTTCCCAATGATGTGGAGGTGAGAAAGGAGATACTAAGAGAGGATCATGATTCTGTATATTTCATGCACCCAGGTAATAATAAGATGTACAAGGGGTTGAGATAAAATTATTGGTGGTCAGGGATGAAGAAGGATGTAACAGAATATATTTCTAGATGTTTGATTTGTCAACAGGTGAAGGCTGAGAATAGACATCCAACAGGTTTATTACAGCCTCTGCCAATACCTGAATGGCCATGGGAAAATGTGATCATGGATTTTGTCTCTGGTTTTCCCCGTACCCAAAGAAGACATGACACTATGTGGATTATAGTGGATAGACTTTCTAAGTCTTCACATTTTCTTCCTATTAAAAATACTTGCAATCCAGAAAAGTTAGTTGAGTTGTATGTGGCTGAGATAGTAAAATTACATGGAGTACCCTTGAGTATCGTATCAGATAGAGATTTTAGATTTACCACTAGATTTTGGAGGGGTTTCCAAGAAGTTATGGGTACGCAATTACAGTTTAGTACAGATTTTCATCCACAAACTGATGGGCAGACGGAAAGAATCATCATAATACTAGAAGATATGCTGAAGGCAAATGTATTGAGCTTCTCGGTGAGCTAGGATGCTTATTTGCCGTTGATCGAGTTTGCATACAATAATCAGTATCAAACTAGTATTGGGATGGCACCCTTCGAGGCTTTGTATGGTAGAAGGTGTAAAACTCCAGTATGTTGGGAAA
This sequence comes from Bretschneidera sinensis, assembly GCA_023935145.1. Taxonomy (NCBI): domain Eukaryota; kingdom Viridiplantae; phylum Streptophyta; class Magnoliopsida; order Brassicales; family Akaniaceae; genus Bretschneidera; species Bretschneidera sinensis. The sequence continues at coordinate 51,347,708 of CM043700.1, forward strand.
AAGCTGGAGAGAGAAAGATATATGGCCCGAAAATGATAGACTTGACTACTGAGAGGATCAAACTGGTTAGGGAGAACCTCAGAGCAGCTCAGAACAAACAGAAAGGATATGCTGATAAAAGAAGATGACCTCTCAGGTTCCAAGTTGGTGATTGGGTATTTTTGAAGATATCTCCGTGGAAGGGAGTGTTGAGATTTAAAAAGAAGGGAAAGCTAAACCCGAGATTTGTGGGGCCGTATGAGGTGATCGAGAAAATTGGACTAGTAGTATATCGTTTGAATTTTTCTCCAGAATTAAAGCAATTACATAACGTGTTTCATCTGTCACTGCTGAGAAAGTATTTACACGATGAATCCCACAGTATTTCGAATCAGGCAATAAAAATTCAAGAAAATTTGACTTTTATACTAGTACCAGTCAGAATCCTAGATAGGAAGGAACAAGTCTTGCGAAATAAAGTCATTTATTTTATTCAAGTATTATGGAAAAATAAAGATGTCGAATAAGTCACGTGGGAACATGTAGCAAGAATGAGGAAAGATTACCCCCAACTTTTTTATTGATTTTAGGTAAGGAAATTTCGGGGACGAAATTTTTGTAAGACGGGTAGAATCGTAATACCTGTATTTGCAAAGTAAGGGTAAAAAAGTAATTCAATAAATATGACATGGAATTTAAAATAAAATATATGTGAAAGGTTTATTAGTATTTGAATAAAGCAAATTAAAGAAAAAAAAGTTTTCTAAAAAAATAAAATAAAATAAATCTGGGACCATAACGTCCCAGGGGGCAAAAAGAAGAAGATAAATGTAGATTGAAAAATAGACTGAAAAGTAAAGAAAAGAAAAAAACGTAGCAGTAGGTAGCAACACCTGCTGCCAAGTTAACTCTTTGTATGCCAAGTAGAAATGAAGGCATTTTTATGCCTTGCAAGTGTCCAAAACGTGAAAAGTTTGGGAAGGTTTCCAATTTCAACAAGTAAGTGCTACAGATTTTTGTGCAGCAAATTGTTATATATATACATATTTGTAAACATAATGTTAACACTTATCAAATCGTTGAGTTTTCTTTCCATTACGCATCTTCTTTAAACACTTGGAGACCGAAAGAAATGTTGAAAGGGCAAAATTTTGAAGAAGATTACGGGGGAATTCTATCGAGAGTCACGGGAAACTATCAGAAAAATAGAAGGTAATAACGTAATGTTATTTTTGAATTTTTAGCATACATGTATTTCCCGGAAATTCCAAGTGGGAGTTTTCAAAGGGTGTGGTTTATGAAGAATTGAAGAAATAATTAGAAATTTAATACAAATATTATGTCAGGTGATGACGAACAGCCACCAGGGGAAATTTCGGAGAGGAACGGGAAAAACAAGGAAATGATCCACGGGTAGCTTTAAGTGCTACGTGGTGAGTTGGATTTACTTTAAGTAATCTAAATAAAAAGCAAATATCTAGTAATAATATTAAAATAAATTATTAGCTTATGCTTGGTGGTAGATAAAAATTAAATTGATATGTATGATAGAAATATTGGACACGTAAAAAATTATTATGTGAAAAGAAATATTTTTAGAATAACGAGTTGATTTAATAATGATGGTGATGAAGAGATTTTGACTAGTTGGTGAATAAATTGATGTGATATATGAGGAAAAGAAAATTGTGAAATTTATTTAGCAGAAAGTTAAAGAAAGATCGGATAGTAATTTAAATATTTTGAATTCATGTGGTGTTTATATTACTGTTCATATGCATATTTCATATCATTGTTCATATGCATATGCATTAAATAAGATAACCGAAAGAACCAGGAAGGGGCTGGTCTAATGGAATAACCGTGACAGCCGATATATGCTGGAAATACAAGGGATATCGTGACTGCCAGTATATGCTGGAAATAAATTTCGTGACAGCCGAGATAAGCTGTAAAGAACCGGGAATGGGCCGGTATAAGATAATAACAACCTGTCGACAGGTGGGAAGACGTTCCCATCATAATAATTCATGCATTGCATCTGTTTTAATTATTGATTGCATTATTGAAATGCTGATGTGTGGTATATTATTGTGAATTTATTTATAGATGGATGAGTCTCATAGAGAGAGACAGTTACAGTGAGAAAAGAAAAAAAGACATAGAAATATAATAATATGGGAATTATTTAAATGTTAGACATTATACTATTATCAAGTTATAGGAGAAATAAATGATTAAATATTAATGGGCTATTTATGAAATTGGAATACTTTTAGTAAATTTAATTCATTGAGCTTGTGAAACTTATCCTTCATAGTAAAATGATTTCAGGGAGCAGACATGACAAATAGTCTGGTGGGTAGAGAATCAGACGGATCATTTTCTATAAGCCACGTACGTGTCACTATCCTCAGACTAGTGAGAAAATGAAATAAATAATTTTATTTGTAAATATTTATGCATCGTACGTTGTATATTATGTGTAAGTTAATATCAGATTTATGTACCTCTCCTACTGAGGGTTGATGATTAAAATAAAAATTTCTGTTAGTATTATTTTATTATTGCATATATATGTCGTGCTGGGATTCTCAAAATATGATGACACCGTCTCAGGGGTGACTAACCCGGGATGGGTCGTTACAAAACCGACTGTCACAGTTTTCCTTTATTTCCACCATATACCAGCTGTCACGGTTTTTCATTTATTTCCACCATATACCAGCTGTCACGGTTTTTCAATTAGACCGGCCCTCTCCCGTTTCTTTATTTTAATGCATATGCATATGGACAATGATATGAAATATGCATATGACTAATAACATAACAACAAACATGAATTCAAATATTTAAATCAACTATCCTGATTATTCTCAAATTATTATTTGAAATTTTTTTTACTAAATTTCTCTCCTCATAAATCACATCAAATTATCAGTCATAGCTTGTCAAGATCCAATAAATTTTCTCTCCTCATAAATCATATCAAAACATCAACCATAGCTCATCAAGAATTTCACTTATCGCTTTTATTATTAAATCAACTCATTATTTCAACAATATTATTTCTCATAAAATAATTTTCAACACATCCATTATTCCTATCATACATTTCAACCAATTTTCATCATTTACCAAAGCATAAGTTAATAATTTATTCTAATATTATCACTAGATATTCCATATATATCTTGATTACTTAAAGTAAATCTAACTCACCACATAGCACTTAAAGTTACCCGTGGATTACTTCCTTGCCTTTTTTGCTCCTCTCAGCAATTTCTTCCGGTTACTGATCGTCAACAACTAACATAATATTTATATTAAATTTCTAATTTATTCTTCATAATTTACACCATTTGAAAATTCTTACTTTGAATTCTGAAAAATTTCGTGTATGCTAAAAATTCAAAAATAAACTTCACGTTATTACTTTTTCTTTTTCTTAGAGCTTCCCGTGACTCTCTATAAAATTCTCATGTAAACTCTTTCAAAATTTTACTTTTTCAACCTTTCTTTCGGTCCCCAAGTGTTTAAAGAAATATAGTAGTTTGAATTGTAAAAGAAAAAAACCAAACCGGATTTGGAAATGAATAAATAATATAAGCTTAATTATATATATATATATATATATATATATATATATATATATATATATATGCAAAACAGTCACATTCGTTCCTCCCTTTGCCACGAAATTGTGCATGTGTCCTACATGCAACATTTCTTCTTCCCTTGGCATCAAGTGGTAACATCTGCTGTCAGGTTTTTTTTTTTTGTGTTTTTTTTTAGTTAAAAGAAATACAGAACTTTTTTTTTTCTTTTCTCCTTTTCAAACTATATGCATCCAAATTTTTTTTTCATTTCCTTTGTAACTATGTCCCCACGAGTTTATTTTTTTTATTATAAAGAATTATGTTATTTAATACTAAATCTTTCGCATATATATATTATTTTAATTTCATGTCATATTTATTAAATTATTTTTTTATTATTATTTTACGAATACGGGTATTACATGTAACAAAAGGATTTTTGAAACGAGATTCAAGTATATGGGTTTTCTTTTTAAAATATTCGAAATCATAACTCAAATCGAAAACAATATATATTTTATTTATGGGAACAAAGTTGTAATCATTACTGTCTTAAATTCACATGAGTCACGATTGGACATATACAATTTTCATACATAAATACATGGGCTTTAGACTATTGAATCTTGATTCTTTGCATTTAAGGAAATATATCAATTCATTTGTAGATGAATCGATCTCTAAAGAAAAAATAAATGACTTAATTAACTTAAATCATCTCGATACGTTCAAAATATTAAACAGAAAAAGTTTATAAGTTACATTAAAAAATTATCCCATCACTATTCAAATTATATGACATAAACTTAACATTATTAACATTTAACTTCTGGGTCTATGCCAATATTGAAGAGATTCTTTTATTTTCACACTAACTAGTACTATATGGAAGATTTAAAACATGATTTTTGTCACTCCCTTCGCCAATGCCAAGCGGTTCAGTCAATTAATCCCGGATTCGATATGCCCCATTGTGATCCTCTTAATAAAGATTTGAAGTTGATGGCAATATCGTGTTTTGTCTCCTGTACCTTTCAGTTGGCACGTTAATTATGCCAAGTGTTTACTCTGAGATGAGTTGGTTTGATGAGCCGCCAGTAGATGTTTTGAGGTTGAGTTTTAATGCAATATTTGTGGTTGAGATGCAATAACTTGATTCTGTCATGAAATGTTTTAATTCAGTCGTTTTTGTGCCTTAAAAAAAGTCAACTTAATTTGTGGACCTCATATATATTCGTTTGCAGTTTAAAATTTATCACACTTAAAAAATGCACTCAAGTTACATTAAATGCATATCTAACAACTGCTGCCCTCTTGAATATTTAATTTAATAAATAAATTATTGACGTACTTAATTATTTTACAATGACCAAAATAACTTAAATTTAAATAAAATAGTTTAAAGAAAAAAGGCTTAAATTATCTTCTTTTCTTTTTGGCAACAATCAACACGGTAAAAATAAGATAATTGAAGCTTTTTTCTTCGAAAATGCTATAGTATTTTATTTAGATTAGAGTTAATTTGGTCATTGTAAAATGATTAAGTCAGTAACTTTTTTCTCATATTAAAGTTCCAAGATGGTGAAGGTCGTTGGATAGGCATTTAATTGACTTAACCTATGATCTTAGGACAAAGTTGAGAAATTCCCTTTTTTTCTTTTCAAGCAGTTGATAATTGTTGAAATTTATGATTAATTCTTAAAATTTTATTTAAGTTCCAAACATAAAAATGTGATTTAATTTAATATTTTACCTTTTAAATTGGACAAATTTCGTTTTAAACCTTTAAAAAACTTATGGTAAATCGAATCCTAAAATTATATCCGTTAACAAATCACATCTTCAAATTAACAAAAACAAAATCTTAACCGCAACTAAATGATCTCTATGTTGGAATTTTAACACCAAAAATTCATACAAGATCCACTTGTTGAGAATTAAACTCTTAATTCAAAAAAGAAATAAATACGAAGTAATATTCCGAAAGGTTGGCATGTATGCGTTCCACCTTATTATAAAATATTTTATGAACTGTTGAAGTATAAAGGCAAAACTTTCTAATAATGTAGACTTAGTTGGTTTCTATTTTATGTAGTTATTTGGACATATATATATATATATATATATATATATATCAAAATTTATAGTTTTTTAAAATCTTTTAAATTTGATGATTTAAATTGTATTTAAACAATTCTTACACAAATCATATATATTGACAACAAAAAAGACTAGCTTCTAACAAAAATAATTTTCATGGATACTAGTGAAGCTATTCCATTATTATTGATATAACTAAAAATTATTTGACATTTTGTAAAAACTACATGAATATAATTTTAAAATTATAAGTCGGTCAAAATTTGTAGATATAAAAAATGAATAAAAATAATGAAAAACGGAGGAAGACAGAATGAAAGTGTAACAACCTATCTTGGGTTGGCCACCCCCGAAACGGTGTCATCACATTTTGAAAATCCCAGCACAATACATATATGCAACAAGAAAAATAACACCAACAGAAATTTTTACTTCAATCCTCAACCTTCAACATGGGAGATACATCATTCTGATCTTGACTTAAACATTATATACAACGTAAAATGCATTAATATTTACAAATAAATTTTTGTTTTATTTTCTCATTAGTCTGAGGATGTGGACATGTACGTGGCTTACAGATAATGATTTTGTTTGAACCTCAACTCATCAAACTATTTGTCCTGCCTGTTACCTGAAATCATTGTACAATGAGGGATGAGCTTCACAAGCTCAGTGAATTAAATTTACCAGAAGTATTCAATTTGTATAAATAGTCTTTTAATATTTAATCATTGATATCTTATATAACTTGATAATAGCATTCTACTATCACTACACATATCGTAAGTTTCATTCTCTATCAATATTTTCTTCTTATATATTTGTTCACATTAAGACCATCAATTATCTCATAATTACCTCGTTATGAGGTTCACAACATATAATCTACCATTTAGATAGCTCTTATCAATAATACTTCTATGTTTCTTTCTCACCATAACTGTCTCTCTGTGAGACTCATCCATCTATAAATAAATATACAATAACAAACAACACTTCAGCATTTCAGTAATACAATCAATATTTAAAACAGATGCAATGCATGAATTATTATTAGGGAACGTCTTTCCCAGTGTTGTGAAGGGCGTTTTCTTGGCGCGCCTCGGAGGTGTTTTGGGCTCAAAACGCCCTAGGGCGTGAATCCTGGGGCGAACCATTCACTGTGCGGTGGTTTTTTGGGTTTGGGTGTACGCCCCAGACGCCTGGGGTTTCTGGGCGTACGCCCAATGCAAATAAAATTCCTCAAAACAACCGATGGAATTTAGTACCAAAATGTTGTTATCCTCTAGGCTCTAGCCAAGAATTGCTCAACTAGTTCATGAACGGCAGTGACTAATAAACAAATTATTTAGAAACCTGGTAATCAAAACATGGAACCATGTATTTTGTACTAAGAGGGCAACAATAAATTAAGAGAAATCTAAAAAATTATCGTAACTGATCAACAAATCATACCACAAAGCTGAGATCTCAAATTCTTCACCCTTTTTTTCTCCAGAAGAAATGGGAAAAAGGGAAAAAAAGATAACTGGCTCAGAGAGTTGCTATCTGTGCTCAATGAAGAGCTTTAAAAAAAAACACTTCTCATACATGAGGTATCAGAATATAAGCACTCTTCATCTTCGCCATGAATTAAAATATCAACAAAAACAATCGAAAAGATGAAGAAAATTCCGAACACAAAAGAAGAGCAGAAATTGTGAGAGAGTGGCTGCTGCCGAGCGAGACGCTAGGGTTTACAACGTACTTAGTGGAGCACTGGTGAGGGAATTTATAGATTGTTTGTGGGCTTTGGGGGGGTAAGATTTCACATGGACCTTTAGCACTATTGTAAACATAGAGACCTTTAGATAAACAAGTTCGATATTGCCTGTTATGGAGGGTACGGGTGAGCATGCGTCGATTTAGATCGGATTAATTTAAAAAATAAATGTATTCATAGGTCTTAAGTTAGTAAAGTTTATTAATAATTAATTAATTTATATTATTTCAATATTTTAGTATTTTTATAATTTAATTAATATTATTTTATTCAAAACACCTCAACATTTCAAAAGGCTTACGCCCCAACGCCTCGAGGCTTACACCTCGCCCAACGCCCTCGCCTTTGAAAACACTGGTTTCCTACATGTCGACATGTTTTTATCTTAGACCGGCCCCCTCTCGGTTATTTTATTTTCGGTATATACCAGTTGTCACAGTTTTCATTTATTTCCAGTATATACCGGCTGTCACGGTTTTCATTTATTTACAGCATATACCAGCTGTCACGATTTTCTTTTATTTCCAGTATATACCGGTTATCACGATTTTTCAATTAGACTGGTCCCCTCCCTGTTCTTTTATTTCATGCATATGCATATGAACAATGATATAAAATATGCATATGGACAATAATATAAAAACAAATATGAATTCAAATATTTAAATTAGCTATCCTGATTATTCTCAAATTATTATTTGAAAAATTCCCCTAAATTCCTCTTCTCATAAATCATATCACATCATCAATCATAGTTTTTCAAGATCCACTAAATCTCCTCTCTTCATAAATCATATCAGAACATCAACCATAGCTCATCAATAATTACACGTATCGTTTTTATTATTAAATCGACTCATTCTTTCAATAATATTATTTCTCATAAAAAAATTCTCTACACATCCACTATTCTTATCACACCTATCAACCAACTTTCATCTATCACCAAATCATAAGTTAATGATTTATTCTAATATTGTCATTACATATTACATATTTCATATTTATCTTGATTACTTTAAGTAAATCTAACTCACCACCTAGCACTTAGAGCTACCCATGGATCACCTCATTGCCTTTCCAATTTCCCCCGGTTGCTAATCGTCAACACCTGACAAAATATTTATATTAAAATTTCTAATTTATTCTTCAATTCTTCCATAATTCACATCCTTTGAAGATTCCCACTTTGAATTCCGAGAAATTTCATGTATGCTAAAATTTCAAAAATAAAACTCACGTTATTAACTTTTATTTTTCTTAGAGCTTCTCGTGTTTCTCTATAAAAATCTCCCGTAAAGCTGTTCAAAATTTTGCTCTTTCAACTTTTCTTTCGATCCCCAAGTGTTTAGAGAAATATAGTAGTTTGAATTCTAATTAAAAGAAAACCAAACAGGATTTGGTAAGAAATAAAATAAAAGGAAAAAACTAAACTATTTATGTAAAAAAATTTAACACTCAGCACACACACAGGTAGTGCTGCCTTACATGCAACACTACTCATTTCTTTAGGCAACAAGTGTTGCCACCTGTTGTCATTTTTTTTCTTTTGATTTCTTTTTTTTACTGTCCACAAATTTTTTTTCCATTTTCTTTGTAATTACACCTCCACACGTCCAGTTTTTTTTTAAAGAATTGTTTTATTCAAATAATAAACCTTTCACGTATATTTTATTTCAATTCCATGTCATAATTATTAAATTACTTTTTTACCCTTACTTTACGAATACGGGTATTACAATTCTACCCACCTTATAAGAATTTCGTCCCGAAATTTTCTTACCTAACTAAAAAAAACAATTGTGAATAATATCTCTTCATAGTTGCCTCACGCTCTCACGTAATCTCTTCAACATATTTATTCCGCAACAAAACTTGAACTAATGGAATTAATTTATTACACAAGACTTGTTCTTTTTGTCTAAAATTCTCCCTGGTACTTGTTTATAAGCCCAATCTTTCTGAATTTCTATAGCTTAATTCGAAATATTATAATATTCATCATGTAAACACTTTCTTAAAAGTGAAACATGAAGTACATTATATAAATGTAATAATTCTGGAGGCAAACCAGGCTACTCACAACTAGCCCAACTTTCTTAATCACATCATAGGGTCCCACATACTTCGGACTCAGCTTCCATTTCCTGTTTAAATCTCAATACAACTTTTCATTGAGATATTTTTCAATACACCCAATCATCTACTTGAAACTCAAGAGGCCTTCTTTTATTATCAGCATAGCTATTCGGTTTACTCTATGCTACTTTAAGGTTTTCTCTAATCAGTTTGATCCCTTCAAATGTTAACTCAATAATTTATGGACTAAATATATTTCACTCTCCCACTTCTTCCCAACATATAGGAGTTTTACACCTTAAATCATACAATATCTCAATCGGTGCCATTCCAATACTAACTTGAAGTTGATTATTATATGCAAATTAAATCAATAGCGAGTAAGCATCCCAACTTACTAAAAACCTCATAATATTTGCCCTCAACATATCTTCTAGTATTATAATAATCCTTTTTGTCCACTTAACTATTTGAGGATGAAAAGTTAAAATAAATTGCAACTGTGTACTCATGGTTTTCTGAAAGCCTATATAAAATCAAGGTGTAAATCTAGCATTTCTAAATGACACTATTCTCAGTAGTACTTTATACCACATCACAATCTCCGCTACAAACAGTCCAGCTAACTTTTAGGATTCCAATTAATTTTAATTGGAAGAAATTTGGAATGATTTAAAAAAATTCTATCTACTATCACTTATACTGTATCGTGACCTCTCTGAGTATGGAAAAATCCAGAAATAAATCTATGCTCATATTTTTCTATGGTCATTCAAACACAGAAAGAGGCTGTAGTAAGTCTCTCGAATGTTTTTTCTTTGACTTCACTTGCTGACAAACCAAACATATAATAATATCTGTAGTTATATCCCTCATCAATCCTGACCACCAGTGATTCTGTCTCAACCCTATATACATCTTATTGTTACTTGGGTGCATCCCTTTCTCAACATCTTCTTTCTCAACTCTGCATCATTGGGAACACAAATCCATTTTCCAATACCAAAATACCATCATTTCAAATTTTTGAACTCATATTACTTTTTACTAAGCACTTCCTGCTTAATCTTTTCTATCTATTCATTTCTACCTTGCGTCTCTAACAAGCATTCTACTGTAGATGATTATACAACCATATTCGTTAACCATGATCCTCTATCACTGATATTGAACTTCATTCTTATCTCTCTTAAATCTATCATCAATTTCACATCAGGACTCCCAATAGCTGTTAACATTATTGTAGACTTTCTACTTAATGCATTAGCTACCACCTTCACATTTTCTAGATGATAGTTGAATTGTACAATCATAGTCACTAATCAACTCCATCCACAATCTTTGCCTCAAATTCAACTCTTTTTAGGTAAGTAAGTATGTCAAACTCTTATGATCAGTGAAAATTTCACTATTGGCTTCATATAGATGATGTCTTCAAATCTTCAAAGCAAAAACTATGGCAGCCAATTCTAAATCATGGGTCGGATAATTCCTCTCATGGTTATTCAATTGCCTAGATGCATAAGCTATAACTTTTCCATGTTGCATCAACACACATCCCAACCCCTGGTGGGATGCATCACTATACACTACAAATCCCTTATCACCATAAGGAAGCACCAATACTGGAGCTGTAGTCAATTTCTCCCTTAAAAATTTGAAATTTTTCTCACACTTTCCACAGCATACAAATTTCACCTCTTTCCTAGTCAATCTAGTCAATAGTACTACAAAATAGAAATTTTTTGAAATAATCTTCTATAATGAGCAGCTAATCCCAAGAAGATTCTAATCTCAGTCACATTAATTAGTCTTTCCCAACTTAACATTGCCTCTACCTTTTGTGGATCAACTGTTATGTCATTTCCCGATATTACATATTTCAAGAAGGTCATTTCTTTTAGCTAAAATTCATATTTAGGAAATTATAGTATACAATCTCTCTCTCTTCCAAATCTCTAACACAATTTCTAAATGTTTTGCATGCTCTTCCTTAGTCTTAGAATATGTTATCAGTGAACAAAACCACATGATTATCAAGAAATGGTTTAAACATTTTATTCATCAAGTCTATGAATGTTTCAGGAACATTAGTCAATCCATATGACATCATAATAAGCTTATGACCATAATGTGTCCTAAAAGCAGTCTTAGGCACATCTCCCTTCTCTATCCTCAACTGATGATAACCTGATCTCAGGTCTATTTTTGCAAATACCCTTACTCTATACAACTTCTCAAATAAAATATCTATCCTGGGTAAAGGCTGTTTGTTCTTAATGGCCATCTTATTCAATTATCTGTAGTCTATACACAATCTCATCATTTCATATTTCTTTCTCACACACACTATGTGGGCTATTGTGAGTTTTAATTTACTCGCAAGCGCACGAGTCATTTGCAGTATAGTGTTGTGCAAGTGCGAGGTCGAATCCACAGGGAATTGCGTTGTGAAAATATAATTTTTAATCTAAATTAACTCTATTTTAACCTAGTTCCAAGTTTCAGAATGATATTGCAAAATAAATTAAAACTAAATTAAATTGATTTCAAAAACTAATAAAAAAGGCACTAAGGTTTTCGAATCCACCCCACCGAAGTTAAGCATACATGTTCTAAAAATATAGCCTATCAAAATATTCAATGAATCCAACTATAAGACAAAAAACAAAGAATATCCCAACTAAACCAAAAGCACCCGATGTATCCGCTTTTAACAAATCACAAAGGGAATCCAATTTAATCGAAAAGCATTTAATGTATCCATCAGATGTAACACAAAGAAAATCCAACAGACAATTTAAACTCAATCAATTATAAGATTTACTCAAATAATTGACAGAACATTTATACTAAAAATTGTCAGATTTGTACAAGCAAATCTGAACTACTACGCCAAACAACGGCGGGGCTTCATCTTCAACCTTAGCTGAAGAGTCTAGCCACTCATAACTATAAAACTATAATAACAAGTGCTAAACATTTAAACTAAAACAACTGAATATAAAGAAATAAATAAAAAAACTTTACATGGGAGAAATTCCACTCGCTGACGGGCGGCGCTTCCCCTCGTGATAGCAATGCCTTCAAGATCCACCAGAATGCTGGCGGATGTCCACCGGTAAACACCAAAGTGGCTTAAGAATTGTACACTGAATGATGAGGTCAAATGGTGTTTATATAGGGGGAGTCCCGGAGTAATATGGCTTACAGAAACGATGTGAGATACAGGCCCGAGTGCGCTCGATCGCAGTCTGGTGCGATCGATCGCAGGTACGATCGATCGCATGTCTTGTGCGCACGATCTCATGTGCGCTCGATCGCATGTCTGCTACGATCGATCGCAGATACACTGAACTTCAAATATTTCGATGTGGGATTGATGACCTTGCGCTCGATCATAGGTAGGTGCGCTCGAGCGCATGTGCGCTCGATCGCATATCTCGTGCGATCGATCGCAATGTCTCCAGAAGCTTCAAATCTCCTGAAATGCTTCATTTTCTCCACAAAGCTGTAAAAACACAAAAAAACACAAGAAAAACGTAAAATGAAGTAAAATAATACTAACTAAGAGCATAACAAATGTAAGTTAAGGGTCTAAAATATGCAATATTTAAGACTCATCATGGGCTCCTCATAGCGACACACTAAATCGAATAAATTGTCTATCTAATAACTCTTGAACTTTCAACTCTCTTAACCCAGTGGGTGTCACTCTGTAGGGTGCTATTAGATATATGTAATGAACCTAGTATCAGATCAATAGAGAATCTAATCTCTTTACTGGGAGGCAACCTAGACAACTCATCAAGAAAATACATTAGAAAAATCTTTCGCCACTAAGATTTATTCTAACTTTCTATCTTCCTTTTTAGAATCCATTATGTATGCCAAATACTCCTCACCATATTTCTTCAATCATCTCCTAGCGGTCAGAGCAAAATAAGATAACTCGAGAGTATTTTATGTTCTCCTTAAAAGTTAAACTTTTCATGTCCATATCTTGAACACTACATTCTTTCTGGAACAATCAACCTAGACATAATACGTCGATAACCAATTCTTTCCCAAAATTGAATGAAGATCTATCATATTCAAAGGTAATAAATCAACTTCATATGAATATTGGATGCAAAAGAATGGGTTGGACCAGGATCAACCAACATTGATATGTCCACCTTTTCTACATACAAAGCACTTCAATTAGGATAATTATGGGATAAATATCTTATCTGAATACAAACTTCTGTCTCTCGATCATACATCAGATTACCACTTCCCTTTGGTGGCATACTAACTTCCTCTGCCATGACTCCTAGTTCCCATAACCTGTCTCCCAAATTTAAAGGTCCCACCGATATTACTCTGAGTTACAGAAGCAACAGATCATGTTTGCCTCTAACTCTATACTAAAGTTCCCTGTGACAAGGAATGCCTTTTTTGGGTGGTCTCCCACCTTACACACTCATATTGGCCCACCTCTGGGTTCCTTAAATCTAGACTTCTTCTACCAATTTTTCCTTCCTCTAATTTCCATCACATCATTCTCAATCTAAAGTGTTATATTTGTCAACGTATTATGCCTCATTTAAATTAGTTTCGATTTAATCTCAAAATTTAGTCCATCTATGAAACTCTTACACCTCTTCTCCTTTATGTCTACCATTTCTAGTACAAACATTAACAAAACCACAAATCTTCTACCATGCTGAGTCATAGTCAACACATTTGCCTCAAACAAATAAAATCTTTATCTTGTTGGGCTTTAAAAGTATAAAGAAAGTATTTATTGAGGAAAATCTTCTTAAACCTATTTTAGGTTAAGAGTCTATCAATATCTACGCTTACCCTAGGAAGAATATCCTCCCACCATTCTAAGATCTCTTTCTCTAACTTGAATATAGCAACGGCGACCCTCTGCCTGTCAGTCATTGGTAAAATATCAAATAATCTCTATATATGTTTCACCCATAACTCAGGCTTAAAAGGGTTTATAAATCCTTTAAACAACAAAGCATTCAACTTAACAATCTCCTTACATCTCATGAATAAACTCGCTTTTTCCATTTTTTTTAAATGTCTACCATTATTGGATTTACAACAACCTCAGGCACTGCTCTAGCCTGTTCATCAAGTCTATGCTATAGACTATCAACTCTATCATCCGTTACATTCATTTTCTCAAGAGCATGTGTAAGAGCTTATTTTAGCTCATCTCTTTCAACTTCAGATTTTCTTATACCTTTACTAATATCAATTTTACTGTCAACACGTTCCTTTCTAGGAACCACAGATTCAGAATCAATCTCGACTTGTCAAAATATTATGGGCCTACCACGACCTCTCAAATCAACAACTCTAACTCTAGCTCTAGCACGCTCATGTGTCATCCTCAGACTATTTATTAAAATATAATTTGTTTTAACCTTCCACTTTCTTACTTTTTATGTAGTCTACAGAATCATAAAACCTAATGCTATGATACCAAAATTGTAACGACCCATCCCCGGTTGGCCACCCCCGAGACGGTGCCATCCCAATCTGAAAATCACAGCATGACACATATATGCAATAAGAAAAATAACACCAACGAAAATTTTTACTTCAATCCTCAACCCTCAACAGAGGAGATACGTCATTCTGATCTTGACTTAAATATTATATACAACGTAAAATGCATGAATATTTACAAATAAATTTTTGTTTTATTTTCTCATTAGTCTGAGGATGTGGACACGTATGTGGGTTACAGATAATGATTTTGTCTGAACCTCAACTCACCAAACTATTTGTCTTGCCTGCTACTTGAAATCATTGTACAATGAGGGATGAGCTTCACAAGCTCAGTGAATTAAATTTACTAGAAGTATTCAATTTGTATAAATAGTCTTTTAATATTTAATCATTGATATCTCATATAACTTGATAATAGCATTCTACTATCACTACACATATCATAAGTCTCATTCTTTATCAATATCTTCTTCTTATATATTTGTTCACCTTAAGACCATCAATTATCTCATAATTACCTCGTTATAAGGTTCACAGCATATAGTCTACCATTTAGATAGCTCTTATCATATCATACTTTTATGTTTCTTTCTCACCATAACTGTCTCTCTGTGAGACTCATCCATCTATAAATAAATGTACAATAACAAACAACACTTCAGTATTTTAGTAATACAATCAATATTTAAAATAGATGCAATACATGAATTATTGTTAGGGAATGTCTTCCCACATGTCGATATGTTTTTATCTGAAACCAGCCCCTTCCCGGTTCTTTTAATTCCAGCATATACCGGCTGTCACGGTTTTCATTTATTTCCAGCATATACCGGCTATCACGGTTTTCATTTATTTTCAGCATATACCAGCTATCATGGTTTTTCTTTATTTCCAGCATATACCGACTGTCACGGTTTTTCAATTAGATCGGCCCCCTCTCGGTTCTTTTATTTCATGCATATGCATATGAACAATGATATAAAATATGCACATGGACAATAATATAAAAACAAACATGAATTCAAATATTTAAATTAACTATCCTGATTATTCTCAAATTATTATTTGAAAAATTCTCTTAAATTACTCTTCTCATAAATCACATCAAATCATTAATCATAGCTCGTCAAGATCCACTAACTTTCTTCTCCTCATAAATCATATCAGATCATCAACCATAACTCATCAAGAACTTCACTTATTGCTTTTATTATTAAATTGACTTATTATTTCAATAATATTATTTCTCATAAAATAATTCTCTACACATCCATTATTCCTATCACACCTATCAACCAACTTTCGTCTATCACCAAATCATAAGTTAATGATTTATTCTAATATTATCACTACATATTTCATATTTATCTTGATTAATTTAAGTAAATCTAACTCACCACGTAGCACTTAGAGCTACCCGTGGATCACCTCCTTGCCTTTCCAATTTCTCCCGGTTGTTGATTGTCAACACTTGATATAATATTTATATTAAAATTTCTAATTTATTCTTCAATTTTTTTTGAAAATTACCACTTTGAATTTCGGGAAATTTCATGTATGCTAAAATTTCAAAAATAAAACTTATGTTATTACCTTCTGTTTTTCTTAGAGCTTCTCGTGCCTCTCTATAAAATTCTCCCGTAAACCCCTTCAAAATTTTGCTCTTTCAACCTTTCTTTTGCTCCCCAATTGTTTAGAGAAATATAGTAGTTTGAATTGTAATTGAAAGAAAACCAAACAAGATTTGGTAATAAATAAAATAAAAGAAAGAACTAAACTATTTATATAAAAAAAATTTAACACTCAGCACACACACACACTCTCAATTGTAGCCATGCACAGGTAGTGTTGCCTTACATGCAGAACTACTCATTTCTTTAGGCAACAGGTGTTGCCACGCGTTGCCATTTTTTTCTTCTTTTCTTTTCCTTTTTTTGTTGTCCACGAATTTTTTTTTTCTATTTTTTTGTAACTAAGCCTCCACTCATCCAGTTATTTTTTAAAGAATTGTTTTATTCAAATAATAAACCTTTCACATATTTTATTTTAATTCCATGTCATATTTATTAATTACTTCTTTACCTTTACTTTACGAATACGGGTATTACAGAAAGACAAAAAAAAACAATAAGTATGAGTAATAATGAATAATAATGAAGAGTTTGATTGCATAGTAGCCCGAGAAAAATCTTATAAATACCCTTTGAGTTTTCTATTTAAAAACGTATCAAGAAAATTGATAGAGAGCAAAAAACACATAAGCATTTCATGCATTTAAGAGAGAAAATAGAAATAGCAATATAGAGAGAAAAAAAAGAGTTGTTCAGAAATACAATTCTTGTAATATTTCTTATTATAGTGAATAATTGTGTTATTGCTTCCGTGGACTACACTTCAAGCCGAACCATGTAAATGCTTGTGTTTATTTTATGCTCTCTCTATTTGTTTCTTGTCCATCAACATTTTATTAACCTTACTCAAAATAGCAAATTCATAAGCAAATTATTACTTCCTTACCCAGAATCTCTACAAAAATAATATTTTTCCCAGCACTTAATTTGGGAATTATATTTATCCACCAATTAAACTCATTGTTGATGGCAAAAATGTGTTGCTAAGCTGGAGGTCGATGCCTCAAAGGGGAGCCTGCACAAGGAAAACGGGATGAGCTAGAGAGTCACCGGAGAAGAGTGGGATGATGCCTCCGAGGACGCTCCGATGCTTTTGTCAATGCGAGTTTTTAGAGGAATGAGGATGCTTGGTGCTTTCAGTAATGAAATTGTGGTTGTATATATTTTGGATTTGCATACCTTGGGCCTTTTATAGCGATTCAGAGGTGGGATTACCCACGTGCCAGGGATGGGGCAATCCCGGAGATCACATTCCCTTGTCAGTAGGTATGGCCGGGTGTCCAAGGAGGATCGTGATCCCTGGAATCACGCTCGTAGGTCTTGGCAGGGGTGTCCGGGAACAGTGTTCCCTGGAATTGTGCTTGCAAGGCTGAGCAGGGGTGTATGTTAATGGTAGTGGGTTCGTCAATAGCTTGTATGTCATCTTGCCATTGGTCAGGAAATGTCCACGTGTCGTCACGCCATTGGGTATGGGAATGTCCACGCGTCATCTTGTTGTTGGTCCTAGGGCCGTCCACATGTTGTCTTGCTGTTGGTCCTAGCGTCGTCTACGTGTCGTCTTGCTATTGGTCCTAGGGTCGTCTACGTGTCGTCTTGTAGTTGGTTTTAGGGCTGTCCACGTGTCGTCTTGATGTTGGTCCTAAGGCCGTCCACATGTCGTCTTGCTGTTGGGTATGAGAATATCCACGCGTCATCTTGCCGTTGGTCCTAAGGTCGTCCACGTGTCGTCTAGCTATTGAGTGTAACACTTGTAAACAATTTTGTGGATTTTACGAGTTGGTCCACATGCGACTCCATCAAATCCAGATTTGTAAATACGAATTAATTTTTCATGTTTACAAAATTCAATTTTAAAAAAATTATTTTTCAGAGTTTGGTTTATTCAAAGAATCATATTTAGTTTGTATATGATCTAATTTTGTTTTATGAAACAAAAAGGTTTTGAAAAGTATATGATCTAATTTTGTTTTATGAAACAAAAAGGTTTTGAAAAGTAAACCAAGTGGTACCTAGCTAACTCATCAACATGGAGTATAAAAGGAATCGATGGTGCATCTTTTAGGACGCCTGTCTTAATCAAAAGCTAAAGAACGAACAGAAGTTTTGAGGCGTGTCATGCATGGTAGGTCAATGGTTTGAATGCGTGGAACACGAAGAGAAAGAAATTATATTTATACTAACAAATTTTTTTAATTATCTCTGTTTGATTGATGGAGAAATACTACCGTCTACTATTAATATGTAAGTATGTAACAACTTTAGTAGACAACAAAGTCAACAAATTTAGTACTGTCTACTTTATTTTTTTTTTCCAAAATATTGAAAATTTCATTGATATTATAAAAATATTTCTATTCATCTTTATGCGTACATTGAGAGCTTTATATATAATCTATGTAAGAATCAATTGATTATTTGTGATCATTTTTTTTCAAAGGAAACAACGTGATCACTAGAATATTAAGTATGAATTGTTGTGCCTTGGCATATAAAAGGACAACTGACCATAATGATCTCGTGGGCTGATCTCGTGGTGGAATTATTAATGTACCTTTTGGTAGGTGTCGTCATTTAGTTGTATGATTTTTGAAGGGTCTTTCTGTTCATGTGTATTGATGTTATTTGAGGGTAAATTTTTCTTACATCAATAAAATAAATTCATCTTATTTTAAAGAGTAAAAATATTTATTATTTTGTGCACCAAACACCTTTGATGTAACAAAATGTTTTTAGAACTACTATTTTGAGAATTATACGTCTCCATGCATGTGTGAAATTTAGTTTGCAAACTATATTATAACAAATTTGTACACTCTTGTCATGCCATTATTCAAGCTTAATTTGGCAGTATATACATTTTCCAAATTTGTGCTCACAGACATAAGGTTTATCCAACAGAATATTACACTTGAATTTCCATATCGACTTGTCATATATGTCAATACTTTAATCTACATGATACTTGAAAGGTAATTTTAATAATTGATGATAAGAAATCAACAAGGTTCCTTTCATTCCTCCAAATCAAAAGTATTTTGGTGTTTTGATATCTTTGCATTCAACCTCCAAATAAAAAAGAGAAAAATAAAGTACATTATTAGAATTCATGCTAAAAAAAAGTTATGAACATTCATGTTTTAAAAATATATACTTCATTTATTTTACTTGTAATTTCATTTTTAGTTAAATTTATTTTCCTAATGTTAACTTGTTGTCGGTCAAAAACATTAAAAAGTAATTAAAAAAGCTTTTTTATACTAAAAAAAAGGATTCAAACTCTAGACTATGGTAAATTGACTCAAACTCTCAACCATAATAAGCATTGATGAACTCTTGAACTAATCTGCGTTAGACAATAAAAAAAACTTTATGTGATCTAAAAAATATTTACATTTAGGGCAATTTAATCCATTCATTTGTTCCATTAATATTTATCCGTTAACGACAAATTAATGTCAACCAAAGGAGATAAATGTAGGTTTCCAAAACACATTCGTAGACGTTAATTTCAATATATCATAAGGAGAAAAAATATCAAAAAAAACCATTTGACAGTAAGACATAAGAAACAATATGATACAATAAATGGAATTGTTAGATTTGTCAATATGGATTTTCGTATTTTAAGTTTTATGGTTTTTATATTTACCCAAAGTCATAAGAATAAAAAAAAGTGGAATAATTGACCCTCCAATAATTTGAAATTCCAAAGGTGTCCCAGTCAATTGGGGGAGAAAGAGTCCTCACTATGTTGTGCTGTAAGCTGTTGTGATTAGGACTCCTAATCACCACTTACAGCACAACATAGTGACAAACAATGGAAGCCCAATACCTTCCTGCCCCAAAACAAGAAATGATTGCAGCCAAGTAAGCAAATCCCTTAAAGCAAGTTCAAAATAACTGTCATTTTTTATAATAAAAAAAATCTCAATACCTTTTAGGTATGTTTGGAAATTGTAGATAAAGGAGAAAATGAATGTGTATATATATATTGTTTGGAGGCTTGAATGTAAAAAAATATATATAAAATATATTTTATTATTAAAAAATAATTAAATTATTAATTATATAAAAAACTTAAGTTTATGAAAAATAACTCAATTATTTTTTTATATTTTACATACTAGTCGATTGAATGATTAAAAACTTTACAGTGAAACTCAAATATTATTAAAAAACAAAAATTTGGGTGAAATATTAAACTTAAAATCGAAACCCGAAGCTCTAATATCATTTTAAAAGGTAATTGGGTTATTGATTGTCTCAAAAATTTAAATTATATAAATTATTCAATTAATTTTTTATACTTTAATATTTACTATTTTCTAACGTAAACATTGGATATATATATTAGTCATTAAAAAAAATTATAAAGATTGAATATATTCCTTTTAAATTGCAATTAAAAAATATAAAGGTTCGGAAAAAGAAAATGGAAGGTTACATAATTTTTTTTTCTTCCCTATTTTCCTTATTAATTAACCAACTACAGTTCAAATAAAGAAAAAAAAAAGATTTGGCACGTGCAAGATGCAAGAGCCCTTAGCAATGACAATATCAGTAGAGAGCCCGAGCTTCTACGCTTATAAATCAATTCATCTAGTAAAAATTTATAATACAAATAAATTTTTATTTTAAAATGATTTCATTAAATCTCGAAATTTTAAAAATTTAAATTTATATAAACAAAATATATTACAAACTTTTCTTCAGAAGTTGATTTCATTTATCTAAATACGCATGCCACGCGTGTGGCCCCATAGCCCTCGCGCTCTCCACCAATAAAAGGCCCACCCAGGTACCCAACTCTCCTCAATTTTCTCTCATCCCTCTTCACGCCAACGCACACAAACAATCTCTTCTCTCTCTCCGTTTCTCCCTCCTTCGTAAACTGTAAAATTCTCTCTTTCGGCTGGAATATCCAGGATGGACGTCCGCCGGCGGCCTCCAAAACCACCGCGTACCACCCCGGCAGCAACCACACACAGCAGCGGGACCCACCATCACCAGAAACAATCATCGTCAGCCGTTCATCACAGACCAACATCATCAACGACACCAAAAGCATCGGACGCACTCCCGCTGCCTCTCTACCTAACCAACGCCATTTTCCTCACTCTCTTCTTCTCGGTGGTGTATTATTTGCTGCACAGGTGGCGGGACAAGATCCGCAATTCCACTCCCCTCCACGTGGTCAACCTCTCCGAGATCGCCGCCATTGTCTCCCTCATCGCCTCCTTCATCTACCTCCTCGGTTTCTTCGGCATTGATTTCGTCCAGTCCTTCATCGCACGAGCCTCTCACGACGCCTGGGATCTCTACGAAGACGACGAGACCGACCAGAACTTCCTCATCAACGAGGACCACCGCCTCGTCACCTGTCCTCCTCCTCCTCCTCCCAGATTGCCCACCCATGACGCCATAATCACAACATTGTCATCCGTCGAAGACGAGGAAATCGTCAAATCCGTCCTTGACGGTACGGTCCCGTCTTATTTGTTGGAATCCAAGCTAGGGGATTGCAAGAGAGCGGCGGCGATCCGACGAGAGGCCTTACAGAGGATAACGGGGAGGTCTCTGCAAGGGCTGCCGTTGGATGGATTCGATTACGAGTCCATATTGGGGCAGTGCTGTGAAATGCCGGTTGGTTACGTGCAGATTCCGGTGGGGATCGCGGGGCCATTGCTGCTTGATGGGTTCGAGTACTCGGTGCCGATGGCGACCACCGAAGGGTGCTTGGTGGCTAGCACCAATAGAGGCTGCAAAGCCATCCACGCCTCTGGTGGAGCCACCTCTATGGTCTTGAGGGACGGAATGACCAGAGCGCCGGTCGTCAGGTTCGGGTCTGCTAAAAGAGCGGCCGAACTGAAGTTCTTCATGGAGAATCCGGACAACTTTGATACGTTGTCCGTCGTTTTTAACAGGTCAGCTTAGCTTTTGATTTTGATTGGATCCCGCAAAGCCTTTTCAATTTCATTCATTGGTCATAAATTAGAACCATGAGATTTCTTTTTGTCTGTTTATTGTGCTTATCTTGGTATTTTGACTCTGCGTTTAATTTTGAAATTTTAATGATATATTTTACACTTGAAAACACGTCTATCGTGGAGTTTGGTGGTGAGGGTTTTCCAAGGGGAGTGTTTCTTTATGTATTTGTAGTTTTCATCTCTTAGCTTACATTTGGTTCTTGGGAACTCGAGGATGAATACAGGAGAACAGTTTTCCGAAACCAAAATTTGGAATGTCATTACCGGTAGAATTTAATAGAGAAAAGGGTAAAAAAGCAACAAAAAAGAAACGCACACCTCTTTTAAACCATCTGCCTTTATTGAGCTCAAGTGCATTAGGCTGTTGTTTTCTTTGATCTCGGATGATAATGATATGATTAAGAACCCTTTTATGAACAAATAATGGTTTGGTAGTTTTCAAGGGTTTCCAGTGAGGGTGCTATGTTACTACGTTTGCAGGTCGAGTAGATTCGCAAGGCTCCAAGGTGTTAAATGCTCTATAGCCGGGAAGAATCTTTACATGCGATTCAGCTGCAGCACAGGTGACGCAATGGGGATGAACATGGTATCCAAAGGGGTGCAGAATGTTCTTGAATACCTCCAAAACGATTTCCCTGACATGGATGTCATTGGCATCTCTGGTAAGTTCATCCCTTTGTAGTTTAGTTTTCTCAGTAATTAGTGGTATTGACTTAATGCTCCAAAATTTTCCAACCAATTGTTGTGATTTTGAACAATATTCATTCTGTACATTGAGTCATATATAAATCTATTGATATCTTAGGGATATGTTTTCTTCATCATTTGTCCCATTACTGTTGGAATTTGCGGTATTTGGATACTATGATATCGTTTTGATTTGTTTCTCCTCAATTATTAACTTGATTTCTTTCTTTAGGGCATCCTAAACTCATCTTTGTCATTACTCATCATCCCTTTTGTGTAGCATCTTAAATTTTTTTACAGTTGATTTTCATTAGTCTACAGGTTAATAGGCTCTTCTGTCATTGATAATGCTAGCTCTGTCTCATGATTATCTTTATCAAGACTTACATGGGTAATTAAACCTATTGATCTGGGTCTTTTTTATTATTATTATTTTTGTTCTAAAGGGAACGCTTTATACTATAATTGATGGATGTCGTTGTATAGGTAGTTCAGATATGGAGTTTTGGATATATCATCATTCACATTTTAATTTATTTCCCTTTTATTTTGTATTTCCTATATTTTCCTCAATTCACAATTTCATGGTTATCACTTATAATTTAATTTTTCCAGGAAACTTTTGTTCAGACAAGAAACCTGCTGCTGTAAACTGGATTGAGGGGCGTGGCAAATCTGTTGTTTGTGAGGCGTTAATAGAGGAAGTGGTTGTAAAGAATGTATTAAAAACTAATGTAGCTGCCCTGGTAGAGCTTAACATGCTCAAGAACCTTACTGGTTCTGCTATTGCTGGTTCGCTTGGTGGATTTAATGCTCATGCCAGCAACATTGTCTCTGCCGTCTTTATAGCCACTGGGCAGGATCCAGCACAAAATGTTGAGAGTTCTCACTGCATTACTATGATGGAGGCTGTCAATGACGGCAAGGATCTCCACGTTTCAGTTACTATGCCATCAATTGAGGTAATTGAACTTTCCATTTAATCATAAATTTCAGTTTTTATGGCACCTTTTATCTTAATATGTATCATCTGTTTCTATCAGGTGGGTACGGTTGGAGGTGGAACTCAACTTGCGTCTCAATCTGCTTGCTTGAACTTGCTTGGGGTGAAAGGTGCAAGCAAAGAGTCACCAGGATCAAACTCAAGGCTCTTGGCCACCATTGTTGCTGGTGTAGTTCTTGCTGGAGAGCTCTCTCTCATGTCTGCCATTGCAGCTGGTCAACTTGTCAAGAGTCACATGAAATACAATAGATCCAGCAAGGATGTATCCATGGCTTCATCATAATGAGATGAAATAGGTGCCAGCAACAAAAAGAGAAGCAAAAATAAAATTTGAAGAGGCTCAGTGAGAAAAAGACGGACACAAAGCTGTTTCCAATGTGGAATTGCTTGGCTGTTAATAGCTTTAAGCCTGTAAAATTTGCTATTTGGTAATGAAGTGAGGAGAGAGAAAAGGAATTGAAATGGCTAGTGCTTGGTTGGTCTCTCTTGTCAACGTTATAGCTCTCCATCTCTGTGGGATCTCCTACGGATTGTAAAATTTGCCTTAAATATTACTATCTCAGTGTGGTCATACTTTTTAACATTTTTCTTACTATTTTGTTCATACTTCATAGAAGCAAAATGAACTCTATTAAAAAAATTGAGTCTCATTTAAATTTTTGTGGGGTTTATTAATCATGTCTTTGTTTGTTTCATCGTATATTTCATAATAAAGCAGTATTTAAGCATTCATTTGCTCAAGCGCTGACTCAAATAGAATGGTCCCTTCTATCTTATCTAATTTAATAGGACATTTTTCTCTTTGAAAACCTATTTTCTTTCTTTCCCTCACTATTTGGCTAGCCGGTCTCGTCTGAAAGTGATCGATCCCTTACAATTCGGACGCCAAATTACTTAAGTCCTTGTATGGTTTTTTTTTTTGGAGTGATTAGGGAGAGTGTACAACAATTGTTTCACTTTCAACACAAGTTCAATGAGAGCAAGAAATTGAATTTCTAACTTTTTGGGTACGCCATCAATAAGCTTTCTGGGAAGTTTTTTTGGGCCAAATCAGCAACGGGCTACAACAAGACAGTATTGGTTCGGGCAGCCAAGTCCGGTCCAATACCAACTGGGTCTGGGGCCTTGCATGTTGTATCTCCCATCTGTAGTACGGCAATGTGGGACGTCGTTTAACATAAGTGGCACGAGTGCAATAATCATGACTCGTGTAAGGCCGCAGGACCACAGTAATCAATGACTACCTGATTACTGTCACCAATCTCTTTCCTGTAAGGCTGTAACAAAACCATACTCAACTGTTGAATTAGCGGCCAAGAAATTGAAAATCAAAGCCTTGAACCTTAATTGGTAACAAAATACAAAAAAACATATAAATAAAAATCATTCAGCAAAAATAACCCTAGGATCAGCCAAGCGCAAAAATCCTGCTTTAATGACGAACAGTAGGAGAAGAACATTTGGAAATGTAAGGTCATTTATAGCAAATTCGATGGGAGGCCCTAGAGGAGGAAGCAACCTCGCCTCTTGGGTCGTTGCCGGAACCCTAGCCTACTTCCTCTGGGTCAAGCCCTCTCAAGATCTCAAAAAGGAACAAGAGGTTTACTTTTGATCTCAATTTCGTGTATAAGAGTTTGTTAAACAGCATTTTTGAGAAATTTTTAGTTCTCTGTATGCGGGAATTTGAGTTTAGTGTTTGCTCCCTTTGTGTTGGCAGGCAAGGGCAGCTCTTGCGGCTTCGGATCCTAATCGATATGTAGAGAAGCGAAAACCCATTCCCGATCCGCAGGTGATTCGTAGTGATCATATTAGTAAATTTTGTGCTTATATTTTTTTTTCTTCTATCTGGATAAAGGTCAAATTTTTATTAACCAAAATAAAAATAAACTGAACTTATATTGATACAGTTTTAGTATTAAATTTCCCCTTTTTGGGTTCGATGGTTTGCAGGAAAATGGTTTGGTACACGGCAACAAAAATTGAACTAATAGACCTGAGTAGTATGCAACATATGCCGGACTTGTAAGTTGGTCTTTGTTGGGTTCATAGAATTATGAGTTTGATCTTTACTAACATTTCTATGTAAATTGGGTGGAATGTTAAATCCCAATATGTTATTTTAAGTTGCAATAAGAAATATAAGATCCAGTTTTGAATTCCCCCTTTTTAGGGCATACCTTAGGTGAAGTAACATAAGTTTCCAGAGCTGGGGAGTGCATATGTTGTGATAATATCAAATTTTCATTGCGTTATTTGCTCAACTGGGATAAGGAATAACAGTTTATTTGTAGTTTATGGGCCAATATTTTCCCATGTAATTTTCTTACTCTTTTTAATGATGATGATCAAGTCCCAGAATACAAGACTCGTGAAGATTTGTAATCTGAGTGTCACGCATTATTGCATAATGCTTATATGAGCCTTATAGGTACAAGGTATTTCTTGCAACGTTGTTTTCAATTTTAAGTTTCAGTCTCTGCAGCATTATATTTTTTTTGCCTTCGAAGGAAAACTGCCCTATGTATTGGCTTGCATTTTTATAATTCTTAGTTTTATGGGTGTGTATAGTTAATGAGGACATTTACTTCTTGAATTATGATTTATTGAATGATTTCACGTATTTTGTGGTAAACAGTAGTGATCACATTGGATGCACTAGCATGTTTGAGTTTGGTTAATGTTAGTAGCTTTCCTTATTAATAAGAATTGTTTTTATGGATGTGCATCTATATGTGGACCTTGTCCTATTTTTATATAGGTGAGTTTTAACAAGGGTAGTATTACTCTTTTCTCTCACATTCATATGAACATTAAAAGAAAATTGTACGGTTGATCTCACATGAATGTTAGAGGAAGCCGCAATACTCTAGGATTACTGAAAATGTACTCGCTCTATGAGGGCTTTCGGCCTACTTTTCTTTCGATGCATAAACCCAATATAGAAGTTAGCTTCATTGTCTATTAATGTGAGAATACTAAAATAAATTACATTTCAAATAGAATTTGTTAGTGATGGCAATATTGGACATGATATGTGAACACTACATGGAATAAGTGGGTTTGGGTTGTGTAATTGTGTCAACGTGATTTTGACACGAGATAATCATGTCATGAAATGACATGTGGGTGATAAAGTTAATTATACGTGTCAAGTTGACACGTTTATGAACCGCTTTGACTCATTTAATTAAGTAATAATTTTAACTCTTTAACAAAATATCTATGTTATAATTTTAATGCAATATTAAGGAAAAATCAATGTTATAATTGTCTTTATGTGTTATAATAAAATTAATAGAAAAAATGAAGGATTTTGGTTAATATTTTGTATGTTGGATATTTATGTTACTTTATATAATAGGCGTATTTTGGTGACTTTTTAAATGATGCTTCGGAATTTATGTGCTTGTGTTTATGAATTAGAATTTTATGTGGTTTATTTGATTAATTATACAATTATATTTTAAATGTGTTGATTTTTAATAGTTTTTATATTAATAAACAAAATAAAATAGGTTCAACAAATCATATTAGTTTACGATATTTTTACTTGTGTTAAATGAGTCGTGATGTGTCATGTCAAATTGGATTTGTTTGCTTAATGATGTTATGTGTGTCGTGTTATGTTACTCGTATAATAAAAAAACAATGTTTGTATTTAAATTTTTAGCATGATTAGTCAATTGTCCAAATATTGTTGTACTTCGCAAACACAAATTGCCACCCATAGAATTTGTCTTCCTATCAGGTAGACTGACCAATTCCATCATTGTGTTCTAAAGCACATATACAGTTGTTTCAGAACTTGTTCAAACTTTAAAGTGACAACTCCTTGATTTTTTTTTTTTTTGATAAGTTGACAACTCCTTGATTTTGCAAACTGTGTGACCCAAAGTGCAGTATTATTATGGCACTTAGTGATAATTACTGCCACAGCTCTTGTTGATCTCCCCTTAAGAGCCATGGCAGTAATAGTTAGGCGGCCCTCATCTAAACTATTTGTCGCTATAAAATGAATGTTAGATTTTACTGCACACTCTACAAGTCAAACATGGATCATTAATATTATTATGCAAATCTTCCACCCAAGTAGTCAAGACTCTTATCAATACTCCAACACTAGTTACTCTAGTGTTACCTTTTGCTTCCATTTTGTATTTAGTAGGTTATCAATGTCTTAATTAATTGGAGTCTGGTGACATCACTTATATTCATTGCTCAGCACAGTGGCTAAATCTAGGCATGGTAGTCGGTCACACCATATTGTATTATTGTGGGCCTCAATGCTAGACTACTTTGCTGCCCATGTATTTAGTATCAAATTTTTTTGTCAGATCAAGTTTAAAATCAAAGTTTTAAATTTGTTTTAAATTTTATTTATAATTTTAATTTTTTTTACTGATAATGTAGTATAGATGTAAGATTTAAAAAATAATATTATTAATAAAAAAAATTAAAATTATCAATAGAGTTTCGGAAAATTTTAAAACAACTTGGTTTAGCAAAAATTTCCTCCTTTAGTACAGACTGACTTCTGTTTTTCTTGCATGATCAAAAATGGCCCAAAAAAAAGATTTAGGATTAAGTTGGAGTGATGTAATTAATGTATAGAAAAAGATATACATGGGAAGGATCATTCTTGTTATTTAACCAATCATTAGACAAAAAAGAAGATTGTTTTTTTCTTCAGAAATTGAACAAAAGATAACGGGAAAAGTTTGATAAAGGAGAAAGGAAGAGTTAGGACATGTTTGGAAACACTTTTCAAAAACTAAAATCAGTTTTCAAAAATCCAAAACCATGTTTGGAAGTCCGTTTTCAGAAATAATTTTTAGAAACTCTTTTAAAAAATTGTTTATTGAAGACTCCCAACTGTGTTTTTTGATATAATTTTCGAAAAAAACAGCTCAAAAATCATTATTTTTTATTTTTGAAAATAATTTTCGGGTTACAATTATCCAAACATGTTTCTTCAAAAAACATTATAAAATTGTTTTTAGTTTTTATTACTGAAAACAAGAAACTGTTACCCAAACATGCCCATGACTTTTGATTTCGCTGGTTGGGTCCACAAAATTGCTTCGATGACCATGGGAAACACGTTCACGTGAGTCATAACCCAATATTACTTGGGCCTCAATCCACCAGATACACTTATGAATCTAAGATAACGTGAATATTGTCCACGTCAGTTCATCCACGTTATAAACGTTATCAGTGAAGTTACCTAACAGTTACCAATTAAGTTTCAGACCCAATGTAAAAATGAAGTTTTATATCTTATGACGTGAACCCATGGAATGGAAATCCCTTGAACCCACAATCAAATTGAAACTTACCCAAGAAGGCCAAGAATCAAGTCAAGATAATATAGACTCATTGAAATCTTGTTTCAAGAACCTAGATTCGGTGAGAACACCACAAAGGATTTGCCTTTGATAAGTTCTTAATTCAATCAAGAATAAGTAGAGAAAACTGAGATTTCTCTATGAAGAAAACTTTATTCACGTTCAACTTACCCTCAAAATACGGCTACAAGTGTTTTTGTACCCTTCTATAAAACCCTATGGCTGAATAAGGCCTACATCAATTAAAAGACATGGGCTGAACATCTTCAAGCCCAGAACATCCTAAACTACACGCCTACAACTAATAAAAGAAGTCCACTTAATGAATTAAATAGGCTCAAACGGCTACAACCATAGAAATATAAAATAGGCCTACATGCCTATACTTAATGAAATAAAAAGTCTACACAAAGCCATTAGGCTATGCCGACCCCATCTGTAGCTTGTATCACATGGATTAAAGGTGGTTCTTCTTCTTTCAAGCCCATCCTGAATGTTGGGGTCTTTCTCAATAAATTTGCAAACTCGGCCCAAGTGGATTGCACCAATCCTTGCATTGCTTCCTTGATCTTCTTAGCTCTTAACCTTGTGATTGGCCCATTTGGAACTTGTAAGGGATCTTTAAGACTCGGTCCATCATGGTGCCCATCATTTCCCCTCTCATCAAAAGGATTCGACCTCGAATCATCACCTGCATCAAAGGGAGAAAGATCAGAAACATTGAAAGTAGCAGAGACATTATACTCACCTGGAAGATCCACTTTATAAGCATTATCATTAATTTTCCCAAGGATTTGGAAAGATCTATCTCCTGAAATTTAGTCTTTCTATGGGCTGGGAATCTTTCCTTGCGCATGTGAACCCAAACCCAATCTCCTAGTTCAAAAATGACATGCCTTCGCCATTTATTAGCTTGGGAAGCAGACTTTTCATTCTTCTGTGCAAAAGTCATACCCTCTCATGAATTGACTTCACCAATTCGGCCTTCCTGTGTCCATCCAAACTACTTATTTCATCAATAGGTAAAAGCATCAAATCTAAAGAAGTGTATTAAAACCATAAACAATTTCAAAGGAAGAATAAGAAGTAGTAGTATGCATAGTCTTATTATCTGCAAATTTTATAAATGGCAAACAGTCCTGCCAAGTTTTTAAATTCTTTTGAATGACAGTGCATAAGAGTTGAGTTAGAGTCCTGTTAACTACTTCAATCTGTCCGTCAGTCTATGGATGACAAGTAGTGGAAAATAAAAGTTTGGTACCTAATTTTCCCCACAAAATCTTCCAAAAGTAGCTAAGGAATTTAACATCCCTATCAGAAACAATACTCCTAAGACCATCATGGAGTCACACTATTTTCCTGAAAAACAAATCAGTTATGTTTGTGGCATCATCTGTTTTATGGCATGGAATGAAATGTGCCATTTTACTAAATCTGTTCACTACCACAAAAATAGAATCTCTACCATTTTTTGTCTTAGATAGCCCCAAAACAAATTCCATAGATATGTCTACCCATGGCTCACTAGGAATGGGTAAGAATGTATACAACCCATGTGGTAAAACCTTAGATTTGGCATTTCTACATGTAATGCACCTACTACATATTCGAGTGACATCTCTTCTCATCCTAGGCCAAAAGAAATGTTCATGTAAAATTTCTAAGGTTTTCCTGACACCAAAGTGTCCCATTAATCCTCCACCGTGTGCCTCACGCACCAATAATTCACGCATTGAACAATTTGACACACATAATTTGTTTTCTATAAACAAGTAACCACCATGCTTGTAAAACTTACCAAATGTCACTTTATCACACGCTATATACACATCAGAAAAATCAGTATCATTGGCATAAATGTCTTTCAAATATTCAAACCCAAGCATTTTAGCACTCATAGAAGTAAGAAGTACATACCTTCGTGATAAAGTATCAACAACAATGTTCTCCTTACCTTGCTTGTAACGGATGACATAAGGAAAAATCTTGACGTATTCCATCCATCTAGCATGTCTCTTATTTAATTTACCTTGACTCTTGAAATACTTCAATGATTCATGATCGATGTGGATCATAAACTCCTTAGGCCAAAGGTAGTGCTGCCACGTCTCTAGAGCGCAAACAAAAGCATAAAGTTCTTTGTCATAAGTGGGGTAATTCAAGGCCCCCCCACTTCGCTTCTCACTGAATAAGGCTATATACCGCCTATCCTACATCAAAATAGCTCCAATTCTTATTCTTGAGGCATCACATTCAATCTCAAAAGTTTTGTTAAAGTCAGGTAATGCTAACACAGGTGCAAAACATAACATTTCTTTAATAGTAGCAAATGCATTCGCTTGATCAATCCCCTAATGAAATCCAATATTCTTTTTAATTATTTCAGTGAGTGGTGCAGCAATGGTGCTAAAATCCTTAACAAACGCATATAAAAGCTAGCTAAATCATGAAAACTTCTTACCTCGGTGATGTCTTTAGGTGTTGGCCACTCCTTGATGGCCTTGACTTTCTCTTCATCCACCTCAATACCTTTTGTACTAACAATATAACTAAGAAAAACAACTTTTTCCATGCAAAAAGTACATTTCTTAAAATTAGCATACAATTTTTCACATCGAACACACATCTCAACACATCGAACACACATCTCAAATGCTCAATATGTTCATCTAAGTTCTTGTTGTACACTAGGATATCATCAAAGTACATGACTACAAATTTACCTATGAACGCATGTAAGACATGGTTCATTAATCTCATGAAAGTACTTGGCGCATTTGTAAGTCCAAATGGCATAACCAACCATTTGTAAAGTCCATATTTAGTTTTAAAATTAGTTTTCCATTCATCTCCCTCATTCATTCTAATTTGATGGTAGCCACTTTTAAGATCTATTTTACTGAAAATGTATGAGCCATGCAATTCATCAAGCATATCATCTAATCTAGGAATGGGATGACAATACTTTACCATAATATTGTTGACCGCTCTGCAATCAACACACATTTTCCAAGTCTCATCCTTCTTTAGCATTAGTAGCATTGGTACTACACATGGGCTCATGCTTTCCTTCACGTACCCCTTACTCATCAAATCTTCAACTTGCATTTGAAGCTCCTTTGTCTCCTCCGGATTACTCCTATAAGCTGGTCAGTTTGGAATAACTGATTCAAGTACGAAATCAATTTGATGCTTAATACCTCTAATGGGCGGCAACTCACTCGACATCTCCTCCAAAAATACATCCTCGAACTCCTGCAACAAAGAAATAACCAAACTAGGAAGAGATTGGTTAGTTTCATCAAGATTAAGATAAGATTCTTTGTAAACAAGAAAAATCATAAGCTGATCTGCTAAGAAAGCCCTCTGAACCTCACTCTCTTTTGCATAAAAACTCATTTTTGTCTTTCCTTTTCTCTCTGCATGTTCTCTTTCTTTTTTCTTTCGTGGCTTCACTATCTTTTCTTTATTCTCAGTCATCTCTTTATTTTTTTTTCACCTTCTCTTTTTCTTAGAGGTTTCGGCCTCACCCTCATTTTTCTTTTCTCTCATTTTTCTTTCTTGTGTTTCGGCCCCACCCTTTTTTTTTGCTCAATCTCACTTTTCAGCTTCAGTTTGTTCTCATAGACCTGTTTTGGGGTTAAAAGAGAAAGCTTGATTGTTTTTCCATCATTCACAAAGTTGTACCTATTCCTAAACCCGTCATGAATCACCCTCTTATCATACTGCCACGGTCTCCCCAACAAAATATGACCATCATGCATAGGAACTACATCATAAAGCACCTCATCACTATACCTCCCAATGGTAAAAGCCAACAAAATCTGCTTATTGACTTTGACCTCCCCACATTCATTCAACCACTGCAACTTATAAGGTTTAGAATACTTCAGTAAAGGTAAGCTCAACTTCTCAACTAAGGTGGTACTAGCTACATTGGTGAAACTTCCCCCATCTATAATCATACTACACACCTTGTTGTTCACATAACATCTAGTATGAAATATGTTCTCTCTTTGCTGCTCCATATCATCTAACTTAATTTGCATATTGAGAATATGTCTGGCAACAAGAGACTCACCTTCTACTGGGTATTCTACTCCATCATCATCACTAGCGTCGACCAACTCGGGCATCTTATTACTATCATCCTCACTCTCAGTCCTTACCTCCCCAGTGTCACGCATAACTATCACCCACTTGTTTAGACATTGAGACGCGATGTGCCTTAAACCCAAACATTTAAAACATTTAATATCTCTATTCCTTGAAGGTTGGAAATCTACCTTGGATTTGTTCTTGCTAGTTCCCTCATCTTTTCCCTTAGGTGGTTCAGCCTTACCCTTTGCTACAACTCAATCATTTCTATCCCATTTTGGTTTCTACAGAGTGCTAGAAACTAAAGTATAACTTGTTGCCCCCTTTTTCTTTAACTGTCTCTCCACCTCATAGCCATATGCACCATGTCTTCTACCTCCACATAATATTGCAACTCAACTACATTAGCTATGTCCCTATTCAAACCACTTAAAAATCTAGCCATTAAGGCCTCTCGATCCTCCTCTACATTAGCCCGAATCATAGCCGCCTCCATTTCCTTATGGTAATCCTCTACACTTCTAAACCCTTGTATAAGGTTTTATAATTTTTAGTAGACGTCTCTATAGTAGTGGCTAGGTACAAATCTCCGCCTCATTAGAGCTTTTAACTCACCCTATGTTTCTACAGGTCTATCATGATTCCTCATCTTATTGGTCACTAATTGATCCCACCAAATAATTACATAATCAGTGAACTCAATTACTGCCAGCTTCACTTTCTTTTCCTCTGAATAATTGTAACAATAAAAAATCAACTCTATTTTCTTCTTCACTCTAGATATACTTCAAGGTCATTCCTACATTAGAAAGATGGTATTTTCATTTTTATGCTTCCAAGTTTCCTATTTACCCCATCTCGACCCCTTGTATTTCTCCTAGGTCTTCTTTCACGCCTACCTCTTTTAGGTCTACCGATTCAACCCATTCCAACTTTGGATGCTATGTCTTTCTCATCCTCATCATATTCTTCGTTCTCATACTCATTTTCAACGTTAGGCTCATGTCTCCTTCTATCTCGACCACCTTTCAAATTTCTAACCATTACCTCTTGCTGATCCGTCCTATCCCTCACCTCTCCCAGCACCAAATTCAACCGTTCAAACTGTTGTTGCATGGATTGTAACACAAAGAATGAATTATTCGCCTCTTCCTTAGGTGTTGAGTCACTCTTATGAGACATTTTTAATGCGCTGCAAAACAAGAATGTTAGTGATAAAACCTCACACACTCCCTTACATACTTACGCTCAAATATTGTCACTCCACTCGTGTTTCACTCTTTTGGCCTTTTCCAATACTATTCTCTCCCACTCTTGCCTTTTACCTCACATGTTTTTCCTTTTAAGTTCTTTAAGAACTAGTTGAACTAAATCAAGATACAACCTTGTATTATTCCAACCAGCAATAGATTCAAGAAACAAGAAAGGAAAAAAAATGACACAGATCTCAAGGAATTTATACAAGGAAAAGAGCAATTAGGAAACAAGATACTAAAGATGATATATGCAACCCCTTTGAAGATAAAGATCAATCAACACCAAATCACTTCAATTTTCGGATTGCAAAGTATATCAAACAACCAGTTCCAAATTTTTTTTTATTTATTTATAACTATGCAACAACCCTTAAATACGCTACCTTATTATTATTATTTTTTATACAGATTCGGTCACAAACAACAACAATAATTGCAATTTACGAAAAAGATTGATCTGATTTCAACAACAAGAAACGGAAATAGAATGAATCAAATCACAGATTACAGATCTAGAAATTAA
The DNA here is from genome assembly GCA_023935145.1 of Bretschneidera sinensis. Classification (NCBI taxonomy): domain Eukaryota; kingdom Viridiplantae; phylum Streptophyta; class Magnoliopsida; order Brassicales; family Akaniaceae; genus Bretschneidera; species Bretschneidera sinensis. The sequence continues at coordinate 51,383,277 of CM043700.1, forward strand.
AGCAAAGATTCGTGTGATCTATTAAAGGATTTGCATATCTGAATTCTTGAATCAAGTACACGAGTAATCAATTGTGAAAATCACAGATCTGAATTCAAACACACGCAATTAACAAGAATGAAGAGGGAATCGCATATCAGAATAGAAACCCTAGAACACGCCTAAGATAAAACCCAAATGCAAGAATTAAAAAAGATAAATCAAACCTGATTTGGACCCTGAGCTCTGATTCCAACTGATGTGAACCTGTGGAATGGAAATCCCTTGAACCCACAATCAAACTGAAACTTACCCAAGAAAGCCAAGAATCAAGTCAAGATAATCTAGACCCGTTGAAATCTTGTTTCAAGAACCTAGATTCGGTGAGAACACCACAAAGGATTTGTCATTGATAAGTTCTTAGTTCAATCAAGAACAAGTAGAGAAAACTGAAAATTTTCTATGAAGAAAACTTCATTCACGTTCAACTTACCCTCAAAATACGACTATAAGTGTTTTTGTATCCCTCCATGAAACCCTAGGGCCAAATAAGGCCCACATCAATTAAAAGACATGGGCTGAACATCTTCAAGCCCAAAACATCCTAAACTAAACGTCTATAATTAATAAAAGAAGTCCACTTAATGAATTAAATAGGCCTAAACGCCTACAACCATATAAATATAAAATAGGCACACATGTCTATACTTAATGAAATAAAAAGTCTACACAAAACCACTAGGCTATGCCAACCCCCTCTGTAGCTTGTATCACATTGACTAAAGCTGGTTCTTCTTCTTTCAAGCCCATCTTGAATGTTGGGTCTTGCTCGATAAATTTGCAAACTCGGTGCAAGTGGATTGCATCAATCCTTGCATTGCTTTTTTGATCTTCTTAGCTTTTGACCTTGTGATTGGCCCATCTAGAACTTGCAAGGGATCTTTAAGACTCGATCCACCATGGTACCCATCATCTTATCCAAACAAGAATTTCACCAACTTGTTTACATGAACCACGTTGCCAGATACATGTCTATGTATACACCTCATTTTGTTTGTCTGTCTATATGGGCCCAAAGAAGATAAAATTTGAGAGGAAACCAATGGTAAATTTTATTTATAATTTTTAAAAAATTATTAATAATATTAATACAAATATAAAATCTTAAAAAATAAAATTACATTTTTTAAATTTATCAATAGAGTTTTGAATTAAACTAAAACCAATGGGCAAGAAGAATTTGTTGAAATTTGAAGGTCGAATCAGTCACCAGTGACATTTTTGAATGATCCTTTTTGTCAATTTCGAGTAGTAGTTATCTACCTGACAAGGCAAAGGTCAAATTGGTTTTGTCATCTACTTCCTTACTTTCTGACATGGCAAGGACCCCAAATTGGCTTCATCTTGTCCAAAAAAAGAAAATGTACTCGAATGTCGTTGTTAGAGTTTTAAACAGATAATATACATTTTCTTTCTTAGATGTGTGTAAAGCTTAAAAGTTAAAACGCATAGCTCCTTACATCAAATTTGCTTTTGAGAATAGGGATGGCAATAGCCCCTTGACGAAGATTTCATAGAATCGGCGCGGTTTAAAGGAGATTTTAATTTTATTTTTTAATAAAATAATATGATTAACAAAAAAAATTATATTTATAATGAATAATCCTCATTCTTGCTTAAAAATGAAAGTGGGGATAAAAATTTAGGTTTTAAAAAATCTCTATCAAAAAACAAAATCAAAATCTCATAAAAAACAAAGACAACACTCTCGCTTCAAATTCGATTAATTCTTATCCCAATTTGAAAACATCTTATTAGCATGATTGCATTAACGAGCTCGATTTCTTTTCTATAAGTGATTGGGGGTTTTAGTGATTGAGAGAACAATTAATGAGCTCGGCTTCTTTTTTTTAAGTAATTGGGGGGTTTTAGTGATTGAGAGAACAATGTCCTCATCGGTTGATATTATGTTTGTATTATGAATGGTATGATATTAGTCAATCAAAATATTGATCTTTTAAAATAGATTTCAACACTGGTTAGGTTATGATTAATAGAAGAAAAAAAAATGAATGAAAGAGAAAAGAAAATTTTTTTCTTTTATTATTTGATAAAAAATAAAAATAAATGAAAAAAATAATTAATATATTTTTTTTCACATGCATATATAAATCACATAACCATTTTAGATTGAGATTCAACTTCTTCTTTTTCTCTCACATGATAAAAAAAATCAATGCTTATTTCATAATTTTTTTTCTTCTCCTCTACCAATAAATGCCTACACAAATAACATGATTAGATTAGGGTGAGTCCAACAATTAAGATTTATAAAACTCGAAAGGATCTTTGTTAGAATTTTATCTTAAAAATCCATCTATCAAATTTTAGGTAAAAATCACAATTACAATAATTAAATAAGAAAATAAAACAAAAAATAAGAACATTAAGAATTAATGTAGTTCGGTAACTTATTTACCTACGTCGTCCATCAACAAATCCGTTGATTTATTAATCTTAAATTACAATTTTAAAAAGAGTAAAGATGCTAAACTCTCATTATTTCACAAGTCACAGACCAAAAGTTTCAATACAACTAAAACTCTCAACTTAATTCTAGTTGTAATTATTCTTTCTACTTGATAACCCAAAATTTCAATACATCCAAAGCTATCATCGTAACTCTAGTGGTAAATTTCTTTGATTTGCAATGTATATTGAAATTATAAATATGTTTCAAACTTTCCCTATAATCCTTTTTATATTGAAATTTTTTTTCTAATACTATTAGAAAAACAACAATAATAACTACTTTTATTAAAATAAATAATTATAAAATAAAAATTATTATTTTTCAAAATTATTTAAAATTTCTCTTAACAAAAGTTTGAGTCAAAATCTCAGCAATTTTGTTCAACTATTTTTATGGAAAAAAGATTTTTGAGAGCACGACAGATGGGGGCCGCGATTATCAATTTGGCCACTTGCCCAAAGGAGGCTGCGCCTGCACGCGGCCTGCACTATTAATTAATTATAAAGCAAATTGCAACTTGCTTATGCATTTTAATTGAAAATTAGAGCATTCATAGTTTAGTGGTGCTCGTATGACATAAGGCCTTAATTTCTGATCATAATGCATTTCTTAATTATTTTACTTAGTGGTCCCTAGCTTCTTAAAGTTTCAACATTTGTTTCTTTTGATAATTGAAACATGGACTGGCCCACTTTAAAAAGTCATTGACATGCATTATTTAATTAATTCATTAAATTATTTTATTTTGTTTTGGATATTTTCACTCAATTTTATTGGTTCATTTATTATTATTACTACGAGTATCACATTCAAAATAAAAACATGTACATTAAAATTTAAGATTTAAAATGTATTCATTAAAAGTAATTAAAGTTTGAACCAATTTTTTCATTTAAAAAAATCTCATAAATGATTTTTTTATGCTACTAATTATACTTAGCCTCTAACTAAAAAAGACAAATAAAGAAAGAATCTTAACAATTTGATCTGCTCCCTCTTTATGTTGCATTTCATTCTTTATACTGTATTAAAGCTCAGTTATTGTCATCAAATCAAACTGATTTTTTCACCACCAAACCATTTTTTTTTTATGTGGAAAGAATAGAGAAAGGTAATTATTACTTTTAATTTATATTAAGACTGAATTAAATTTGGAATTCCTAGCAAAAAATAGTACTCCATAATAATTAAACTTGGACTTATCTACATAAACAACATTGAATAATGATAACTTTATTATTATTTTTTAAAATAAAATTTCAGTGGTTAAAAAAAAACATAAATCATGTGTCAATCAAAGTGAGATATACTAACAGTAAATTCCCATATTACATTTTTAATCATACTTTTTAATATTTTAAAAAGTTTGATTTGATTTACCATTAATTGTGAATGAGTTCGTTTAATAAACTGAAATACATAGGAATCATTTGAAAGTTTATTGAATATGATTGGCTACAAACTTCATATGAAAACTAATTTTTAACTACCTTATAATATTATTCTATTTATAAATATCTATATATTAAAATTTAATAAATAGAAAAAACTATGTGATTGTCAACTTCACCCTAATTAATCATTGAAAGGGAAATAAATATTTATAATTCTATAAACTAGTATAAAAATTGTACTTTATTATCTGTACTTTTTTGTAATAATATTTTTAGAGAGGTACAAGAAAATTATAAACTAGATATAGTATTAAAGGCAGCCCCTAGGCATTTTATGCTTCTATCTTTACGTTGAAAGTTTTGTATTTCACATGTTGAGATATGTGTACGTATTTGATTTAGTGGTAAAATTTTTTTTATTTAAATTAAATTAATTTTTTATTAATATTAAATTAAAATTTTTATAATATAAAATATAAAATAATTTTTGTTTCGATTTCAACGTGCGATGAAAGCTACTTTAAAGTCAGTCAGGGCATTGAATTTAATGCCTTCTAACAAGTACATGAAATAAACCACTCACTTATCAATATTTTATATATAAAAAAAACCATGCACCGTTGTTTTAAAGATGACAAAAAAAAAACACAAAGTGGTGTTTGGGCGGGCGACGCACCTTAAAGCAGGGGCAAAAAAATGTGCAAGTTGGGATGGGATGGGATGATGCACACAAATTCATCATGTTACTCTTCCATTTCCATACTCCTCACCTTCCTACTTGTGCGGGCCGCCCCAAAACCACACAATTGCATTGGATGCTGACCTCGGGTTGCACGAACCTTCTTCTTCAATTAGGCCTAACTTTTCAAACAATTTTTTCTGTAAAAAAATAAAATTTCGTATCATTTATTTCTATATAAATTGAAAGTGGAAAAAAATTTAATTTAAGTTTAAAATTAAAAAAATGAATTTGATATCTTTTCATCCTATAATCAGTTTTGATATTATTCATATTCATGAATTATCTTTGTATGACAAAAGTATTTACATCCTTATCACTTTATAAATCACTAACCATTCATCCTAATCAAATTTTAAAAACAATAATTATGCATCAATTATTATTATAACATTGATATTATTACTCAATAAAAATATCATTTTATTATTTAATAAAAATAACATTATTATTTTAATTTTTTATTTTTTATTGTGAATAAAATTAATGTATTTACATTTTACAAATAATAAAATCAATTGATGAAGAAAGATCTTTGAATTGTCAAATTGTACTATATACTTTTTTTTATAGTAATTTTAACATCTAAAGGTGGTTTTACAACTTATTTATCAAACACGTCAATTAGTTTAACAACATTTTTAACACATTTTTTTTTTATCACATATCAAATAGCTTTTAACTCCATAACATTTCTACTTAAAGTTATTTTAGTATCACTTTTGAGTCTCTATAGTAAAATCAAAAGTTAAGTCAAACGAACTCTAATTAAGTATTAATTAGAGATGATCACGAGTCGAGCTGCTCAAAGCTTATTTGTGATGATTCGATTCGGCTTGACAAACTTTCAAGCTTAACTGAAGCTCACTCTTAGATTCGTTTAATGTAACAAGTTGAATTTGAATTATCAGCATTTGAGCTATATATATATATATATAAAACCATTATTTTTTTAAAAAATATTTTACTTAAAATTATATAATATAAACTTTCATTTAGACTTGAAATATCAAATTTTATATATGAATTAAAGCTCAAAAGCTCGGGCTCGTTAGGTTCGAACTCGAATTTGTTTAAACTCAAAACTAATTCGAACTAGAATCAAATCGAGTTCGGGTTCAGAAAATAAGTACAAGCCAAGCTCGAGTATGAATTTTCATGCTCGACTCGAGTTCAAGTAGATCATAAATAGTTCGAGTCGAACTCAAGTATTCAAAATCTTGGCTCGACTCGTGTCTACTCTTAAATTTATCAAATATAAATGAGTACTAACGTTGTGATTAATAGTTAAATTATACATTTGTATGCTCTCAATCGTGCACATTATACTTTAAACGTTTTTTCTCGTCAATCACGTTAATCACAATTAATAATAATGAGCAACAACATTTCAATCTTATTAAAATCCCAAACATACTATGTAATTTAGAGAGTTCAACTCAAAAGAAGAGTATTTAAAGGATAAATGGAAAAGGAATGTCCATTTAGGATATATTAAACTAAAAAGTTCTTGGATAAGACTATGATTTAAAATTTTATTTATTTATTTGGGTGTCAATTAACTTAATTAATAGAGTTGTTTGTAATTGCACAAAAAATCAGAGATCAAATTTCATTCATATAAAAAATAACAGGGATAAAAAAAATAATTATGCATAACCCTTTTTTTAAAAAAAAAAATATCTTTTTCCCTTAGCATATAATATGTGAACACACATGTTATAGTAAAAGAATTTGTTAGCTTTAGTGGCGATTGACCCATTTCTTGTTGTTAATGTATTATATGGGCTTAGTTAGTTTAGTCTCACATTAGTTTTGTATAGCTTTGCCTCTCCTATTGGCTTGTATAAATAGGATAGCTCATTTGTAAGTAAATCACACTATTCAATACAATTATACTCTTTGTATTGTCTCACTTCCTCTCTTAAATTCAATATGGTATCAGAGCCATAATGGTTCTTGGTATATTAAGAGTTGAGTATGCTCTGTGATTGCCACTATTAGTGGATCATTCACATCAGAAAAACTTCTAGTATATCATTTTCATACCTGTCAGGTCATCACTATAGTCGGAGTCTCATTCTCCATCGATATCATCTCCGCCGCTGCTCCTGTTTCAAACACGCTGCTGCCACATCAGCATTAAAAGCCACGTCACTGGCACATTAGTGCCACGTCACTTGTTGACCGCTACATCATCAGTTGACTGCCACATCACCAGTTTCTTGGAGGTTCACCTTCCTCTTTGCGCCTATGGCTGAATCAGACTTACCCCGGGTTATTACTACTGTTCTGGATGAATCTAATTATGTTGTGTGGGCTCAAGAAATGTCTGGTTTCCTTCGTGGACGAAAATTGTGGCGTTACGTGACTGGAGATATCACTGAACCCAAGAAAAAGGACGATGAAGATGCTGACAAATATGTTGACCGTCTAGAGGACTGAGATAGTAAAAATCACCAGATTCTCACATGGTTTCATGCCACTTTTATCCCAGAAATCAAACTTCAATTTGGTACACTCCATACAGCTAAAGAAGCTTGGGATCTTCTCCAACACCGCTACACCAGGGTAGATATCTCAAATCGGTATCATCTTCTTTCCACCCTTCATAGCATGCACCAAGAACCTAGACAAACTGTCAACAGTTTTCTATTTCAGATGACTGTCGTGTGAGAACCAGTTAGCTCTCACTGAGCCAACTTGGGAAAGCACAAAAGACTCTAATGTTCATGGAAAGTACCGAACTGAGACACGCATTATGCAATTCCTGATGGGCTTGAGAGAGGAATTTGAACCTGTACGAGCTTCAATCCTACACCGGGCGCGATACCTCCCCTAAACGACGTTCTTTATGATCTACTCAGTGAGGAAATATATCTTGCCACATTACAAGGATCTCATACAGATGTTGCTCTTGCAGCACCCGTTGCTCTTGCTATACTAGCTGCCAAGGCAAACCCATACAAGACGCCCTTATATTGCAGATATTGTCATTCACAAGGGCATGAATTGCTCAAATGTCCTTCTCGCCTGTATAAAGTCTGCAGAGAACCGGGTCACTATCTTGTAGACTGCTCTAAACTTCCATCTGGAAATCAGTCAAATGGGAACCAATATCGCTCTCGAGGCTCATACAATCGATTTTATTCCAAGCCAAAGAATACTGCTGCTGTAGCCACTGATGCTACACCAACTTTATCTAGCTTTCTACTTGATTGGAGTGGTTTCTGCACCGTTCTTACTGAGGCTCTAAATAAAACTGGTAACAATATAGCCATGTTAGCTACACCAAGTACATCCCGATATTATTTTGATTTTGCATGTTGTAATCACATGACTTCTGATGCCTTTATATTTTTCTCTAAAACCCGTCATGAGCATGCACCTACTATTCACACTACCAATGGATCAAATATGTTGGTCAACCATACTAGATATGTTGACAGTTCTCATTTGTCTCTCCCTGACACATATTTGGTTCCTAATCTTATGCTTAACCTTATATTTGTTGGACAACTATATGATCTTGGACTTGATTTGCATTTTTTTTATAGGTTGTTTTGTGCAGGACCCTCAGACAGGAAACTCCTTGGAACCGACTGTAAAGTTGGACGCCTCTTTGAGCTCACTCACCTCCAAGTCTCATCATCACCATCACCAAATCAATCAGCCGCATCCATCCCAACACTCTCACCCGTGGAATTGTGGCACTTTCGGTTAGGTCACACTTCATCCAACCTTTTACGTTCTCTTATTTCTAGTGATCAGTTAGGTTCATTTCAGCATGAGCCTTTTCATTGTATTCATTGTCAACTTGCAAAACAATCAGCTTTACTTTTTAATGAGAGTCAGTCTGTTTCCCTTACACCTTTTGATTTAGTACATTATGACGTTTGGGGGCTTTCTCCTTATGCATCAATGGGTGGTGCTCGCTATTTTGTTATATTTGTGGATGGCTATTCTCGTTATAGTTGGTTGTTTCTTATGAAAAGCAGATCTGAACTCTTTCAAATATATTCTGATTTTTCTTTTATGGTTCAAACTCAATTCTCTCGGAATATCAAAATTTTTCGTTCAGATAATGCAATGGAATATAAAGACCCTGCTTTTCTAAACCTACTTCACAAAAATGGCACACTCCCCCACCACTCGTGCCCTGGAACCTCCCAACAAAATAGACGAGCCAAATGCAAATCGACATATTCTTGACACCGTTTGTGCTCTACTCATTTTTTCATCATGTCCTGAACATTTCTGGGGTGATACTGCTTTAACCGCAGTGTACACAATCAATCATGTCCCTTCCGCTACAATCCAGAATCAGTCTCCATTCGAGCTCTTTTTCGGTAATCCTCCTGATTACTCTGACCTCAGAGTATTTGGTTACGCTTGTTTTGTTCTTCTCAAACCACACGAACACAACAAATTGCAACCAATGGTTCGTCTGTGTTGTTTAATTGGATATGGTATTAAACATAAGGGGTATCGGCACTGGGATCCTATTTCTAAAACTCTTCGTATCTCTCATCATGTCATTTTTTGGGAACATCAAATGTTCTTTTCCTTATAGTCATTTGACGTATCAACCATCACTAACTCTAGATTCTTTACTGATCCATCTATTGAGTTATTTCATGAGAATCCAGTTTCAGGTACTGTTGAGTCCACCTCAGATATCACCCCTTCCGTTCCGGAACCACCAGCTGATCCTACCTCTCCAGACCCAGTTCCAACTCCAACTCCAGCTCCAGAACCATCAGCTGACCTCACCTCTCCAACTCAATCGGTCGTGCCCGAGGATATTCCTATGTTTGATGAGTCTGCACCGACTCCCTCTAAGAGCCATTCTCTAGATCACCCCCACAGATCTACCAAGGTAGCTCATTCTCTTTCTCGTCATGCTGATTACCATTGTGATTATCATTGTTTTTCCACTATACTTCATCTGCATGAGCCTCAGTCCTATAAGGGGGTTAATACTAATCCTCTTTGGAAGAAAGTAATGGATGAATAACTTTAGGCTCTAGCTAAAACTCATACTTGGGATATTGTCGATCTGCCCCCTGGAAAAATTCCTATTAGGTACAAATGGGCGTTTAAGATAAAGACACTTTCTGATGGCTCTGTTGAACGATATAAAGCCCGACTTGTTGCCAAGAGATTTGCTTAGGAATATAGCATTGACTATGAAGAGACATTTGCACCAGTGGTGAGGCTCACATCTGTCCGTACACGCCTTGCTGTCGCCGCCATTCGAAGATGGACTCTGTTTCAAATGGATGTCAAAAATGCATTTCCCAAATGGGAATCTTCTTAAGGAAGTCTATATGCATACCCCTCCTGACTTGGATGCCCCTCGAAACAAAGATTGTCGCCTTCGCCGTGCCCTATATGGTTTGAAACAAGCTCCACGTGCCTAGTTTGCCAAATTCAGCACTATTATTCATCAGTTTGGGTTCACACCGAGTGCTCATGATTCGGCTCTGTTTATCCGCCATACTGCCAATGGTATTATCATTCTTTTACTGTACGTGGATGATATGGTTATTACTGGAGATGATCTACATGGTATTTCTGAACTAAAAAAGTTTCTCAGTGGCCAATTCGAGATGAAAGATCTTGGCATGCTCACCTATTTTCTTAGCCTCGAAGTCTCATTTAGTTCTGATGGATTTTTTCTCTCTCAGGCCAAATATGCCTCGGATCTCCTTTCCAAGGTTGGGATCACTGACTCAACCACTACCACTACTTCTCTCAAGCCGAACGTCAGACTTACCCCACTTGATGGTTCACCTCTTCAGGATGCCACTCTACATCGCCAACTGGTTGGAAGTCTTTTATATCTTACTGTCATTCGCCTTGACATTGCTTATGTCGTTCATCAGGTCAGCCGGTTCTTGTCAGCTCCTCAGACCACCCATTACTTGGCTGTTCTTCGCATTCTTCGGTATGTCAAGAGTACTTTATTTCATGGGCTCCATTTCTTAACACAGTCTGCCCCTGTCTTACAAGCCTATTCTGATGCCGATTGGGCCAGAGTCTCCACCGACAGACATTCAACCACTGGTTACTGTTTCTTTTTGGGAAATTCTCTTATTTTCTAGCGTAGTAAGAAACAAACTGTGGTTGCTTGCTCCAGTACTGAAACTGAATATCGTGTCATGACTGATGCAACTCAAGAACTTCTCTGGCTTCGATGGCTACTCGTTGACATGGGTATCTCTTCTCCTGCTGCCACTATCCTACACTATGACAACAGGAGTGCTATTCAGATCGCTCACAATGATGTCTTCCACAAGTGTACAAAACACATTGAGAATGATTGCCACTTCATCTGTGATCACATTCTCCAGAATACGGTTCATCTACAATCCGTCAGTTCAGCCGATCAGACAGTTGACATTTTCACTAAGGCTCATCCACTTGGACGTTTTCACTCTCTGGTTTCCAAACTCAAGTTCACCTCCCACTTACTGCCTTGAGTGAGGGGAATGTTAATGTATTATATGAGCTTAGTTAGTTTAGTCCTATATTAGTTTTGTATAATTTTACCTCTCCTATTGGCTTGTATAAATAAGATAGCTCCCTTGTAAGTAAATCACACAATTCAATACAATTATATTCTTTGTATTGTCTTACTTCATATCTTAAATTCAACACTTGTCTTGAACAATATTAAAAAAAAAACAGAGTACAGAAATTTTATTAGAGAATTGTTTAATGGTTACCTAAAACTCTTTATATGGTTGGGGCCCATTACTTGATGCCCCTCCTCAATTTGTGGTTGGGGACTAACATGGAATTGGGACACAATGAGAGAACTGATTAATGCTTTAATTTTAGTTTTGTAATTTTGCAGAATGAGGACACAGTTGCCGCTTTCTTTTTTCCCCTCTGAGGCGAGTTATTGATAGATACGTATGCATAGTGATATTGATTGATATGGAGTAGTATGTATGTATAAAAGATTAGATTAGATTAGATAAGGTTGACCAAGTACCGATGTCCCGACAGCCTCCACGTGGTCTGACACCTCAACTTCTGCTCTGACCTGTCGACCGCACGTGACCTTTGTTTGCCTTTGCCTTCACCACTTACACACGTGTGTGAATCAGTACATACACTTGTATCATGACAGACTCTCATCAACACAACTCATGGCTCAAGGCCAATGGGTCCCACTAATAAACGTTCATGATCGTTCTCGATTCTTCTAGCTATGAGTGATTTGATCACTAGCTAAGTAGATGAAATTGAACGGTGGGTGGGTATTTTTTTTTGGTTGGTTTGAATTTAAATTTAATAGTTTAGATTAATTAAAATTTTATTGATAATTTTAAAATTTTTTAATGGTTATGTTAATATAAATGTAAAGTTTATAAATTAATATTATTAATAAATATTTTTAAAATTATCAATAAATTTTTTAATTAATCTAAATTATTAAATTCAAATCTAAACGAACCCAAAAAAACAAAAAAAAACTTCGAGGATCGGATGATCTCTAGTTAAGTAGTGATTTGATCACTAAACCAGCATTATAAATCTTTTACTTGTGCAAGCCTTCTTCACTCTTCTACTACGGTGTAGTTCTCTTTGCCAATGAGAGCTTTTTGATAAACAGTCTAATTTTTCAAATTGGCTTTAATTTTATATTGATTTATAATTAACAAAATAATTTTTATAAAATAATTATAAATTTAAATTTATTTAATGTTTAGTGAAACAATTGAAAAACCCAATTGTTTTAACTCTCGTTTATAAATAACTTTAAATTCTTAATTTTTAAAAGTTATTTAAAAAAAATGCTTGACATAATTTTTTTTGTTCACATAAATATAAGTAATTTCATACTCTCTCAAGGGGACCTATATATATTTAGTTAGTTAAGGTACAACTATATGTGCATATATATATATATAGTTAGTTAGTTAGTTAGTTAAGGTACAACTATATGTGCATGTGTTTCTTATTAATTGTATGAAGCAAGTGAATTATATATAGAAAGATGTCAGTGATATATGCTTGAAAATTGTTGGAGAGAAAAAGAAATAAAATATATAGATTATGAGAATGACTAACTGAGAAATGGAGCTATCATCGTCCAATCATCCAAAGAGATCGATCTCTCTCAGCTACTGTGAAAGATTTTTAATTAATTTACTATACTGAAATTTTTTCCATATTTAACTAATAAGTAGATGTAAAGCTTTTTTCTCTTATTTAGATGTAATAAAAAAGTGAGAAAAAAACAAAAAAAATTACATATACAAATGATTAATTAGCCAACCTAAGAAACCGTAAGTTATATATCCACGCTCTAGCATGGGTCTCATTGGAGGGCGAGAAACACTAATGACTCTCAAACAGCCATTAATATAAAGACATTAGTTAATAAAGCAAGGTTAATTAACCATTGTTAAAGGAACATATGCCTAACTTGTCTTAATTAATAACATACTTAACTTTTGATTAAGCATCAATAGTTTTTTTATAATTAAAGTGTTATTTTCTGTGAGGACCACTAAGAATAACACGTTACTTTTTTCACGCGCTATTATGTGATGTGTCGATAAATATTTATTTAATTTTAATTTTAAATCGTTGAAAATATCATATTTATGATAGTTTATCGATACTTATCAATAATGACACTGTACTTAAACCTGATATAGAATGATTAATTTTGATTTTGATTACTTAGAGGTATATATGTTTATCTAAATTTTGATTTATAAACACTGTTCAACTAAAAAAAATACTGGTAAAAACGTATGTACTTCCTACGCGCTAAACATAAGCGTGGGATAAAATCTAAGGGATAGGGTTGTATGCAAATTGCAAAACTTGTCTGTTTCAAATGCCAAGTGTGTTGGTAAACATTAGACGTCGGATTCGCTTTTCCTCAAAACTTGATTTTCTTTCTTTCGTCCAACCTTCCAATATACTATTCAACTAAAGCTCCTAGAGGCTAGAGCTAGCTTTTATTAATTTAGAGAAACAAAACAAAACAATATTCTTCCGATTCATCATTTTCTCCACAAGCTGAATGGTGGCAAACGCTTTTATCTGAGAAATTAATTTCACCGAGAAGAAATGCAAATGTCAAGTGAGTACTACTCCTCCTATTAATCGATCTTAATTCAGTTTGTGTTACTATCATTTATGTGTTTAATTCTTCGCGTCTTTGGAGCTAGAGATCTGATATGGAAATATTCTTCGAAATCTGTTCAAATAAAAGAAAAACTGCAGTTCCAACACATGAATCGTGAGCTGACTGTTTACTTCACAGAACAAAGTATAAGCCGTTGATTGATTTGAGGGCTTCTTAATTTCGACTTCCTATAACTGCAGTAGTGTGTTTAATTAATTTTCCTTTTTCTTTTTTGTTGTTGTTTAGCCCTGAAAACTTGTCCAAAAGAAACCATTCAAATAGTATTCCAATTTGTAACCGATCGATCATCAGTTGCCATGTAATTAGCTACGTCTTCCTCCAGATTTTGACCTCTCTTTGGATCTAAGTTTTACTGCTACTCACTTCCTTTCTTTTGTATGAGAGCAAGAGGAGAAGGAAGAAGATCCAGGAGGTCCATAATTAGTTTAAAAATTTGTGCTAGCTAGAGAGAGGTTAATATTAAGGATAATCAGATCGATACAAAGGCTGGGAGACAAGTGGTGAGAGAGTAGATGTGAGGATGGCGGGTTACGAGCATCAACCATCACCCGCAGGTAATTCTCACTACTTCCACTCCCTCTTCAGGCCTCCTCAACTGCACCATCACCAACAACAACAATCATCCGATTCAAAGGAAGATAACTCTCCTCCACGAAATAATACTATTACTCCTCCTACTAAAGATCAGTACACCGACCCGGATTCTGAAGCTGCCACCAGCTCCGGCTTAGCAGCACGTGGATCAACATCGGCTAATCGCCGTCCACGTGGCAGACCTGCGGGCTCCAAGAACAAACCGAAACCCCCCATCATAGTCACCCGTGATAGCCCCAACGCTCTCAGATCACATGTATTGGAAGTCTCAAGCGGATCCGACGTCATCGAGAGCGTTTCCGATTACGCTAGACGCAGAGGGAGAGGAATCTCAGTTCTTAGCGGAAGCGGTTCCGTTGCAAACGTAACCTTACGTCAGCCGGCTGCTCCAACTGGGAGTGTGGTAACCTTACACGGAAGGTTCGAGATACTCTCGCTGACTGGGACAGTGCTCCCGCCTCCAGCGCCGCCAAGTGCCGGGGGTTTGTCCATATTTTTGGCGGGAGTGCAAGGGCAGGTGGTTGGAGGGAGCGTGGTGGGCCCGTTGGTGGCTTCGGGTCCGGTTGTTTTGATGGCTGCTTCTTTTGCGAATGCTGTGTTCGAGAGATTGCCGTTGGATCATGAGGATCATCAGGATCAGGTTGGGCCACATGAGCACGTTAGACCCACTGCCTCGCAGTCCTCCGTGGTGAGTGGTGGAGGGCAGCAGCAGCAGCAGCTTGGTGATGGTGGTGGTGGAGGAGGCTTTTTCAGTATGGGGAGTTATCCATTTTCAGGTGGTGATTTGTTTGGATGGGGAACTAGTGGAAATGCTGCAACTAGGCCTCCCTTTTAAGTCTCTGCTTCCTTTGATGATAATATATAGTAGAGGAGGAAGAAATTTAATTTGCCACATTCACATCAATTAAGTTCATTAACAAGTACTGAAGACGAAAGGGTTTCTTTGAAGTTGTTATAGATTTCATGATCATGAGTTGAAAGTTAACGAGCAGTAGAAGATATGAGGAAACCCAATGAACTTACAGCTGAAACTGAGATCAAGGTCAGTAATTAATTGTTCAACTTAATTCATGTATATGAGCTTTTCAATTTCCCTTCTCTTTTTTTTTTCTTTTCCCTGTGAAAGGATTTGTCTTCTTCTCTTCTTCTAAGTTTATAAGCGTAACCTAGTTTAATTCTAGCTATAGCATCGCTGTGTGCAAAGTGTTATGCTGCACATTACAAATTTCTGGGGTTTATAACTTGTTCTTAATTCTTTCTCTTGCATTATAGTAATAATATGTTGTCTTTAGATTTATTTTATAATAGCAAAAAAAAGGCATACTTCTGTGTGGGTTGAGCTAGCTTGTGAATTAATTTCTACCTTGAAATATACACAAAGTGAAAGATTCTGATGGGTCTATTGCTTTTTTAATATTACTAGTTAGTGGACAGTATAATTTCTTCATGTTTTATACTCCTAATATAGTATATACTTACATAATTATAATGGAGTATTATATTAACCTAGTACTACTTGTTCCATATATTTTTTTGTACTATATTAGTATTACTACTGTATATATGGAGTATCAACTATTTTTTGAGATATTGCCTAGAACTCAAACTGCAATATATCTTTGTTTTCCTTGCATGTGTCTAATGTATTCTTTCCATCTCTTTTGGTCCCTTTATTTCATTTTTTTCTTACCCAACACAGAAAAAGCATAGAGAAGAACCTCAAAAGCCTGTTTTTCCTCTTTCTGCAAAAACCCTAGTTCTGACTTCGAGAACAGCTGCATCTCTCTCTCTCTCTCTCTCTCTCTCTCTCTCTTACCAATTTACTTGCTCTTCTCTGACCAAACGTTACAGAGCAGTTAACTTGGCAAAAGGATTTTTTTTTGTCAGTTACAACTTATACAATGATATGCAAAATTGTAGTGCTGGACAGGTATAAAAAGCATCTTATATGCCTGCAGCAAGATATGAACATTTCACATTTATCTCAACTCAGCTTTGGTCAATGGGTGATTTAAGTAAGCTAGTAAGTGCAAATTAATCGTTTTTTACCAAGATATGCAAAAAAAAAAAGACGAGAAACGCAACTCCCTAAGAAAAGCAAAGAAATGTGAATTATAAAGATTTGTTTTTGTTAGCTTTGGAACTTGAAACTCCAGAAAGGAAAATTATAAATGTTCTTAGAACTTATATTAACTAGGACTTGTTTCATGTTCTTAGAAGTTGGGTTTTGTTTCTTCTTCTCTCTCTCTTTTCAGTTCATTCGATGCGATGATAAATGGGTGATTCAAATATGCAACTTTCTTTTTAGAAAAAATGTGATTACCAATGAGTTATATCCTCAGTCATGATATGATCACCTTCTTTTTTTTAAGTACTCAACCATTGATAGATAGATTATACTATTAACCACAACCGTTTGTTTATTCATTTATTTTTATTTTAAATACTCATGATTTCATGTAATGTATGAACAATTCGAGACATGTCACACGAATAATAAACAGAAAGAAAATAAAAAAGACACGATATACCTAGGTTCATTTCATAATAGGTTTACATCTTACCAGAAGTTTCATTATAATCAACCTCTTAAATTTCTCGTTACAATGTGCAGTTAGTACATAGAGAGTATTTATAAACAATTTAAGATACCCTAATTAGAGTTTTTGTCGTACTGCAAAACTGTGGCTATTCATAGGTCAAAATCCAAACCGTGAAGCAAAAAAATCAGACCCAAAACGTGTATAGAGTCTAAAATGTTCTACAGATCTGATCCCGTGCACCAATTCTAACAATGTATACTTTGGTACGTATTACAAAATTAAAAGGATTTGTATCATGTGAATCCCACACTACAAGTTATCTTTGTGCGTAATTTCTTCTTCTAAGAGTTCCTAAATTACCTTATTTATTTGCATAATCGACAATAACACTCATGTTTTATGGACTATTACACACAGAGGGCATTCTCCAGAAAATTAAATCCAGTGTTGAATGTGCTGCGCTTCCTTCAAGAATATATATATATATATATATGAAATGAAGAATTTAAGGGTTTTATAGGTGGGTAAAACTTTGGATGAGGAATCGTGGAATCAAAATGAGAGAGCATTATTTCTACTAATTAACTTGTTACCAATTGATAGAGTATGGTTTTAAAGGGGCTGGCTAGCTAGCTAGCTAGCTAGGACATATGATCATACATGGTATAAGTAGCTCATTAGAGATGCATAGGGACTAGTTTGACATGAAAATTAAGTTGGAAGTATATTTTGATTCTCATTATAATGCAACGTGAAGAGATCATATGTCATTTCTTATATTGTTCGTTAACTTCTGTCATTCATTATCGTTTCATGCAACAACAAAAAAAAGAAAACATAAGTTATATATTAGTGTTCAAACAAGGGAATTAATTTGTTTTTGCAGAAGATAGATACTTTTTTGTTACGCTTGGAATAAACACTTGTATTTAGATTTAAAGTGAAATCATATTTTTTTAAACGATAAAATTAAATTAATAAAAAATACCATAATTTCATTGTAATTCCAACTCCGCATGCACTTAGATTAGGCCCTTCTCACATTAGGCTTAAGCCAACATATCTCCCAAGTCATCATGTATTTATAAGCACCAACCTTTCTTCGGTTTACATCCGTTCACTCTTGTTGCTACTTACGGAAATCCACTATTTATGTGTAACTTGACTCACTATTTTGGCCCAAGCCCAGTATGTTTTAAGAAATTTTAACGAAATATAATATCAAAGAGTCTATTGTGACCACTCAATAATTTAAGAATCTCTTACGCCAGATTTGTGTTGCGTTGCGTTGCGTTGGATTGTTTCAAGAAAACTGCAACCTTTTTGTCGTTCAAAACTGAAGTTCAGGGAAGCAAAATGAATTACCCCTTGTAAATAAATAAAAGTTTTTACCCATCATTCTGACAAACCCAACTGAGGATTAACGCATTGGGTCAAACAAAACGCCACAGGCTTGGATTTAGGGGAAAAAAGGTTGGGTCCAATTTGAAAAACAGGTATTCCATCTGTAAAATGGTTTATAATTTGGATGGGCCAACAACTCAAGAGAAAGTGTTAGGCCAAAAGATCTTTTACTTACTGTTGCGGGCTTACGGTTAGACCATGCACAAGTGTTTACTGATACTCTGATATTGTACCCAATATGAGTTTGAATAAATTGATGTGCATTTTAACAGTGAGATGAACTTTTGTACCCAATATAGTGGTTTAGGAAACGTGCTTAGGACAGTGTGATCCCTGAAATCCCGCTTTCATTTTGAAGAGTATTGTTACGTGTTCAGAGACGAAGTAGCTCCTGAAATCTCGCTTCCATTTTTACGTGTGAGAAGTTTGTGAGTGGTTACGGCTTCATCATTTGCTCTGCTACGTGCTTATCGTTAATGCAGCCACGCGTCATCAAGTCATTGGGAGGAGAGTCATCCACGTGTCATCAAGCTATTGAAGAGTAAATTGTCTTCTACATCAGAGACCCCCCACTTCCTTAAGTATATTTATATACTTGAGGAAGTATAATGGAGCCTTGTGCCGGTGGTTGCATGCTTCAACTTGTGAAACCTAGGACCGAGCAAATGAGGCTCAATTAAAATGCTCAGCCTTAAAGACGTGGGCTAAGCATATGAGCAACAATCAAAATGCTCGGCCTTGGAGACATAAGACCGAACATATGAACCTTAGTCAAAATGCTCGGCCTTGGAGACATGGGACCGAGCATATGAACCTCAGTCAAAATTCCTGGCCTTGGAGACATGGGACCGAGCATATGAAGCTTAGTCAAAATACTCGGCCTTGGAGATTCTCTGGAGACGTGGGACCGAGCATATGAGGCTCAATCAAAATGTTTGGCCTTGGAGACATGAGAATGATCATATGCAGCTTAGTCAAAATGCTCGGTCTTGGAGATATGGGACCGAACATATGAAGCTTAGTCAAAATACTCGGCCTTGGAGATTCTCTAGAGACGTGGGACCGAGTATATGAGGCTCAGTCAAAATGTTCGGTCTTAGAGACATAAGACCGAGCATATGAAGCTTAGTTAAAATGCTCGACCTTGGAAACATGAGACCGGTCATATGAGGCTTAGTAAAAAAGCTTGGACTTGGAAACTTTCTAAAGACATGGGACATAGCATATGAGACTCAGTCAAAATGCTAGGCCTCGGAGACATGGGACCGAGTATATGAAGCTTAGTCAAAATACTGGGCCATGGAGACATTGGACAGAATATATGATAAGTAGTTAAAATGCTCGGCCTTAGAGATTCTCTAGAGACATGGGACCGAACATATGAGGTTTAATCAAAATGCTCGGTCATGGAGCCATGGGACCAAACATATGAAGCTCAATCAAAATGCTCGGCCTTGGAGATTCTTTGAAGACATAGGATTGAAGATATGAGGCTCAGTAAAAATGCTCGGCCTTGGAGACATGGGACCAAGCATATAAGGCTTAGTCAAAATGCTCGGCCTTAGAGACATAGGACCGAGTATATAAAGTTTAGTCAAAATGCTTAGCCTTGGAGATTCTCTAGAGACGTGGGACTGAGCATATGAGGTTGAGTTAAAATGCTGGGCCTTGGAGACATGAGACCGAGCATATAAGACTTAGTCAAAATTCTCGGCCTTGGAGACTTTCTAGAGATGTGGGACCGAGTATATGAGGCTCAGTCAAAATGTTTGGCCTTAGAGACATGGAACTGAGCATATAAAACTTAGTCAAAATGCTCGGTCTTGGAGATTTCTTGCAAGGGAGTTGTCCTATGGATGTTTGGCCTGAGCTGTCTTCTGCTGGAGTTTGTAGTGGACTTTTGGGTTTTTTCTTCTGCTTTGGGCCCGTAAGAGGCTTTGGACCATATTTTTTGCCTTGGGCCTATAAGAGGCCTTTTTGAACATATTTTTTGCTTTGGGCCCACAAAAGGTTATTGGACAGCTTTTTGTGTTGTCCTCGAACATTCTACGAGGGCATTTAATGCTAAAGCGTGAGTTATCATTTTGGGAAGTAGAAAGACGACACATGCCCTTAATGGTACGCCTTCAGCTGCCTTGGGGATCGAAATGGTACCATCTTCCCTTGATTATGCCAAACGTCGTGTCTTTTCAGTTGGGGTGGAGTTAATTTCCCTCGTTAATCATGCTTGAACTTCTATATAAGAGCTACTCTCATTTCTTCACTTCATTTCATTTGCATTCAGAGGAAAAATTTTGAGAGCCAGCCAGAGTTTGATAGCCCTCGAAGTCTGAAATCCTTTGGTTGTGTGGAGGAGGATCAAGGTGTGAAGCTTGCTCGGAGTTGGATTTGAAGTGCTCAGAGTTACTTCTGTGATGACCTACTTTGTTGGTGAGTTCTACCTCTTCCCATTTTTACAATGTCTTCAGTAGGTAGTTACTGTGATAGATCTAGTGATAGTTGTAGTTGTAGTGAAGAAAGTGAGGCATTGTCTACAGAGCTGAATAAGGCCATAGATTTGGACTGAGTCTCTAGTGAGGGTGAGGCCTCAAGAGATGATAGTGCCCAGGAGGGACCATTGGCAATGGTTCTCTATGAGGGTGAGGAAGAGGAAGAGGATTCTTCTTCCAAGGATGTTGTGAGGAAAAAGAAAAGGATTCTTCTTTTGAGGATGAAGAGGATAACATTTTGGCTGAGCTTAGGGGGGACATAAGGGTGGAAGAGAGGGTACAATGGTCATTTTGGGTAAATTTTGTGCCAAATAAACTGGAAGTAGGGGGGCTCGATGTCATTAGGCGTGAATACCGGATTTCTAAGTAATATGTTTTGAGGAATGTAGGTGTAAGGGAGAGAGTTTGTGATGCCCTTTCAAGCCAAAAACCCTTCGAGATATCTGTATATGTTCAACACCTAAAAGTCAGGCTCAGGTTCCTTCTTCACCCTTTTTCCACTTAGTTCTGAGGTATTTTAACATTGTATTGTGTCAATTAATGCCTAACTCCATGCATCTGATCACGACGTTCATATATATCTGCACAGATGTGAAGGGACTGATGAGCATCAACATTTTCAAAGTTTATTTCCAGATTAGCATGGTTGGGTAGTAAATAGTTTTAGGGCTAAAAAAGGGTTGCTGAAGAAAAAACCCACATCCATCAAGCAGTAGAAGAAAACATTCTTCTACGTCCAGAGTGAAAAATGTTTCGGAGTCCAACTAACTTGGAGTTTGGACCGTGTGGGAAAGTATAAGCAATCACACCTTTTGAACCGTGAGCAAGAGACCCTGAGAGCCATGGTGTCGTGCCCATTGACGTTAAAGTGTTATACGATAATGAGAAGCTGGCGAAGCGTGACCTCTGCTTTTGATACCCTAAGGGGACCATTGAGAGTGGTATACCCTTAAACCACCTTTTTATTGTTTCTTTCATTCTTGTTATCCATACTTGCATTTTTTGTGGAACAGAAATGGAAGCCACAGCTAAAGCCAGAGAACAGGCAAAGAAGGTGGCCTTAGAAAAGAAGAAGGCTGCTCAAACTGGCAAGCAGTCTGTGCAAGCCAAGGGATTGAAGAAGCGGTCTTGGGCTCCTTCCCATGTCCCCATTGACGTAGAGGCCTCGTGCCCTTCCGAACCTTCCACCGAGCCGAGAGATGTTTCTCCTGCACCTTTATCCGAGCACCCGCACCCTTCTTTCTCATCCCAAAGAGCCCCTTTAGAGGTTGGGGTCTTTATTCCCAACTAGGGCATAAAGACAGATGACTCCGTGTTTGCACATTTTTGGGTTGTAAGGGAACACCTCTTCCTAAGCATTCCACCACGCGATGTGATCGAGCTCGGGAAGAAGTCCATTAAGAGTCGTTGCTCCGTGGCTGAGGTCTTGGCTTCCTAAATGAACATTTCTACCTTGGCTTGTCTTTTCTTTGAATTATTTCTGCTTTACAGTAGCTTAACATATTCCCTTACCTTTTACCTCATTCGAGCATCGTGAACAGGATGCTGTCACGCCACTGCTTGGATATGAGTGACAGGCTAACCAGGTGCTAGCGAAAGATGGATGATAGCTGCGAGCTCATCCAACAGCTACAGGGCTCATTGGATTGAGCTTGTCTAGTAAAAAAGGAAGCTGATAGGGCCAGGGCCGAGGCCGTAGAGGACAGGGAGGCGATGCGGATAGAGAGAGACGTTTTCAAGGCCGCCGAGCAACGCCTGAAGAAGGAAATGAAGGTGGCCATCAGGAAAACTGTGAAGGAGGCCATGGTAGATTTTAAGAATTCTTCCTCCTTTTAGGAGGCCGTGGAAGAGGAGGGGGACTTCAGTACCTCAAGGGGTTCATGGAGGCTAAGAAGAAGGTTGAGATGTTTTACCTCTCTGTTAACTTCTTGGCCCTTGAGCTTGCTATCTCGGGGGAGAAAGACAGAGCTGTGGTGAATGAGACCAAAGCTGAAGAGGAAGAGGTTTAAGCCCAGCCCAGTGGTGCTGCAAAAGAGGCTGCATCTGATGGGGAGGTCGACCTTTAAGAACTTATAAGCTTTTTCTCTCATGTGCTTTGAGGCCAGTAATGCCTTCCTTATATTTGTAATCATATATCTTAATGAAATTCTGTTTTTTCCTCTTGTCGTCCATTGCAAACTTCCCATTTTTCATTGTTCTTTCATTGGTGAGGGAGACCCAGAGGAGATAACTTGGAAAATAAGATATAGGGAAAAGAAAAGGGTTCTTTCATTGAAAACCGAGGTGCTCACAAATTACACCATTGACACATGTGAAGCATAAAACTCAAGGTGAGTACACTATTGATAGAATTTGATAAGGTTCTCTGCGTTCCAAGTGCGTGGGATGGGCTTGCCATTTAACTTCTCAAGCTCGAATGTACCGGTTCAAAAAACTATTTTGTTGTGATATGGGTCTTCCCAATTTGGGACGAGCTTCCCCGTTTCCTTTGGATGAGACACTTCATTTTTTCATAGAACGAGATCATGCAGCTTAAAGCTTCTCTCTTGGACTCAAGAGTTGTAATACCTAGCCATTTTTTGTTGATAAATGGCTAGCCGAATTTGAACTTTGTCTCAGGCTTCGTCTATAAGGTCGACATTCATCCGTAGGACTTCTTCATTGTTAACTCCTCAAAATTTTGTACTCGTAACGAGGGCACCCCGATCTCCAAAGGGATGACTACTTCGGACCTATACACCATGAAGAAATGAGTTTCTCTTGTGGGGGTCCGAGTAGTTGTTCGATAAGCCTATGGTATATTTGGGAGATGGATGATCCATTGCTTGTCAACTTCATCTAGTCTTTTCTTGATGCTCTGTAGGAGTGTTATGTTGATCACCTTGGCTTGGCCATTAGAATGTGGATACCCTACAGAAGAAGATCGATGCTCAATACGAAGCTCTTCGCAGAATGCCTTGAATCGTGCGCTGTCAAATTGTTTGCCGTTATCAATGACCAGAGGGATGTCGAACCGACACATAATGGACTTCTAGACAAAACCTCAAACTTGATGATCTATTATATTGGTGAGTGGTTCTGCTTCCACCCACTTGGTGAAGTACTCTATTGCTACGACAAGATGTTTTCTCTGATCGAGCGCTCTAGTGAAGGAACCAAGGAGATCTATTCCTCACATGGCAAAGAAAGTGGGCTGGTGATCGAGGTAAGACGATTCGGTAGTCTGCGGGGCATAGAGGAGTAATGCTGAAAACTTCTCATTTCTTGACCAATTCTCCGGTATCTCTCAGCATTTTGGGCCAGTAGTATCCTTGACGAAGTACTTTGAAGGCCAATGCCTGGCTTCCCAAGTGATTCCTGCATATCCCCTCGTGAACCTCCCGAAAAGTGTAATCGGCCTCAGTAGGCCCGAGACACTTCAAATAAGGCATCGTGAGACCTTTTTTGTATAATTGTCCATCTATGACTGTGTATTGGGAAGCGTGGGAGTTTAGTTTTTTGGCTTCACTCTTCTGCTTGAGAAGCTGACCATCACATAAATACCGATGGATCGGGTTTGCCCACATCTCTCCTTCAGTCACTGGCAGTACAGGTACTTTGTCAATACTCGGGGTGGCGAGAGTCTTAAGGTAACAGCTTGGGTTAGCTCAATCTGTCGTGAGAAGGCCAATCGGGCTAAAGCATCAGCTTTCAAATTCTCTTCCTGAGGGACTTGAGTTATCCGGAATGCTCTGAACACAGTGGCAAATTCTTTAGCCTTCTTAAGATACCGAGCAATCTTCTCACCCCAGACTTCAAATTCATCGTTCATCTGATTTACCACTAGTTGCAAGTCGTTGTTGTGTCTAGGGCTTCAGTGGCCATCGCTTTTGTCAGCTTCATTCCGGCGAGTAATGCCTCATACTCTGCTTCATTAATTAGAAGCTTTGAACCCAAATCTTAAAGTATATTCAATGGTGAATCTGTCCGGACTGCAAAGGGTGAGCCCTGCTCCACTTTCGGTGCTGTTCGAGGTGCCATCTACATGAAAAGTCCACCATGAAATTTTCTCGGCTATCTCCAGTTCTAGTGCTTTGCTCGGATCCGCCTGGAGCTTCGTCTCTACAATGAAGTCTGCGAGGACCTGAGCCTTGATGGCTTTTTGAAGGTTGTATCGGATATCGAACTCTCCAAGCTTTATGGACCACTTGACCATTCTCGCCGAGATGTTTGGCTTATGAAGCACTTGTCTCAGCGGCTGATGTGTCAGGAGGACGATGGTGTGTGCCTAGAAATACGACCGAAGTTTCTGTGCTGTTATTACAAGGCTATACATCATATTTTCAATCAGGAAGTACTGTACCTCAGCATCATGGAGAACTTTTCTAATATAGTACACAGGTTTCTAAATATCCATATCTTCCCGAATCAAAACAAAGGCCATTTCTTCTTGCCCGACTGATAAATATAGGAAGAGTTCCTCCCCGATGACAGGTTTGGTCAGAAGCGGAGGAGAACTCAGATATTATTTCAGCTCCTCAAAGGCTTTTTGACAGTCTTCAGTCCAGATAAAACCTTTTGCCTTCCTAATAGCATAGAAGAAGGGGAGATACTTTTCTGCAAATTTCAACATGAAATAATTGAGTGCCACTACACGTCCTGTCAACATTTGTACTTACTTTATCGTTCGATGAGGGGTTATATTGAGGATAGCCTAGATTTTCTCTAGGTTAGCTTTTATTCCTCTTTGCATGACCATAAAATCGAGGAACTTCCCTCCAGTGACTCCCAATGCCCACTTTGCTGGTTCAGCTCCATCCGGTGATGCTGAAGTATCTCGAATGCTTCCTCTAGGTCGGAATTGTGGTCATTGGCTTTGACACTCTAGACCAACATGTCATCCACATAAACTTTCACATTTATTTCTATCTGTTCACGACAGATCTTGTTCACCAATCTCTGATAGGTCACCCTGGCGTTTTTTAAGCCCAAACGGCATAACTTTGTAACAGTATAAACCTTGATCGGTGATGAAGGTTGTTTTCTCCTTGTCAGGCTAGTACATAAGGATCTGGTTGTAGCCAGAATAGGTGTCCATGAAAGTCAAAAGTTCATGCCTTGAGATTGCGTCAACTATCTGATTAATCTGTGGCAAGGGAAAACTGTCTTTTGGATAAGCTTTGTGCAGATCTGTGAAGTCAATGCAGATTCGCCGCTTGTCATTGAGTTTTTTGACCATCACCACATCGGACACCCAGACAGGATAGTCTATCTCCTGAATGAAGTCAGCCGCGAGTAGTTTATCAACTTTGGTCTTGAAGGCGGCTTGCCGCTCGGGGGCAAATGATCTTTTATTCTAAGTAATGGGCTTGCGGCTTGGGTCCATGTTTAGCCCGTGCACAATGACCTCAGGGCTAATCTCGAGCATATCCGAGACTGACCACGCAAACAAGTTTTGATTCATCCGAAGAAGAGAGATAAATGATTCTTTGAGATTCTCAGGGAGATTGGATCCAATTTGGACTGTTTTGGAGGTGTCTTCACCAAGTGGAACAACGGTTAATTCCTTAATGGGCTGGCCACACGGGGTTTAGATCTCATCTCTAAAGTTTTCTATCTTGAGGGGTAAAGCCTCGATTCTTTTTCTTTTTTTACAGAATTCAGATAATAGGACCTGGAGACCTGTTGGTCCCCTTTGACTTCACATACTCTATTGTCAGTAGGGAACTTCATTTTTAAGTGGTAGGTGGAGACAACCGCCTTTAGTTCATTGAGAGTGGGCTTACCAAGAATCACATTGTAGGACAACGGTCACTTGACTATCAAAAAAGTAGTATTTACTATAGTAGTCTTTGGAGCTACTCTTGTAGTAACCGGGAGAACTATATTGCCTTCAGCAAACACCGAAGCCCCTGAGAAACCGTAAAATTAGGTTGAGATTGGCTTCAACTGACTATCTTTCAGCTCCATTTTCTGGAAAGCATCGTAGAACAAGATATCCACTGAGCTTTCGTTATCCACCAAGATGCATCTGACATCGTGGCTGGCTATAAGGAGGGAAACTACCAAGGCATCATCGTGCAGGGTCAACACTTCTTCCAGATCATCATCTGTGAAGGAGATTGTCTGATTTGTCTTCTCTCGTTTATGAGACCTGCTGACAGAAGCTACGGACCTAGCGTACGTTTTCCTGTTATGTCCAAAGTTGCCTCCAGCGGTTGGCCTGCCATATATCATTCTGATGACTCTAGTGACTATGACTTCTTGGCTTCCCTGGTTATGCTTTTCTCAGGTTAGCTTGGGACTCCTTTCGGGAGCTCGACACTCTCAATCTTGGCCAAAAGGATGTCTCAGACTCTTTCTGGATCGATCGGGCATTCCTTCTTATTGCGATCCGGTAAACTCCTTTAAGTACCTTCAGTTAATAAGGGCCTCGATCTGTTGCTTCAGAGAGTGGCACTCCTCAATATCATGCCCATGGTTTCTATAGAATCGACACCACTTGCTATGATCTCCGTTGAGGCGTTGTGGCTTCGGGGGCCATCGAAAGATTGCTCTGTCCTAAACCTGCATCAGGACATTGGTCTTGGATGCGTTGAGAGGAGTGAAACTTTTAAAACAATTGATGGCCTTATATCTGCCTTCGTGATAGGGTTTTTTGGTTGCCTCACCCCGAGGATTACTGGTGTTTTTCCTCTTCTTCTCTGTTTTCCTTTCTTATTTTTTTCGGAAAGCTTGATCGTCTTCGGCCAACATGTACTTCTTTGCTCGGGCCATGACCTTGTTCATGTCTTTAGGCGGTCGCCTGGTGAGTTTGGAGCTGAAGATTCTAGATCTCAATCCATTTTTGAATGCCAACATCTGTATGTTGGGATTGAGGTCAGGGATGTCCCACACAGCAGCGTTAAACCTTGAGATGTGAGCTCAAAGCCTTTCCCCTTGATGTTGAATGATGTTGAAAAGTCTCTTTGAGGTCTTCTTGGGCTCTTTACTGCTGAGAAAGTGGGAAGCAAAGGCATAGCTGAGTTCCTTGAAGATGTTGATGCTTATTGGCCTTAGCCGAGAATACCACATACTGACAGGTTTTTCAAGTGTCAAGGGAAAAGCTTGACACATGACAGGAACGGAATGTCGATGTAGCATCATAGTGGTCTTATAATGTTGTAGGTGATCCAAAGGGTCAGTTGAGCCGTCATAAGATTTGATTTGTGGCATCCAAAAATTCGGAGGGAGCGAGGCTTCAATAACTTCTTGCGTGAATGGTGGATCCTGGATGCTTAGTTCATTCAGGATGTTATGATTCTAGCCTTTTAAGGATTCGTTGATTCTCTATTCCTTCTTCTCAATCCATGTGTCCAGGTCGAGGTTTCTCTTAGAGGAGGAGCCTCCTCTAGATCTATTGGCATGGGGTAGTGAAGATTCCGCAGTGGAACGAATGTTGGCTGGGAGCCCGTCATGAAGAGGGCTAGTTCACCTAGGAATGCGGTGAGGAGACTGGGGTGAGGGCTGTCGACCTCTTCCCCGAACTTCAACGGCCAGGTCCGTTACCCAACGAGAAAGCTCTAGAAACTGTGCTTGAATCATTGGAATGACGAGATGCACTGAGGTGACTCCTCTGAGATCTTCAGGAGGATCCATCTCCACTTGACGAGGATGTTGCATTCCCAGAAAAGCTTGCACGTCACGGCCAGAGGTCATGTGTTCAAACACAACAGGGAACCTCGAGCCAAACCACTGGCTGTGAGTATTGTTTTGTGTAGGTGCGGCGTTGGTTCCGGCGATTCCCTTGCTGGTATTTTTGGTGGTGTTTATAGGCGGTATGGTAACACATGAGTTCTTAGATTTCTTTGCTTTTACTGGTCAACTAGAGATTGATTTTTCCCACGGACGATCCCAATCTGTTGATGCCAAAAAACTGCCACTGAGTTGAAGGTCTGAAATCCTGAGGTCTGCACATGAAAAGAGCAATGAACTAAAGAGTCACTGGAGGGAGAGGGGGGTGGCACCTTCAAGTACTCTCCGATGCTTTTGTTAGTGTAGGGTTTTAAGAGAAAATGGAAAGAGTTATGGTAAGAATGGTGATAGTGATTGTAATGAAGTTGAATTGTGTATATGGAAATCTGCGTACCTTTGGCTTTTTTCATAGTGGTTTAGGAAATGTGCTCAGGATAGTGCGATCCTTAAAATCCCACTTTCTTTTTTAGGAGTCTTGTTACGTGTTCAATGACGACATAGCCCCTGAAATCTCGCTTTTATTTTTACTTGTGAGAAGTTTGTGAGTGGTTACGGCATCATCATTTGCTATGCTATGTGCTAATCGTTAATGTAGCCACGCGTTATCAGATCATTGGAAGGAGAGTCATATGTCATCAAGCTATTGGAGAGTGAATTATCTATTACATCAGTACGTTTTGAACGAGAACTGCATGTGCTATATTCAGGAGGGAAGTTTTCCCACAAAAACTCAACACGTTTAAGTTAAGCTTATATGAGGAAAGCACTTTACCAAACGGATTTCTTTGTAAGCACTTTCTTCGTAAACAGCTGGTAGGTTTCCATGATGCTTCACAGGATTGCCCTTACGGGCTTACAGACACCTCTGAATCTTCCGTTATAGAGAAAAAAAATTAATAAAAGTACTATTATATGATTCTTTTGGGGGCAAACACAAACTTCAAAAATGATATTTAGAAATTTAGAATTTTCCGTTTAAAAGATAAAGTGAACGCAAGGATTCATTTTGGTCCCCGAGAATTTATGAAATGGGGGTTTTTTTTTTATAAACAATAATTTTGTCAAACACTCTTAAAAGGGTTTTTTTTAATAAAAAAATGAACAACAGCTGAAATATTTTTTTAAAAAAATTGAGTTTGTATTAAAATGTCTGTTTAATTTATCAAAAGCAAAACAAGTTTTTAACTCAACAATTATTTTATTAAAAATAGTTTCAAAAATCATTTTGACAGACTTAAATCAAAACTACAATAAGCCAAACTGGACTACGAGGGGATTGAATATTAAATATTCTAAAGCCTAGAAAAGAGCTAACTTTTAACTTGAAATTATAAATTTGTATTAAAAATAAGGGACTTGAATTTATAAATTATAAACATCTCAATGCATGACAACAACCTCAATTTTTTCAAACATCCAGTTTTCTAGCATTAAAACTATAAGTACCAAGTTATTGAGTTCGTATTATTCCTTTTTTTTCTTCTATTGTTTTAGACTAACCAGCTCATTTTTGTTTAGAACCTACAAAGCATATTTTTTTCACTAGTTATTGCCCCGACTCATGAAGACCTGTATACTCTGTTAACCACTAAACAAATACTGCCTCCAGATAATGGCATAGGATCCAGCTTCCTGAAGTTGATCTCCGCCGTACACTATCCAATATCTGACACACATCAAATTCGAATTGTGATATTAATTAATTTTGAGTTATCGAGTACTTTAAAAGCTGGGGTACACAAATAGGGAGTGGAACTCTTGTGCCTGCCAATAGCATCAGCATTCAGGTAGCATCACATGCTAGGCGCTATTCCTAATCTCCAATTTAGGTAATGAGAGTCAAAATTAGATATCGTTGCAAACAAACAAAAATAGAAAGAAAAAAAAAGACAATAAAAAATAAAAATACTAATGTTTTTATCATGCATTTAAAAAAATAACGAAAAAGTAAAAAGAAAACAATTACAAAAAAAAATTACTAATTTATTTTAACTTCTACTCATAGATTATTTCAATTTAAAAAGATTTTAACTTGTACGCATGAAAATAAAACATCAATCATCCCAATACTCTACACCCACCTTTCTTTCATCTCCCTTTCTTTTTTTCTCACTTTTTTTTCTCTATCCTAAGAGAACAGAAGAATTAAGTAGTGCTTCATTCCCAGGATACCCTATGTTTGTAATCTTATAACTATACAATTCAATCACACATCCAGATCAGACTACTGGATCAGGTGTATCACCAATATCATTATAGATTCAATGAAAGAGATTAGCCAAAGCTTAATCAGTATGACGGCAAGAAAGGATTCTGAAAGCCCTAGCCAATAGTTAGCTACTGCATTCTATCTTGCTTTAACATGAGAACCCAGGTAAAGCACAAGGTATATATGGGAATGGTTTTATACAGAAAAACACAACTAAACATACTCTGGTGTTCACAATTTATGGTAATTTAAACTAACACAACAAAGGCAAAGAAGAAAATGGCTGACTGAAAAGAGCCACATTTAGTTCCTCCCAACATTCATGCCTATCTTTCCTGAAAATTTTATTTAATTCCTAGACTGAAAAATTGATTGACCTCGACTGATGAAACTACAGAATAGTTCAGACTGATCCCTGCTCAAATGGGGCACGCACATATAGTCGGCCATGCAGCATAACAGCAGCAGATGTTTGATGTGGATCAATCCTTGCAGGTAAGCTCACAACCTGAAAAGCACAACTCCATTGAGATAATTCAGGAAAAAGAAAAGGAAGTGGGGTTGTTCTTTTAATTTTACCAGGTTTTATAACTAAGTTGAACACTGAAGGTAACAAATAGTAGATAAATCCTAATATATAATTTCACATTTAGAACTGAGATGGAATGCCTAGCAGGAAAGGATTTGTGTTCTTTCATCATAGTCACTCCATACTGTTTCTTTAGTCACAATCCTTAAACAAATAATGTGAGTGCTTTTGATCTTCAGTCAATATCTAATGATTCAAAGAGACACCTTCTTAAAGGGTGTGATGCCCCAAGGATTGTCAAGCTGCTCTGGTTGACCTGTTATAACCAGACGACCTGCAGGATCAGACTGAACTCTCACCTGAAACCAACCAAAAAAAGAAGAGGCAAACGTAATAAGCTGATCAGTGCATGCAAATAAGAGAATCTTATTGTAACTTTTTTGTTTGAGCCAAATCTTATTGTAACTTAATTTAACAGATTTGGATTATAACAAACAATGAGATTCTATACCTAATTAAAATACTATGCCAGACTTGAATTGGTTTCCATGACTTTTTTAACAGTGATGTGAGAAACAGAAACACACCCAGAATCTGAAATATTCTCAGTAAAATAAAGCATCCAGTATTGCCGTCAGTGATGACACAATAGAAACATATAATGCATATGTAGACCAGCGACACCATTCAATGACTGATGGGTAGCACCAACACATTGGGAAATTTCCAATTTCAATAAAAATTGATTAGAAGATTGCAAGCACCTATCTATATATATTTCTCTCCAGTATCAGCAAATAGTTTCAACTCTCAAGCGAGAGACGAGATCATTCTGCCAGTACCAATAGTCCTAATGACCGTTGATCAACTTAGTTCAAAAAATCATTGAACATCTCAATACTACTTACTAAACCTAGATCCAACAGTTTAAACTAAGCACCAAGGGTAAACACAAATCAAAGAGCAAGAAAATGAGCGTTTAAAGAAATGTGCATACCTCATCACGCAGAAGCCCCGGAACCAAGGCATATACCTCAAAGCAATCTTTCTGTGAATAAAGGACACACAACTAGTCAGAACTCCAACACAAAACACTCAGCAACTTCATCATATGTAAAAGCAGTATTTTCCTATTTTCTCTTTCCCTTATGGGGAGAGAGCGTAGTAATTATGAAGAAAAGAAACAAAAGACACTTACAGTTTCCCGCACATTGACCTTCACCCATTCAGCAGGAGGACCAATATCAACAACTTCCGTGACGACCCTACCATATCAAGACCATTAAGTCCATGCTTTTATCAGAAAAAATAAAGAACTAGAGCAAATCTTTTTTTAACATTAGTTAAGTAATTCATTTTTCTTCTTTTTTCCTTCCCTTTTCCCCATTTATGGATGGAAGGTCGTGTTCATTGAGTTTGCACTATAGCACACTTTGACCCTCCTAGTAGAAGGATGGCAGTGAGGAATCAGCTAAGCACAATTATTCCTTTTCCTTTTCTTTTTGTTTTTTTCCCTATTTGGTGAGGACTTACTTTACTTATCCCTTAAACAAAATGAAAAAAGAAAAAAAAATCCATTTTTGGGGTGTCTACTAGTAGCTTGGGATTTAACTTTACACTCCATACAAGCATTTCCTCTCCCACAAAGCTTATCCTCACATCAAATGTCACAAACATATAAAGATATCCAAGATATGCTTATATGGCGGTTTCCATGGGATGAAAGAATGTGAAGATCCTTTGACACTACGCTGCAGAAGACTTCGCAGCCAAGTAAATTATATACAAACCACGTAAATAAAGATTGAGAACAAGAAGAAGAAAATAAGAGTTAAAAGAAGAATCAATTTAAAAAGAACTGATAAGCAATCTTAACTGTTTATCTGCTTCAGTCTTTGCAGGTTTCTCAGGAAGCTCAAAATTGGTTGGGGTCTTCTGTTTCTGCAAACCTGACTCAATAAAATGAGAATAATTGTTAGCATTGAGTACCCGTTGGCAGGAAAGATCTTCATTGATTGAAGAACATACCAATGCTTTTGAGATGTTTTTCACGCCTTGGTGTTGAATTTGAGCTCTTTTCCTAAACAAGTAACAACACAAAGCATCATTGAAATGCACTGAATATTACATGAATATGCTACATATCAAGAAAAAGTAATTGACCATTAGTTTTAAAGTTTCAACCTACCCTAATAATAGGATCACCAACCTCACCATATCCAAGAAGACGCTGCGCATGCCAACCCTGCATAGCACGAGCTGCAGCATCTCTGCGTGCCCTGCCTGATCCTGCGCCTTGATGGGCACTTACCTAAACAGAGAAATCATGAATTTAGAGAGACATAGCCTAACTAGCAAAGGAAAATATTAAAAAAGTCAGGAGACTAGGATTTAATGAAAATACACTAAATTTGTGTGTTTGTGTGTATGTTTGAGTTCATATGCTCTAGCGGCATGCTGTTCTTCCCTTTCCCAATGGTTGGAAAATTAAACAATAAGAAATGAATCATCAATGAGATCCCATAAGTTCCTTCACTTCATTTCAAGGATTTTTTTATAAGTCCCTAAACCCTTCATTTCAAGGAATACTAATATACCCAGAGA
The DNA here is from genome assembly GCA_023935145.1 of Bretschneidera sinensis. Lineage (NCBI taxonomy): Eukaryota > Viridiplantae > Streptophyta > Magnoliopsida > Brassicales > Akaniaceae > Bretschneidera > Bretschneidera sinensis. The sequence goes on from CM043700.1 coordinate 51,417,185, forward strand.
TTCACTACTCAAATACGCAACCACTGCTCATGCTCAACAATTCTTTTTAAGAAGAAAGGTCCTTTTCCTTATGCTTTAGTGGATCTTATATATTAAAAAAAGGTTAAAACACAAACAAAACTCCGAAGCAAAATGTTTGAACATGCTGCATCTGCTCAAGCTAAACATTGATGCTTGCCATGTTGAATCTAGTGAAACAGAAATCTAGGTACAGCATAAAATAAATGACACTGCAGTAACTAACTCCAAAAGGAATTCCTCTTTAATCCTCCTTTGCTTCATGATTATGTGGTTATTATAAATTTCTCATTTACGCAATAACCAATAGTTTCTGTTCAAGCAAAAACTCACCCTTTACCCCCAAGAATACTTGATTTTTGTTCTCATCGCATGAGCCCCCTAATAAAAAAACTCATTTCTATTTAAACTGTTCACACCTATCAGGTATCTGAACCCACTAACCATGCACGTATACACATACTTTTCCATTCTACCTCCTACCCAACATGTTAAGCATCTATTTTTTCATGAACATAGAATGAACCTCGCACATGTTCCCCAGCCCACAAACCTTTCCTACATTACATAACATCCTAGAATAAAACCTCATCCAAAACGCAATCACAGAACTAAAATAAACAGAAACAAAGTTCTACCTCCTCTTTAACACTTGGAGACCGAGGGACAGGTGAACCAGGAAGGTAAAGCTCACCATTTTTCCTCTTGTGCTTTTCATATTCCAGAAGTGCCTGCGCTTAAGAAGGTAAGGCAAAAGGAGACAAACAAATTGTGCAGACTAATAGCAAACGATAGCAATTAATATGGTGACTGAGAAATAGCAGGTACATCATAAAGCTCATAGGAACAGCTTAGCCATGAATAGGAACAGCTTAGCCACCTTCCACAAAAGGTATTTTAACTGTTGCCTATACTATAATTCTGAGACACTACTTCCCATTTTTAAAGAGAATAAATCTCCATCATCATTATCATCCAAGTCTTGCACAATCAAGGGTTGTCAAAACAAAGAAAATGGGCAACTGCTGATGGAATAATTTCTTTCCACACAAAATTTGTCCCAACTATAGGAACATTACCTTCTCATAGAAAATACGGAATGTCCAGGAGACAGTTGTGCATGTCCTGAGAGAGAGAGAGAGAGAGCGAGATAAGTTCAAAGAATAAAATAATGATTTTGAACAAAGAGCAGTACAGCTTGAAATGGAAAAGATTTAAAGAGAAAAAACAAAAAAAAAATCTATGATAACTTGTCAGCCATGTGCAGCCCCCCGGCAGGAAAAAGAAAATGAAAATCAAGAGAGTACAGAATTGTAAAATTGAAAAAGTTATATATCATATGCCAAAGCCATAAAGGTTGAACTTGATTCCCTAGGAACAACGATCCATACTTTGGTGGGTGGAAAGATTCTCCTACTTGCCGCCATAACTTGGAGGAAGTTACCTGCAGATATATAAATAGCACATGATAAATTCAGTCCAGCATAGACACAAATTCAGCCAAAACTTCGAACTATTTGTAAATCAGATTTAGAGTATTTATAACAAACAACGTATTCCGCCAACTTTGAGTACTATTGTACTCAGGCATCATGGCGTTTTCTTTTTATGTCAGTGATGAATCAAACCTACCCTTATCTCCTCCCAACCCACACCACAACTCTCTTTATCCATAAGGGAGTTGCTTGCATGGGGATTCGACCCAAGGACCTTAAGGTACCCAAGTACTTAGACTTGGGGAATAACCAATGACCTAATGGCCGTTTTGATTTGGAAGAAAGTTTGTGTGCTGATTTTAGATTACTTAGAAAAATATTCAGTTTATTGTTAGGTTGCACCACACTGTTTATGTTATAAAAAGTGAAACTTTGGTTTCAGAAATAACAGTAAAGGATATAACATTTTGATATTAGACAAACCAACAAACAAGTATAGTCATAAAGAAGAAATATAGCTCTACTGCAGCTAGAAGTACTCTGCCCCATCTGCTTTATACAAATGTAATCATTGTATTACACATGGCAAAATGCAAAGGCAACATGTCAACGAAGTATTGCAGAATTTGAAAAATTCTCAGAATTGAAAAATTATAAAGATTATGATATGCACATCTTCCCAAGTTCTTAGAATTAATGCTTTGCTAAGTTAAAACTATTATCGCATTTTAGACAAAAAGCAATCTTTAAAATATGATATGTATGCTCCATCCCACATTGAGGTGAAGAACTTAAAAGGAAGGAGCTGAATTGACATGACCCTAGCTGATGACAAGTCAGTTAAGGTTGGTTCGGTTTAACATGGCTCGCTCAAGCTCAAGGCAGGATTGATCTCTGCTCAAGTTTGACAAGTCATGTTTGGGCTGAGTTATGTTTCCTCTTTAAGCAACTTGAGCTCTATTTCATACAAGCCTCTTTAAGCAACTTGAGATCTATTTCATACAAGTGTTGAGAGGCCTTAAATAACAACCACCTTACTTCAAATTCCTTGAGTGTTTTGACCAGCAATGTTTAAACAGAAAAAATAGTTTCAAGCTTGTTAAGAAACACATGCCAAGCAAGCATGGTATTGTGAGACTGTCTTATGTTACTGCTTACCAGCTCAAGGAGCTGAAATTAATATAAAGACAATGCCTTAAGTTCAACTCTAGTACACACTTTGAGATCAAGATCAAGTGAGGCTTATTTTTAATTAGCAAATAAGTTAGGAATTTTTAAAAAATCACAGGTCACTCATTCTGCTATCTGGCACTACTCATACAATTTGGACCAAACGCCGCAACTCAGGTGTAACCCAACCTTTGCATGCCTTTTAAAGATGTACAAGTTGACCCAGCTTCATACCCTTTTTGTATGTAAAGCAATAAATTAATTAAATGACCTACAATCATAGTAGATTCTAGAGCCTTTTTCTATGCAGAGTGCAGGTACACCATGCCCATTGATAATAACTACATTTATCATCTCATCTCTCTAGAATAATAGAGTTATTGTTTCCCCAAAAGCTTCGGAAATGCCATTATGGGTAACTACTATGCAATATCCTTATAGAAACAATAAAATCAATACCCTTTCGGACATTCAATAACTCGGATACTTTTTGGCTAAATACCTATTTTGGATATACAATTATTGACCGGGCTTTATTTTGGTCACACAACTTTCAATTGTACCAATCAAGTACAACGAATTTGTTTGGTTTCTCGATTCTATCTTTTCGGCGAATTTGGTCTTAAAATCTCGCTAGATTTCTACCTCAGCACCAGCTCATCACTAAAGTGGCGTGCAATTCCAAGTTGATGCATAATGGGAAAGGAAATTTGTATTTAAGATATGTGTGACTTGGGGTTACTCGGGATTATTTTGTAAATATGCTTTTATAAGGAGCAAGTAGTAAAATAGTACGACTTTAGTTTAAGAAATTTAGGATTTTGGTATTTATTATTATGGTTTCTTATTATGTTTAGAATTAGTGCCTATATAAGAGCACTCATATTAGGGTTTCAATTCAGATATGATTATGGAAATCTAAGACTTAACCTATCTCTTAGTTTCTCTCCTTGTTATGTTTCTTCTCCCTCTGTTCTATCTTCTCTTCTACCTAGTCTATTTTCTGTCTGCTTCTGCCCTTCTACTTCTCACTTTTCTACCTATTCAATCAGTTCTTCTATTATCCTCCCATTTCTTCTCTTCTTTCTCAACTTATCTTTTTCTTTCGCTATCTGTCCTAGATCACAAGCATTTTGTCTGTTATTTATTAGCCATCTCAGTGCTGACCGGGTGTTGAGGTGGAAATCCGATGAGATTTTAAGACCGAATTCACCGGAAGGATCGGGTTGAGAAACAAAACAAAGTTATAGGATCTAACCAGTACAACTAAAAGTTGTGTGACCAAAATAGAACTCGAACAATAATTGTATGGCCAAAATAGGTATTTAGCCATACTTTTTGGTCAATGAACGATTTAGGAATACATGACATTTTTACGAACTTTACTCTCATTCTTCTGATTCCATTCATCAAGTTTACAAGAATATCAACAAGTTTGTGATTGGTGATATATTAAAGGAGTTTATCATACCAACGTTAAAAGTTTGACTCAGATTTTGATTGCATCTAGTTTAAACAATCAAGTGTTCATGTCCACCCCGTAGGTTTAACAATCTAGTTTTTATGTGCACACCCTAGCTCAACATTATAACAACAAATTCAACACGTTGCCACAATTATATTGTGCAGCCTCCTGTGTTAAAGTAGAACATATTGATTTTTCAAACCATGATAATCTCACCTAAAAGTTCAATAACTTATTATTCATATTTCAAAATGAATGTCCATATCACGCTACCAATCATTCAATGGCCTGCCTAATGCTTTCAGAACATAAGTGGCATACCCACCCAAAAGACCAATACCGGTTAGATTCTTAAGTTTACCCTCACTTACTACCGAACGAATGCAAGGATACATAAGATATATCTACTGTTTAGCGAACATAGTCTCATTATTACTTCCTCTGAATATCAAACCGTACTTTATCTCCTATCTCTAGCCTGAATTACTAAATATAGACCGCAATCGTATTCAATCCACTAAACTTCTTTAAATCATAAATTACCACATCATTATAACAGAAAAGTAAAACTGATCATCTCTGACTGCTTACTTGTTGATGCCTAACTTTTCCGAGATGTGTCAGCTAGGAATAATGAAAGACAACTACAAGATTCTACAGAACATGAAAATCAACGAATAACAGGAGTAAGAATATGCATGCATACCACGTCGTAGCCACCCAATCTAATGACAGCTCTCCATAACCTACATCCCACGGAAGAATGTCCGAAATCAGGCCACAGCTAACACAGGAAACATGAATTCCCAAATTTAAAGCAATAATCTCCAGCCACTTACTTAAGGCAATTTAGTGGCTCTCCATAAAACTTAGGGGCTTTGAATTCCAGGGCATGTTCCTTATAGAAGCTTTCTAGCTCCTTCATGAATCCTGCCAGCTCCTCTGGCGTCCCCGCTTCATCAACCTCCCCCATCTGTAATTCAAACAAGAAATAATTGTGTCAAACAAAACCCCTGATTAACAGGATACTCCTCAACTTGCATGTTTCATTTCCATTCATCACATTCTTTTATTTAATTTTCTTGTTCCCTTTTCGTACCTCGGTATCACTCAACAACCAATTCTTCGACTTCCCCACATTTTCACCTTCAGCTTTAGGAGTAAGAAGTTGCCCATAATTAAGAGGAGTAGTAGGGGCAGTGGCCAGCTGGTTTTCAAGGCAGGTAGTAAAATCGCCTTTACTTCTTTTATTTACAGGGAGGTCAACAAATCCTGCACAGCCAGTTTTTGCATCAGCAGCAACCTTATCACCAGGGGCATCAGGCAAATCTTGACTGTCACTCAAATGAACATCACTGGGCAAAGTAAGAGTCTTATCCTCAGGATGAGGAGACGGCGCATTTTCGCTAGGGTTTTGATCCTTTGCCGGGCCAGAAAATTCTTGTTGTTGAACGCTGGCATCAACAAGGTTAATATCTGAACCAGCAGGCAACTCTTGCCCTAGCATTTCAGTATCCCCCATCACGCGTATACTGATCCTGCAGTCGAAAAGTAATATAATAGTGTTATTACATTAATATTAAATATGCATTATAATAGCGCTGTCTCTGTAAATAAAAAAATAAACCCACGATCCTTAAGAAACACATGAACTGTTGATGATCTACAGAAAGCAAAGGAACATGAACCATTGGCTGTTTGTAATACTACTAACTTTTTTTTCTCTCTCTCCTCTCTCCCTGATTAATAGTTACTCAAAAAAAAAGACACAAGACTGCTCTGAAAACCAAAACCCTAACCCTCGGTTTGTTTTCTTTCTCAAAAACAAAGAAAACAGTAATTGAAAAGACAGGAAAAAGGTAAACAATTTTTTTGGTAAGCTCCTTCCTTTCGTTTCCCTCGTTTTCCCAAATAACAAAACGAGGTCTAGGTTTTCCTTTTTCCTTCTGCCAATGGAAAAGATTAATTCACCAAAAAATATAAATGAAAATCGAAAAACTCGCTTGCTCAAAAAAAAGAAAAAAAAAATACAAGTACGAATTTTGTTGAGCCATAAAAACAATTACTTGGCTCTTAATTCATGAAAAAAAATCGATGAAAATAAAGTATATAAACGATAAATGTAAGACAAGCTTGCCTGGCTAGAGAAGCGACTAGCAGAGCCTGAGAGAGAGGAGAGTTCCAACGGCGATGAATTAGGGTTTAGAGCTGGGAATTTATCACAATGCGAGTAAAGGGAGTAGCGAGCGAGGACAATAAATAGTAGAGTAAAGAGGATTCTTATCCAGCAAACATAGAAAGTATCGTTCATGGCAAGTACAGGTGGATTTCCATCAACGGGGCCAGTACTCCAGGTGCTGCAGATTGGATTTTTCTAGCGAGATGATTCTTATGAGATATTAAAAGGTAATAAATATATACACTCCTAAAAAAGGAACAAAAAATTGAAAAGAAAAACAGAGCAAAAACCCACGGTGGTCAGAGGTTCTGCTCCTTTCAGAGTTCAAAAACCACACTTTTGACTCAACAGCGGTGAACACCTGGATGGTTTAATTAGTTCGAATTACAATTTTACCCATTAGATGATGTTTGTCTGCGAGGTCATACAATCTCATGCCGGGATAAGAATCCAAAGAGTACTATTGAGATAAGTATTTTCTTTTGTGATATTTAAAAGCCTTCAAAGTTGAAAGTTTATAAAAATGTTAAAATTCATTTTGACACTAATCATGACTCACTTTTTTGCTGAATAAATCGAAGATTTTTTTGTCTATCCATGTGAGTTTAATTTATACAAAATCTATCCAAACTATTTACTTTATAAATGTTGATTTCAGATTGATTTTAGTAATGATAAAACAATTTATTACATTAATTCTATACTAACTATCTAAAAGTATCAAAGTTTAATTTTGTGTAACCATGAACAGTTGAAATACATCCATGAAGATTTAAAATTTATTCAAAAAAAAATTTAGAAGAGAAATAGTTAAATACTGTGCACTCTTTCTCTGGATCTCATTGCTCAATTCTAGTTCAAAATAGTTTTTTTTTTTTCTTAAAGTGTTTTACTTCAAACAAATTCATAGAATTAGCTTGTTCAAAGTTTTAAGTAAAAATCTCAAATTTGTGAAGGCACGTTCAACAAAAGCTCAAGGACAATCGAATATCAACTCGATGGCATCAAGTCTTTTTTTTAACTAAAAGAGTCAGTCGATTATGGGCTTAGGACAATCAACTATCAAGAGAGTTATAAACTTTTGATAAACGATTGCTCACAATGATAGTTGATTGTCAGACGTGTCTTTGCATTATCTTGAACTATTAAAAAGTTAAAATAGTTTAAAACAAAAAGAGACAAATGGCTCATTGTTCTTTGGCTATAAATATCATTTTCAAATAAGTTAAAAACAACATTATTATTCATTCAGAGTCTTATGAATTGCTAAAATCAAGTTTTCAATCTTCATTTAAGCAATATACTTTGAGAGATAAAATTAATTGAGTTATAATCTTCATTGTCATATTTCTCTATTGTTTGAATTGTTTCAAACTTCATTCTCATTCATAATCTTGTAAAAGAGTTGGTGTGACTATTAAGAGAATTTGTAAGTAAGTTTTTAAGTGTTGGGTATAAACAATTTGGTAGAAAAAAACACATAGAATTATTGTAAATGGCTGAAGCAACACTCTCGAAGTTGTTTGTTTTGTATTCGGTTTAAGCAACACCCAATAAGTTGCTTGTTCATGTTAGTGAATATTTTTTTTAAGAATGAGCCCTCGGGAATTGACGTAGGATCGAAAATGATTATGATATTATCGAACTACAATAAATTAAGTTTATAAGATTTTCTTCTATTATCTCTTTAATTTTCAATAAGTTCCTTCATTCTTAATTTGTTTACTTACTGATTTTTAATTGCTTACTCAATTTATTGTTGGAATTTTATTAATTAGCAAAAAAAAAAATTAACCCAACTCTCTCAGGTTGCCTTAGTCAACAATAAAGACTAAGAATATATTTATGTAATACACATATTCTTAAAGTAAGGGTAAAGAAGTAATTTGATAGATATTACATGAAATTAAAGTAATATATACATAAAAGATTTATTATTGAATAAAAATAATTCTTTTGAAAAAAAGGGACACCTGAATGTTCAGATGCCGTTTTGTATTGATATAAAAATAAAAGATAAAAAAATGTGCAAACACCTGGAGTTCAGGTGTAAACTGCCCAACATGCAAAGAAGTGCATGTTGGACAGCTCAAAAAAAAAAAAAAAAGGGTGGTGGCAGAGAAGTTTTGATATAAAATTTTGTTTTTGGTTTTTGTTTTATTATTTTCCTACTAAATCCCGTTTGGTTTCCTTCTTTCTTCAATTCAAATTACTCTCTTTCTTTAAACGTATGGGGACTCAACGAAATATTGAAAGATTGAAATTTTGAAGAAGTTTACGGGAGAATTTTAAAGAGATTCGAGATAAGCTTTAAGAAAAACAAAAGGTAATAATATGAATTTTATTTTTGAAATTATGCATACAAGAAATTACCCGGAATTTGATGTAGAAATTTAAATGGTATGAATTATGAGAATTGAAAAATAAATTAGAAATTTTAATATAAATATTATGTCAAGTGTTGATGATCAACAATCGGGTAAAATTGCTTAAAGGAGCAGGAAAGGCAATGAAGTGATCCACGGGTAGGTTTAAGTGCTACGTGCTGAGTTAGATTTACTTTTAGTAATCGAGACCAATAAAAATATGAATTTATGATATTTGAATAAATTGTTGAATTATAATGATTTAACGATATATTTTCTGTTATATATGAAAATTGATTGATTTATTGATTTGGAATTTGAAATTATGTTGAATATTAATTATATAATAATTTATATTTTAAAAATGATGGGTTAATGAAAATTATGCTGAGAAGTTATATGAAACTTCTGAAAATTTGATTGAAAATTTATAGGATATATGAGGAGATAATTTAATGAATATGATAAAAAATAATAATTTTGAGAAAGAGCTAGATAGCTAAATTGAATGCTTGAATGTATGCTTGTTTTTATATTATTGCTCTTATGCATGAAATAAAATATCAGGAAGGCAGCTGGTCTGCTTGTTTTCATATTATTGCTCATATGCATAAAATAAAAGACTACGAAGGCAGCCAATCTATTTGAAAATAAAAGAACCAGGAAGACAGTTGGTCTAACTGAAAATAAAATAACCAAGAAAGCAGTCGGTCTAGCTGAAACATGTCGACATGTGGGAAGACATTCACATATGATAATATGAAATGATCTGACGAGAAAGAAAGAAAGAAAGAAAGAAAATTTAAATTCATACATTGCATTTGTTTTAATTATTGATTATTATCAATTAAGATGCTAAAGTATTAGTCTTGATTGTGGTATAATTGATAGACAAATGAGTCTCACAGAGAGACGGATATGATGAGAAAGAAATATAACAGTATGATATGATAAAAATTGATTTGTTTAATTGATTATATGTTGTGAACCTCATAATGAGATAAATAATGATGTTAAATTTAAAAATCTCAAGATGATTAAATATATGAGAATAAAAATTGATATGTTTGATGATTAATTTAAGATGAGGTTGATAAATGATTGAAATCATAATTGGATGTTATTATTGATTTATATGAGATAATAGATGAATGAATATGGAAAGATTATTTGAAAGATTGAATGATTATCTATAAAGAAATAGATGATTTATACTCGTAAATTAGAAAAAATTAAATTATAAGATGTGATTGAAAGTATATAATCGAGTACTTCTAGTAATTTTAATTCACTGAGCTTGTGAAGCTCACTCATCTTTGTTGAAAATTTTCAAACAACAGGTAAGGCTGTGAGAATTTAAAATTAATAACAGAGTAACTATCTTAAGTAAGTCTCTTGGTCAAGTCCTCAAACATTGTAAGAAAGAAGAAAAAAAATAGTAATAAAAATATTTTCATGCATTTTGTTATATGTATATATTGTTTCTGAAAGGAGGATGATAATGTATCTTCTTTGAGAAGAGTTAAGAATTGGATGAAATTTTTAGTTTCAGTTGATGTATTTTATATTGTTGCATATATGTGTTGTGCTAGAATTTCAAAACGTGACAACATTGTCTCGGGGGTGGCCAACCCGAGATGGGTCGTTACAATTTAGTACAAGGGTTTGTTTATTTTATGGGAGTTCTATTTCTTATGAATAATTGATCATCAATATTTTAAAATCTTAAGAATTATATTTCTTGAGAATTAACATCTTTATTGTTCGTATATATTTATAATTTTAGATATCTAATAGAAATTTTATAAAAAGCTAGTTTTATTTCAATAATTTAATTCATGTATTTGCTATTTTGCATTTATGTAACATTATTATTTTGCATTAACATAACATTCTAAATAATGTGAAATTTTTAATAAAATTATTTCTTGAAATAACAAAACACCTTTTTAAGCTACAACAACCATTCATTTTTTTGGGAAAAAAAAATTACTTTTAAGATAAGATTATTAATATTAGAAGAAAATTCTAATTTGATGTGTAATTCTTATTATGATGAAAAAGTGATAATTGACATTTCTCTTTGTAACGACCCATCTCGGGTTGGCCACCCCCGATACGGTGTCATCACATTTTGAAAATCCCAACACGAAACATATATACAACAATAAAAATTTACCAACTGCAAGTATTTACATCCAATCCTCAACCCTTAACAAGGGAGATACATTATTCAGATCTCAACTTAAACATTGTATACAACATAATATGCATGAATATTTACAATTTTTTTTCCTCATTAGTCAGAGAATGTAGACCACGTGGCTTACAGATAATGAATCCGCCTGAATCTTAGCTCACCAACTATTTGTCCTGCCTGCTGCCTGAAATCATTTTACATTGAGGGATGAGTTTCACAAGCTCAGTGAATTAAATTTACCAGAAGTATTCAATTTGTATAAATAGTCTTTTAATATTTAATCATTTATATCTCATATAACTTGATAATAGCATTCTACTATCGCTATACATATCATAAGTCACATTCTCTATCAATTTCTTTTTCTTATATATTTGTTCACCTTAAGACTATAAATTATCTCATAATTACCTCGTTATGAAGTTCACAGCATATAGTCTACCATTTAGATAGTTTTTATCATATCATACTTCTATATTTCTTTCTCACCATAACTGTCTCTTTGTTAGACTTATTCATCTATAAACAAATTTACAATAACAAAACAACACTTCAGCATTTCAGTAATAAACTCAATAATTAAAATAGATGCAATGCATGAATTATTATTAGGGAATATCTTCCCACATGTTGACATGTTTTTATCTTAAACCGATTGCCTTCCCGGTTCTTTTATTTCATTTAGACCGACCCCTTTCTGGTTATTTTATTTCCAGCATTTATTGACTGTCACGATTTTCATTTATTTCCAGCATATACCAGCTGTCACAGTTTTTCATTTAGACCGGCCCCCTTTTGGTTCTTTTATTTCATGCATATGCATATGAACAATGATATGAAATATGCATATGAACAATAAAAAAAAAAAACATGTATTCAGACATTAAATATAACTATCCTGCATTTTCTCAAATTACTATTTGATCAATTTCACTAATTTCTTCTCTTCGTATATCACATCAATTTATCAACCATAACTCATCAAGAATTTCATTTATCACATTCATTATTAAATCGACTCATTATTTCAATAATATTACTTCTCATATAATAACTTTCAACATATTAGTTATACCTATTATACCTATCAAACAACTTTTATCTATTATATAATCATAGGTTAATAAGTTATTCAAATATTATCACAATATATTTCATATTTATCTTGATTTCCTAAAATAAAATCATGTTATTATACTGCTTTTAGGCACGTTTTTTATATTGTTCTTAAGCATTAGAATTATGTTGCAGGTGTTTTTAGCAATTTGAGTTTTTTTTGTATCTTATTTTACTAATAAGTTGTTTTAAGTGATTTATCAATGCTAAGTCATGGAAACATGCCATGAATGAAATAGGAGTAACCGAATAGAGATCCTAGGAAGTTCATGTGGTCCATTTAAATCGTAACCGAATAGGGAGATTTAACTGAAAGGAATCCAAAAACACTTAATGCTTTTTAACTTGAATTAATCTAGAATAGACAAGGAATACGGATATTCGAAGTTAATGATTCTTAAGATTGTGGTTAGACCTGGAATATGGATAACCAATTTATTGGGGATTCTACCATCTTGAAAAACGTATTAAACGAAACTTGTCCATTCGAAGCTCTTGGCAATTATGGTTTAGGTGAAGTCGAGTCCTTAGCACATTAGTTCATAAGAGTCTTCATTCCAACGATTGCAAATTTTCCGTTATTTACTATTGCATTCTGTTTTTCCCTTTAGTTAATAGATAGTAAACTTTTCTCCAACAATTATTCGTTTGCTCAAATAACAATAAGAATCGAGTCATAATTTCTGTAGTATTTGCTCAGTCCTCGTTGGGAACGATATTGATTCATCGTTTTATTACTTGAACGATTAGTGCACTTGCTAGTGTCAATTTTATCGCATCAAGTTTTTGGCGCCGTTGCCGGGGACTGAAATAAAATATTACATTTATTGTGATTCTACTAGTTAATTTGAGAGTTTATTAATTTTGTTTTTAAGTCTATTTTGCAGGGTTTTCGTTACTAGTGCATGACACGTACTAGTGGGAGAATACTTGCGGAATTGAATCTAGAGATTGAGTGCACTTTTCACGCTTTGAGAAGAGCAACACCAGTAACAGTTGACACAATGGCAGAAGGAAACAATGCAGAGGTGCAACGTGCACTGTGGGATTATGCCATGACAAAGATGGATGGTGTTGAATCCAGCATTCGGTGACCACCTATACAAGCGAACAATTTTGAAATTAAGCCCGCCATCATCCAGATAATTCAGCATTCAGTACAATTTGGGGGCTTATCGCAAGAAGATCCGAATGTTCACTTGGCAAATTTCCTGGAAATTTGCGACACATTTAAGCATAACAGCGTATCGAAGGATGCAATTCGCTTAAGGCTTTTCCCATTTTCATTGAGGGATAAAGCAAAAATTTGGTTGACTTCTTTGCCTGCCGGATCCATAACAACATGGGCAGAATTGGCACATAAGTTTTTAGGGAAGTACTTCCCTCCTGCAAAAACTGCAAAGTTACGTAATGAAATTACTATGTTTTTGCAGGTTGATTGAGAGTCACTCCATGAGGCATGGGAGCGCTTTAAAGACCTGTTGAGAAGATGTCCTCATCACGAGTTGCCCACCTGGATGCAGGTACAAACTTTTTATAATGGTTTAACTAATACAACCCGAAACATGATTGATGCAGCTGCAGGAGGCACTATCATGAGAAAAACTCCAGAAGAAGCCATCGAATTACTAGAAGAAATGGCTACCAACTCTTATCAATGGCCAATTGAAAGGTTACCTATCAACAGAGCCCCAGGATTGCACAATGTAGATGCTGTTACAGCTTTAGCAGCACAACTGGAGACTCTCAACAAGAAGATTGATAGATTTAATCCCAACTCACATTCAATATGTGAATTGTGTGGTGGTAGTGGCCATCAAAGCAGTAGCTGTCAAGCAGGTAATCAGTTTGCATATAATTCATCTGCTGAACAAGCTAATTTTGTTTCAAATTTTCACAGGCAGAACAATCCATACAGCAACATATATAATCCGGGATGGAGGAATCATCCGAACTTCTCGTGGAATCAAAATAATGCGAAGCAACATTATCCTGAATATCCTCCTCAAGAAAAAAGCCCAACTTGGAAGACATGATGGCCAAATTTTTAAGTACAGCAGAAACAAGATTCCAAAATCAAGAAGCATCCATAAAAAATCTGGAAGTTCAAGTCGGTCAACTAGCCAACATAATTTCTGGACGTGCACAAGGTTCCCTCCCGAGCAACACAGAAAAGAATTCTAAGGAGGATGTCAAGGCCATAACACTAAGGAGCGGCACACAATTGGAAGAGCCACAACCTAAGGAACTTACTGAGCAAGTTGGCGAGAAAGAAGAGACTGTGTAAAAGGAAAAACAAGTTTCAGCAAAGAAGTCTACTGGTAAAGGTTTGATTGATTCTAACTCTGAAACCAAATATATGCCACCTCTTCCTTATCCTCAGAAATTCCAAAAAGAAAAACTAGACAAACAATTCTCAAAATTTTTAGAGATTTTCAAGAAGTTGCATATTAACATACCATTTGCAGAGGCATTGCACAGATGCCTAGCTACACTAAATTTTTTAAGGAAATTTTGTCTAATAAACATAAACTAGAGGAACATGGAACGGTGATGTTAACTGAAGAGTGCAGCGCTATACTGCAAAACAAGCTACCTCCAAAATTGAAAGATCCAGGGAGTTTTACTATACCTTGCACTTTGGGAAATTCATTTTTTGATAAAGCGTTATGTGACCTTGGTGCAAGTATTAATCTTATGCCTCTTTCAATTTTCAGGAAACTTGGATTAGGAGAAGTCAAAACAACAACAGTGTCATTACAATTAGCCGATCGATCCATTAAGAGACCACGGGGAATTATAGAATATGTACTGGTAAAAGTTGATAAATTTATATTCCCTGTGGACTTCATTGTTCTTGACATGGAAGAGGATCGGGAGGTACCTCTTATACTCGGACGTCCATTCCTTGCTACAGGGAGAGCCCTGATAGATGTACAAAAAGGGAAATTGATTTTAAGAGTCAATGATGAACAAGTAGTTTTTGATATGTATAAAATCATGAAATATCCGTCTGACGTATCTATTTCTTCTTGTTTTCATGCTGATATTGTTGATGACCTCATTGAAGAGTTTCAAGAAAAGACATTAAACGAAGATACTTTAGAAAGATGCATCATGGAATCTGGAACTACCACCACTGAAGAACTTGTCATCCAAGAAGAAGCAAGGGATTTAGAAGCTGAAATGGGCAAAGAAGTGCCAGAAGAACCAATAATAACCCCTGAATTAAAAACTTTACCTGATCATTTAAAATATGTTTATCTAGAGAAGAATATTTTTCTAGTTATAATATCATCTTCATTGACAGGTAAAATGGAAGAACGCTTGTTGGAAGTCTTGAGAAGGCATAAAAAGGCTTTGGGATGGACAATAGCGGACATCAAGGGAATCAGCCCTTCCATTTGCACTCATAAAATTCTTATGGAGGAGAACTTTAAGCCTACGGTTCAGCCACAGCGACACTTAAATCCAGCAATGCAGGAGGTTGTTAAGAAAGAAGTAGTCAAGCTGCTTGACGCAGGTATTATTTATCTAATTTCTGATAGTGCTTGGACCAGCCCGGTACAAGTAGTACCAAAGAAAGGTGGGATTACTGTTGTGAAAAATAATAAAAATGAATTGATACCCACCAGAACTGTGATAGGTTGGCGGGTTTGTATTGACTATAGAAAATTAAATGACGCCACTAGAAAAGATCATTTTCCTTTACCTTTTATTGATCAAATGTTGGAAATATTGGCAGGTCACAAGTTCTACTGTCTACTTGATGGATACTCGGGATATAATCAAATCTCCATAGCACCCGAGGATCAAGAAAAGACGACATTTACTTGTCCTTATGGAACGTTTGCATATAGGAGGATGCCCTTCGGTCTTTGTAACGCACCAGCAGCTTTTCAACGTTGCATGTTGGCGATTTTTTCTGATATGACTGAAATTTTTTTAGAGATCTTCATGGATGATTTTACACTATTTGGTCTAACCTTTGATGATTGCCTTCATAACCTCTCTTTAGTTTTGCAGCGATGCAAAGACACAAACCTAGTATTAAATTGGGAGAAATATCATTTCATGGTCCAGGAAGGGATAGTGTTGGGGCACAAAATATCATCGAGGGGTATTGAAGTTGACAAAACTAAGGTGGATGTGATCGAAAAACTCTCACCTCCCACTTCAATCAAAGCCATCAGAAGTTTCCTGGGGCATGCAGGATTTTACAGGAGATTCATTAAGGATTTTTCAAAAATCTCTAAACCTCTTTCTAATCTTCTTGTCAAAGATGCAAAGTTTAACTTCTCTGATGATTGTTTGCAGGCATTTGCTACATTAAAGGATAAATTGGTGATCGCCCCTGTTGTAGTCACACCAGATTGGAGCCTCGCGTTTGAATTAATGTGTGATGCCAGTGACACCGCAGTTGGAGCAGTGCTTGGTCAAAGAATAGATAAGGTCTTCAGGACAATTTATTATGCGAGCTGCACTCTTACCAGACCCCAACTGAATTATGCTACCACCAAGAAAGAACTTTTAGCTGTTGTATTTGCATTTGATAAGTTTCGATCCTATCTTATTGGATCAAAAGTTACTGTTTACACTGATCATGCAGCTTTAAAGTATCTTTTGGTGAAAAAGGACGCAAAACCAAGACTGCTAAGGTGGATTCTCCTTCTTCAAGAATTTGATTTAGAAATCAAAGATAAGAAGGGGACTGACAATCAAGTAGCAGACCACTTATCAAGGCTTGAAAAATCGGAAGAGACTAAGACCAGCATCAACGAAGAATTTTCGGATGAGAAAATATTTTCTATTTCTTCAATTGATTCTATTTTATTGGTGTCTGAGACACCGTGGTTTGCTGATTTTGCCAATTACCTTGTAGGAAACTGGATCCCATGGCACTTCACTTATCAACAAAGAAAGAAATTCCTATCCGACGTGAAGCATTATTTTTGGGAGGATCCGTATCTCTACAAATTATGTGCAGAACAGGTAATTCGCAGATGTGTACCGGAGCATGAGTTTAACAATATACTGTATCACTGCCATGACAGAGAAGCTGGGGGACATTTTGGTGCAAACCGAACAATAGCAAAGGTATTGCAATCAGGTTTCTATTGGCCGACCTTGTTTAAGGATGCTCAGGCTTACGTCACATCATGTGATAAGTGTCAACGAATTGGTAACATTTCTAAACGACATGAAATGCCTTTAAACAATATTCTTGTTTGCGAAATATTTGATGTTTGGGGTATTGATTTCATGGGGCCTTATCATGCATCTTTTTCAAACCAATATGTTCTAGTTGCTGTAGATTATGTGTCTAAATGGGTAGAAGCCATAACAACCCGCACTAATGATGCCAAGGTAGTTCTCCAATTTCTCAAGAAAAACATTTTTACCCAGTTTGGAACTCCTAGAACAATAATTAGTGATCGAGGTAAACACTTTGACAATCGTCAATTTAGAACCTTGTTAAGAAAATATAGAGTAACTCACAAACTCGGCACCTCATACGATGCACAAACAAGTGGTCAGGTAGAAGTTTCGAATTGGGAGGTGAAACGAATTTTAGAAAAAACCGTGAATGCTTCTAGGAAAGATTGGTCACTTAAATTAGATGATGCCTTGTGGGCATATAGAACGGCCTTCAAAACACCAATAGGAATGTCACCATATAGGCTGGTCTTTGGTAAAGCATGCCACCTTCCTGTCGAACTCGAGCATAAAGCATACTGGGCTACCAAATTCTTGAATTTTGATATAACCCATACAGGACAAAAGCGTTTGTTGCAGGTTGATGAATTGGAAGAACTTCGACTAGGAGCATATGAGAATGCAAGGCTGTACAAGGAGAAAACAAAAAAATGGCATGATCGACACATTTCGAGGAAATAATTTGTTCCAGGACAACAAATTCTTGTGTACAATGGCCAACTTCGTCTATTTCTGGGAAAACTGAAATCTCGATGGACTGGACCGTATACCGTGATAAGTATCTCACCTTTTGGTGCCATCGAGGTTCAACACGAGAAAAATAAGGAGACATTCAAGGTTAATGGGCACAGATTGAAGCACTACATTATGGGGACGTTTGATCCTCAATCGTCCACCACCATTCTCCAAGAACCATAAATCGGAAAGTCAAGCTAAAGACTATAAATTAGAACTACCATTTTGGGTCTTATTTTTTTAATTTTTTTTTGTGCTTTTTGAAATTAGCTGGGGTGTCTAAATTTTTGTTTTTGCTTAATTTAATTGTTATTTCAATTTTATAGCCTTACGACGAGTATTTGTGATGTATTTTTCAGCTCTACGTGGAGCCGGGACAGAAATTCAGCGCTGCAGCGCCAGAAAATTGGAGTTGCAGTGCCAAGGCCTTCCATTTCACGCCATCAGCTCAGAAATCTGGCGCTGCAGCCTCACAAACTCAGCGCTGCAGCGCCAGGACCTGTTCGTTCAACACAAAAAAAATTCCAGCACAGCAATTCAGCGCTGTAGCGCCAGAAAATTGGAGCTGCAGCGCCAGATCGCACAAATGTGATTAAATACCCAGCTCTCCAACAGTTAGGGCAGTCCAAATGTTAGAATTCCAGCTGCTCTCCCTCTCCAAAACACAAAAATATCACTTCTCCTTCCAATAAAAACACACAAGCAAGAGTTTTTCTGCAATTTCAACCATGGATTACTTCCATTCTCCAGGAGAATCAATCTTCTCAAGTGATTTTGGGTGCTATTGAGGTCTTTTAATCAAGTAAGATTTCTCCACTTTGAGACCCTCAAACTTCATATTTTTAAGTGCAATCACTTGAGTTGTTTATGGGCAAATGATAATACATGGTGAGTTGTTGAAAAATTGAGGAAAGGATGAATGGATAAGTTGCATGTTTACAAGTTTCTGCTGAAAAATTTTCATGGGACTGTGCATTGGGAGAGAAGGGTACTGTAGCTGAAAAATTTCATGGTACTGTAGCTGAAAAATTTCTGATGTTAATGAGTTGAATTTGCAATCTATTATGCTGGGTTATTCAAGACTCAATTGATTGAAGTAATTGCCCAACTTGGATTGAAATTTCTACTGCAATTTTTATTTGGGAATTGGTGTGTGAAAGTGGGTGTTGCTCTTGGTTACTTTCTGCTGTTTGGAGTG
The DNA here is from genome assembly GCA_023935145.1 of Bretschneidera sinensis. NCBI lineage: Eukaryota > Viridiplantae > Streptophyta > Magnoliopsida > Brassicales > Akaniaceae > Bretschneidera > Bretschneidera sinensis. The sequence continues at coordinate 51,436,285 of CM043700.1, forward strand.
TAATTATTTAAAGCACAAAAGTCTTGATTAAATGGCTCCTCCCAAACGCGCGAGACCTAGCTCCACCAGTTATAATTCAGAGCTTTTTGTCTCAAAGGAAGTAGAACAGAGGTTTGAGCGTTCTCAACTCAAAAAAGTCCTAATTCCTGAACGGGGATTTAATATCACCAAGGGACACTTCCCCCTCATTCACAGGATCATCACTGCTCGTAAATGGGAATAATTCTGTGCAACACCAGAAGCTGCAATTATTCCAGTTGTGCGTGAATTTTATGTAAATGCCGCAGAGCACACGAATCTGAAGGTAAAGGTTAGAGGGAAATTAGTGGCGTTCGACAGAGGCACAATCAACAAATTGCTCAACGCCCCCACCATCCCACTGGATGAGTACAGTGCTTATGCTGGCGCACCTGACCTCGACGAAGTACTCCGGGTTCTTTGCAAAGTTGAGACACAATGGAAATTGTCCGGTGATGAGCGGACTTCATTTCCATCAAGTGCAATGGATAGGACAGCAAAAGCTTGGCATTACTTTATAGGCGCTTGTTTACTTCCAACAACTCATTTAAGTGATGTCACAAGAGAGAGAGCAATCCTTCTATTCGTCATCTACCAAGGATTGAGTATTGATGTGGGACGCATTATCCAGAACAACATTCTATACAGCGCAAATTCGATCAGTGCAAGGTTGTATTTTCCATCTTTGATAACAGCACTTTGTGGATCGTGTGGTGTTACCTGGACTGCAGGGGAGCAAATCAAATAACCAATGCATCCGCTGGACCTAAGGACTATCTATCGGATCACGGATATAGAAGAAGCACCAAGCCCAAGCACCTCTTCCTCACAACCTCCTCTAGCACGCCAACAACGGAATATATCACTTTCTGATCGTCTAACAGTTGTTGAGACGGAGCTTCATGAGCTTTGGCAATGGAGTCAGCAGTAGGCATCCTATGTTGCAGGTTGTTTTCAAACCAATGATCAGATGATGAGGATTTTTGCCACTCATTTAGGCATCGACACATAGCAGCTACCTCAACTACCGCCATATCCCGGTCATAGTAGTGATCCGGAGGATGAGGACATTGACAAAGACGATTGATTCGACCTCCGACTAATCAGGGGAGTTCTCTTCTCTTACTTTATAATTTAAATTCTATACATTGCAGACAATGTATTATTTAAGTTTGGGGGTGGGAACTTTATCGGAATGTGTGCACTGCTTATGTTTCTAGTTATTTTTCTATTTGTGTTTTCTGAGTGCTTTCTGTTGTTTGATTTTGATTTTGCCAATGATAAAAAATAGATTGACTTGATTATGGCCATTGAAAATTTGAAAAATGTTGCGTTTGTCTGTGTGCTTGAATTTGTTGTTTGGATTTATTTTTCATCAAACTCTTTGAACACAATGAGCACTTACACCTAAGCACTTTGTTGTCTTGCTGTTTCGGAGAGCGTTTATATGAGCAGTGTAGTCTTGTGATCTCTTGGACTCTAGAACTTGTTTGAAGACCACTCGAGGCGAAATCCTAGGTAGTACAGTACCAAAGAAAGGATCTAGGCCATGTTTGGAAAGTTTGAGCCATTTTAGCCAACCCTTGATATGTAATTATCCTTAGTGTTCCCCTTTTGAGCTTGATACATATTGTTTTGTCACCCAATCATATAACCTATTTCTCTTTCAAATATATATATTAAAAAAATATATATATCTCCACCTTTCACCAATAAGCACATTGATTAATAAAGGGACTATTCTCTTAAGTGGTGACAGAGGATTGAGCAAGAGAAAGCGGTTTTCACTTGGCTATGATATGTATTACATATTTCCCATCAAGAGAGACCAAGGGAAAGATCGAAGTCAAAAAGGTTTACCACATGAACTATTTGATCAAGTTGTATTCTGCCTATCACAGGCAGCTGACAAAGCTGTGTTTGATCGTCATGTACATGCTATGCTATAGTTTCAGTAATGCACACGGAAACAAAGACTAGTGCTACTATAGTACAAGCATACAAAAAAAAAAAAAAAAAGATGTGACAAGAGCAAAAGTATTGGAAGTATTCCATGATAACTGAGGGAAAATTCGAAATAAAATTTTTATTGGTTGATGTGCTCAAGGTGACGTGAACCTCAAATCAATCTTTTACCATACCTTAACCTTAGCCAAAGTTATAAGCTGAATAAAGGCCTGGTGATCTCGGGTAGTGTCATGGCCTACATTAGTGGAGAGTGGTGTGAAAAGCAAGCTTATAGACTTTGAAAGATTGGCATTATCCTACTTGCTTGCATAAACCGATCAGAGTGGCAAGACGATTAAGTTTATAAAGGTGTTACACACACACACATTTGAAGAATTTGATGTAAGATAAGGCTAGCAATAAATTTGAAATTCTAGACATTGGCAGCATTTGGAAAGTTTTTCATGCGTTATAATTTTTATGCAATCTTTGAGCCATGTTATATCAAATCTAATCAAACCATCTCGCACTCTTAGGATGTGTGTGCATAGAATTTTGTTCTAGTTTGTTCGAGGACTAGCAAAAACGTAAGTTTGGGGGTGTGATAACTCTGAATAAATCATGTTATTATACTGCTTTTAGGCACGTTTTTTGTATTGTTCTTAAGCATTAGAATCATGTTGCATGTGTTTTTAGCAATTTGAGTTTTTTTTGTATCTTATTTTACTAATAAGTTGTTTTAAGTGATTTATCAATGCTAAGTCATGGAAATTTATTGTGCAGACACTTGCTAGAGCGTTGGAGAGCACTGGAAGACCAAAAAGCACAGAGAGGGCAGAAACTCAAGGCTGCAGCGCCAGGATGTTGGCGCTGCAGCGCTGGTAGCTGACACAAAGAAGGAATTGGACAGAAAGTTGGCGCTGCAACGCCAAAAAGCTGGAGCTGCAGCGCCAGAATTAGGGTTTGCTGTGTGTCTTGGCGCTGCAGCGCCAGAAAGCTGGAGCTGTAGCGCCAACCCATGAATTTTGAATCTATAAATTAAAACCCTAGCTGAACAAGAAGGGAGGCGGAAAAGAGAAGAAAGAAAACAGAATTTGGAGGAGAGGAGACACAAAAGGAGGCTTGGAGACACTCCGGGAGGATACGCATCAAGCTTTTAATCATTCTTCTCCGGTTTTGTATTCTTTTATTCTATCTATGTTGATGTTTTATAATATGAACATGGGTTATTTGAACATGATTATGGAGTAAATATTATTGTGTTAAGGATAGATGGATCCTAGACCTTTATCTTGAGTTGTTGTTTGGACAAGTGGAATTTAATATGTTTTTCAAAGAGTGTGTTTTATTGTTCTTAATGCTTTTTATTATTTTGATCCCTTCTTGGGGTATGGTGATGTGTCGAATAGAGAAGCCATGTTTTTATGAATGATTGAACTAATAAATATGATATTGGATTGTTATCTATGCACAGGCCAGGGTAAAACATGCCATGAATGAAATAGGAGTAACCGAATAGGGATCCTAGGAAGTTCATGTGGTCCGTTTAAATCGTAACCGAATAGGGAGATTTAACTGAAAGGAATCCAAAAACACTTAATGCTTCTTAACTTGAATTAATCTAGAATAGACCTGGAATACGGATATTCGAAGTTAATGATTCTTAAGATTGTGGTTAGACCTGGAATATGGATAACCAATTTATTGGGGATTCTACCATCTTGAAAAACGTATTAAACGAAACTTGTCCATTCGAAGCTCTTGTCAATTATGGTTTAGGTGAAGTCGAGTCCTTAGCATGTTAGTTCATAAGAGTCTTCATTCCAAATATTGCAAATTTTCTGTTATTTACTATTGCATTCTGTTTTTCCCTTTAGTTAATAGATAGTAAACTTTTCTCCAACAATTATTCGTTTGCTCAAATAACAGTAAGAGTCGAGTCATAATTTCTGTAGTATTTGCTCAGTCCTCGTTGGGAACGATATTGATTCATCATTTTATTACTTGAACGATTAGTGCACTTGCTAGTGTCAATTTTATCGCATCAAAATCTAACCCACCATGTAGCACTTAAAGCTACTTATGGATCACCTCCTTGCCTTTCCTGCTCCTCTTAGCAATTTCCTCATTTTGCTAATCGTCAACACCTGACATAATATTCATATTAAATTCTAATTTATTCTTCAATTCTTCCATAATTTACACCATTTGAAAATTCCCACATTAAATTATGACAATTTCATGTATGCTAAATTTCAAAAATAAATTTCACATTAATAACCTTATGTTTTTCTTAGAGCTTCTCGTGACTATCTATAAAAATCTCCCGTAAACCCCTTCAAAATTTTGCTCTTTCAATCTTTCTTTCGGTCTCCAAGTATTTAAAGAAACAGAGTAGTTTAAATTTGATATTGAAGAAAACCAAACAGGATTTGTTAAAACTAATCAAACAAATCAACAAAAATATAATTTTTATATAAATTTTTGCCACCAGCCACCGTTGCACCGTTTTGACAAATGATACTTAGTGTTGCACCAGCCTCCAAGTGTGCTTAGTGTCCCATGTGTATGAAATTGATGCAACACCTGGACTTCCAGGTGTTACACACTTTTTTTTTAATTAATTAATTTTTTTTCTTTCTTTTACTACCTTGGATGTCCATTTTTTTTTTCTTTCTTTGTAACTAAACTCCACGCGTCCATTTTTTTTCAAAATAATTATTTTATTTAATAATAAGTCTTTCACGTATATATTATTTTATTTTCATGTAATATCTATCAAATTACTTCTTTACCCATACTTTATGAATACGGGTATTACAATTCTACCCACCTTATAAAAATTTCGTCCTCGAAATTTCCTTATCTAATTCATGAAAGAGTTGGGGGTATTCCTTCCTCATTCTTGCTTCATGCTCCTAAGTTACTTCTTCGAAATCTTTGTTTCGCCATAATATTTGAATCAAAGAAATGACTTTATTGCACAATACTCATTCCTCCCTGTCTAGAATTCTGACCGGTACTTGCATAAAAGTCAAATCTTCCTGAAGTTCTATCACCTGATTCGCGATACTATAGGATTCATCATGTAAGTACTTTCTCAAAAGTGACACACGAAACACATTATGTAATTGCTTTAACTCTGGAGGCAAATCCAATCTATATGCTACTGGTCTACCTCTCTCAATCACCTCATATGGCCCCACAAATCTCGGTCTCAACTTTCATTTCTTTTTAAACCTCAACACGCCCTTCCACAGAGATATCTTCAAAAATACCCAATCACCAACTTGAAACTCGAGAGGTCATCTTCTATTATCAGTATATCCCTTATGTCTATTTTGTGCTGCTCTAAAGTTCTTTCTAACTAGTTTGATCATCTCAGTAGTCAAATCTATCATTTATGAACCAAATATCTTTTTCTCTCCAACTTCTTCCTAGCATACTGGAGTTCTACACCTCCTACCATATAAAGCTTCAAATGGTGCCATCCCAATACTAGTTTGATACTAATTATTATATGCAAACTCGATCAAAGGCAAATAAGCATCCCAGCTCACTAAGAAGCTCAATATACTTGCCCTGAGCATATCTTCTAGTATTCTAATGATTCTCTCTGTCTGCCCCTTAGTTTGTGGATGAAAAGTTGTACTAAACTGTAGTTGCATACCCATAGCTTCTTGGAAACCTCTCCAAAATATAGAGGTAAATCTAGAATCTCTATCTGATACAATACTCAAGAGAAGATAGTTTTAATAGGAAGAAAATATGAAAACTTAGAAAGTCTATCTACTATAACCTATACCGTGTTAGGACCCTTCTGGGTATGGAAAAAACCAGAAACAAAATCCATACTCATATTTTCTCATGGTCACTCAGGTACTGGAAGAGGTTGTAATAAACCTGCTGGATGTTTATTCTCAGACTTCACCTGTTGACAAGCCAGACATCTAGAAATATGTCCTGCTATATCCTTCTTCATCCTTGACCACCAATAATTCTGTCTCAATCCCTTGTACATCTTATTATTACCTGGATGCATGGAATATACAGAATCATGAGCCTCCATTAGTATCTTCTTTCTTATCTCAACATGATTGAGAACACAAACTTGATGCCCCAATACCACCATACCATATTCTCTAATTCTAAACTCAGTTGGCTTCCCACTCAATACTTCCCGTCTGATCTTCTCTATCCGCTCATCTCTACCCTGCATCTATAACAAATGATCAATAATAGAAAATTGTACCACCATATTTGCCATCAATACTTCTCTATCATTGACACTCAACTGCATCCTCATTCTTCTTAATTTTATCATCAAGCTAGTATTATGACTCCCCATTACAGCCAATCTCTCAATAGCCTTTCTACTCAATGCATCAGCTACTATATTAGCCTTTCCTGGATGATAATGAATGGTACAGTCATAATCACTAATCAACTTCATCCACCTCTTTTGCCTTAAATTCAACTCATTCTGGGTTGGTAAATGCGTCAAGCTTTTATGATCAGTAAAAATTTCATAATTGGCTTCATATAGATGATGTCTCCAAATCTTCAAAGCAAAAACTATAGCAACCACTTCTAAATCATGGGTCGGGTAATTTCTCTCATAGTTCTTCAATTGCCTAGATGCATAAGCTATAACTCTCCCATATTGTATCAACACACATCCCAACCCCTGATGTGACGCATCACTATATACCACAAATCCTTCATCACCAGAAAGAAACATTAATACCGGGACAGTAGTCAATTTTTCTTTCAATAGCTGGAAACTTCTCTCACATTCCTCTTACTACCTACACTTCACGTCTTTCCTAGTCAATCTAGTCAATGGTCCAGTAATCATAGAAATTTTTTGGATGAATCTCCTATAATAACCAGCCAACCCCAAAAGCTTCTAACTTCAGTTACACTAGTGGGTCTTTCCCAATTCAACACTGCTTCTACCTTCTGTGGGTCAACTGTTATTCTCTCTGCTGACATAACATGCCCTAAGAAATATATTTCACCCAACCAAAACTCACACTTAGAGAACTTTGCATATAATGTCTCTCTCCTCAGAATTTCTAACACTATCTCTAAATATTGCGTATGATCCTTTTCATTCTTGGAATATACCAGAATATCATCAATAAACACAATCACAAATCTATCTAAGAATGGTTTAAACACCTGATTCATTGGATTCATAAATACTACAAGAGCATTAGTCAACCCAAATGGCATAACCAGGAACTCATGATGGCTATAACATGTCCTAAAAGCAGTCTTAGGCACTTCCCCCTCCTTTATCCTCAATTGATGATAACCTGATCTCAGATCAATCTTAGAAAACACCCTAGCTCCCTGTAACTATTCGAACGAATCATCTATCCTTGGCAAAGGATATCTATTCTTGATGGTGATCTTATTCAACTATCTATAATCAATACACAACCTCATTTTCCCATCTTTCTTCTTGACAAACAACACAAGGACTCCCCAAAGTGACATACTAAGTCGAATAAATTGTTTATCTAACAACTCCTGAAGCTGAACTTTCAACTCTCTCAATTTAGTTGGTGTCATTCTATAAGGTGCTATAGATATGGGTGTTGATCCCGGAATCACCTCAATAAAAAACTCAATCTCCCTATTGGGAGGCAACCCAGACAACTCCTCAGGGAATACATCAGAAAAATCTTTTGCTACCAAAATTTCTTCTAATTTCCTAATCTCTTTGTTAGAATCCACCACATAATCCAAGTACCTCTCACAACCCTTCTTCAACCATTTACTAACAGTCAGGGCAGAAATAAGACAGTTGGCAAGTATCTTATGTTTTCCTTGAAAATTAAACTCCTCTTGTCCGGATATTCTGAACACCACATTCTTCCTAAAACAATCTACCCAAGAATGATATGCAAATAACCAATTCATCCCCATAATTAAATCAAAATCTGTCATATCTAAAGGCAATAAATCAACTTCAAATTCACTATCAGCCTTATAAATCACACAACTTCGATAAATTATCCTGATAATAACTATATCCCCAGTAAGAACCTCAACAACAATAACATGCATCAAAGAACTCGCACTAGCATCAACAGATTTCATATAAACACTGGATGTGAAAGAATGGGTTGCACCACGATCAATCAATAATCTAACAGGCCTATCAAGGATAGATACCATACCCATAACAACATCAGGAGTGGCTTGTGCATCCTGTTGGGTCAATGCATAGACTCTACTGTCTTTAGACTATAATTGGATACCACGTCCTCTCTCAGCTACTGATTCTCGACCTCTGCTCCGCACACTCCTTGATCCATCACCTTTCTCCATCGGTCTTCTCCCAACACTTCTAATGCCTATGTCAACAGATTTCCTTATTGGATAATCTGTAGCAACATGTCCTCCCTCACCACCTATAAAGCATATCTGCGTATGGCAATTCCGAGACAGATACCCTGTCCGATTACATCTAAAGCAAACTCTAGACTCTCGATCGTACATTAGATTACTAGTTCTTCTTGGTGGCATACTTACTCATCTACCATAACTCTCACTTCTGATAGTCTATTTCCCGAATCTAGGGGTCCCACTAGTATTACTCTGAGCTACAAAAGTAACAGATCCTGCTTGCCTCTGACTCTGCACTAAAATTTCTTGTGACAAGAAACGCCCCCTCTAGGTGGTCTCCCACCCTGCACACTTATACTACCACCATCTTTACGTCCCTCAAATCTAGACCTCTTCAGCCACTCCCTCTTACCTCTAAAATCCATCAAATATTTCTCAATTTGTAATGCTTTATCCACTAGTATAGCATAATTTCCAATGCCTATATAAGAGAGTATAGTCTAAATGTCATAGTGTATTCCGTCTAAAAATCTCTTATACTTCCTCTCTTCCATATTCACTAATTCAAGTAGAAACCTTGACAGGGCTATGAATCTGCTATCGTATTCAGCTACAGTTAAATTACCCTACCTGAGATGAATAAAATCCCTCTCTTGTTGTGCTCGAAATGTATTTGGAAAATCTTTGCAAAGAATTCATCCTTAAACTTTCTCTAAGTTAAAGGTTGTTCTACATGTGTACTTACCCTAGGCAGAATATCCTCCCACAATTGTGAAGCCTCACCTTCTAGCATAAATGAAGCAAAAGCAACCTTCTGTCTATCAATCGCTAGTAAGACTTCAAAATATTTCTCAACATGTCTAACCCACTGCTCAGCTTCCACAAGATTTACAGATCCTTTAAAAGACTGGGGTATAAACTTAAGAAATCTCACAAAACAGTCCCTCTACATCTTATGTGCAAATACACCTTCTCCCTTATGAACCTCTTGTCTCATAACATCAGGTTCTTTTCTAACTCTTTCTTCTAATCTCTTCTGCAAATTATCAGCCATTTCTTCTGCTGTATTCATTTTCTCTATCGCACGATTAAGGACTTCTCTCAACCAATCCCTCCTAATCTCAAATCTCTACTAGTACCAGTTGCACTAACAACATATTCCCTTGCAGCAACCACAAACTTAACCTCCCACTCTGCTTCAGTTCTTCTAAAAATTAGGAGTCTACCAGGTCCTCTCTGATTCAGAACTTTACCTCTAGCTCTAACACATCCACGTGTCATCCTCAGACTTTGCATTAAAATATAGTTTGTTTAGATCTTCCACTTCTTTAAATTCTTATGCAGTCTACAGAATCATAAAACCTAATGCTCTGATACCAAAATTGTAACGACCCATCCCGGGTTGGCTACCCCCGAGATAGTGTCATCATATTTTAAAAATCCCGGCACGACACATATATGCAACAATAAAAATTTACCAACTGCAAGTATTTACATCCAATCCTCAACCCTTAACAAGGGAGATACATCATTCAGATCTCAACTTAAAAATTGTATACAACATAATATGCATGAATATTTACAAATGTTTTTTTTCTCATTAGTCTGAGGATGTGGACCATATGGCTGACAGATAATGAATCCGTCTGAATCTCAACTCACTAACTATCTGTCATGCTTGCTGCCTGAAATCATTTCACATTGAGGGATGAGCTTCACAAGCTCAGTGAATTAAATTTACTAGAAGTATTCAATTTGTATAAATAGTCTTTTAATATTTAATCATTTATATCTCATATAACTTGATAATAGTATTCTACTATCACTACACATATCATAAGTCTCATTTTCCATCAATCTCTTCTTCTTATATATTTATTCACCTTAAGACCATCAATTATCTCATAATTACCTCGTTATGAGGTTCACAGCATATAGTCTACCATTTAGATAGTTTTTATCGTATTATACTTCCATGTTTCTTTCTCACCATAATTGTCTCTCTGTGAGACTCATTCATCTATAAATAAATTTACAATAATAAAACAACACTTCAGCATTTCAGTAATAAAATCAATAATTAAAACAGATGTAATGCATGAATTATTATTAGGGAACGTCTTCCCATATGTCGACATGTTTATATCGTAGACCGGTTGCCTTACCAGTTCTTTTATTTCCAGCATATATCGGCTGTCACGGTTTTCATTTATTTCTAGCATATACTGACTGTCACGGTTTTTCATTTACGCCGGCCCCCTTCCGATTCTTTTATTTCATGCATATGCATATGAACAATGATATGAAATATGCATATAAACAATAATACAAAAACAAGCATGTATTCAGACATTAAATTTAGCTATCCTGCCTTTTCTCAAATTACTATTTGATTAATTTCACTAATTTCTTCTCCCCATATATCACATCAATTTATCAACCATAACTCATCAAGAATTTCATTTATCACATTCATTATTAAATCGACTCATTATTCCAATAATATTACTTATCATATAATAACTTTCAACATATCAATTATACCTATCATACCCATCAAACAACTTTCATCTATTATCAAATCATAGGTTAATAAGTTATTCAAATATTATCACTATATATTCCATATTTATCTTGATTTCTTAAAGTAAATCTAACTCACAACGTAGCACTTAAAGCTACCCATGGATCACCTCCTTGCCTTTCCTGCTTCTGTTAGCAATTTCTCCTGGTTGCTGATCGTCAACACTTGACATAATACTCATATTAAATTCTAATTTATTCTTCAATTCTTCCATAATTTACACCATTTGAAAATTCTCACATTAAATTCCGAGAATTTCATGTATGCTAAATTTAAAAAATAAACTTCATGTTATTACCTTCTGTTCTTCTTAGAGCTTCCCATGACTCTATATAAAATTCTCCTGTAAACTGCTTCAAAATTTTGTTCTTTCAATCTTTCTTTCGATTCCCAAATGTTTAAAGAAATAGACTAGTTTAGATTTAAGAATGAAAAAAACCAAACAAGATTTGGTAAAACTAATCAAACAAATCAACAAAAATACAATTTTTATATAATTTTCTGCTGCCAACCACCATTGCACCGTTTCGACAAATGGTGCTCTAGCCTCCAAGTGTGCTTAGTGTCCCATGTGCATGAAATTGATACAACACTTGGACTTTCAGGTGTTGCATACTTTTTTTTAATTAATTAATTTATTTTTCTTTCTTTTACTACCTTGGATATCCACTTTTTTTTTTCTTTCTTTGTAACTACACTCCACACATCCAGTTTTTTTTCTTCAAAAGAATTATTTTATTTAATAATAAGTCTTTCATGTATATATTATTTTATTTTCATGTAATATCTATCAAATTACTTCTTTACCCATACTTTACGAATATGAGTATTACACTCACCTATTTGATGGGAGTTAGAATTCTCATATTTTGTGGGAATTTTGATTTCCACAATAATTCTCATTAATTTTATAAAAAAAAACAAGTAACAACCAAGGTTTTAACAATTCTTAAGATTATAACTTTCATTTTGATTTCTCACGTAATGAATAGACCCCAAGAGAAATAAAAATAAGTAAGAATAGAAAAAACCGAGTGGTGGAAAATATGAGGATAGAAAAATGGAAAGATTTATAGTAATTTTTTTTTTCATTTCTATGTGTTTAACAGTGATAATATATTTCCAATTGATTTGAAATGTAAATTTAACCTAAAAAAATCAAACAAAAACTTGTATTATCATAACGGACATTTTAGAAATTATTGTTGAATTTTTTTTATTTTACGAAAATAATTTTTTGACTATCCATCACTTTTAATTACCATAAATAGCACAAATTTATACTAAAATTGACTACTAATCTTAAACTATTGTAAATAATTAGTATTTTGTACGATGATGCGTGTTCTTTCTATTGTGTTCTTTTTACCATATTATTATGAAATATTAATTGTTTAATATACATGTTCAATAAAGAAAAAAATTAACAATATTGCCAGAATATAATTTATTGATGTCAAGGTAACATGACCTGAATTGATAAAATTATCTCTAACAACAGAAAAAAAAACGTATAAAGATGTTTTTGCCATTTTAAATAATATTATCTAACATAAACAAATCATGTTAATTTTTTTTTAACATACGTGTACACGCATGTTCAATTGCTATTACTAAATAATAGTGGTTCACTTTTCCAACAAGTTTTTCTATCCATAGCTAAATTGTTTAGATAGCTGGACGTGATAATCATTATTATTAAAAGTTGAGATGTATTTATAATCGCGATTAAACTCGGGGATGTATTTATATTTTACTATAAATTTAACCACTAAGAAGGGATAAAATTATTGATATTTATGCGATCACATATTTCCCTTTTCCTTAAAATTAATTTTTACCACATTATTTTGCGATGCTTATAACATGCACATATTATTATTAATATTGGGTCAGGTGTTGATAACAATTGTTTCATGACGGGGGATTAGATTGGGGACGAGTTACAATCAAAACACGGTGCATATGCTGTTTAAGTGATTTAAGTTCCACTCTGACTATAAACCATAACTTTTGGCGCTGTAGTAATACTCAATCCTGATAATTAGTATCAGAGCCAATATCACGTGTTTGATCCCACTGTGCAATTGCTGAGGGGAGATTGTTATACCTTTTGGCGCAATGGTGCGCTTGATTCTGACAATTATTATTCTTAGCATACATTGACGAAGTTTGGGTTAGTTTAAAGCTAATTTTAAGTTGGAATTTAATATTTAAAATTTATCAAAAGCTTAATCAAATTAAATCAAATCTTAATAAGTTTTATTAAAAGATAATTAAAAATTAATTAATAAATGATTTGCTTTTATTTGATTAAATTTTTTTGATAAGTTTTAAAAAGTAAGTTTCAACTTAAAATAACTTTAAGCTAAACTCGAACAGTGTGCATTTTCTCTTTTTATCACAAAAAGTATAATAAAATGTTTTTTTTTTCTATGCCCAGTCTTTTACAGTAGAAGTTTAGGCACAAAATTATTTTTAATTTTCAAAATAGTCATTTCAACATAAAAAATAAAGCCACCAATATGCTTGAATTGGAAAAACTATCCGTTTAAACTGTCAGAAATAGATTTAGTCGTGACTTCAATTATAGTAAAAAGAGCAAAACAAAAGTTAATTTAAGATTTTGTTCAAATTTATCTTATTTAATGGATCAAGAGCAAATCATATGAAATATATTTGATCGGACATTTGTTATTTTCTATGTTACTTCATTCATCTTTTCAGAGGTATTTGTGTTTCATCCTTTTTATCCCCAGATAATATTATATGCTTTTTTAATGTGTTATAATATTAGGCGTTTCGATGATCATACAAAAAAAATGTCCAATGTCTATTTAGTTGTGAAAAATATAAATAAATATATTTGTTATTTACTCTATTTTCTTATAATATTTAAAAAGAATATAAGAAAATAGAGTAAATTGGTCATATCAGATAAGGTCACATGGTTTACATCTAAAAAGAATATAATATTTATTATAATTATCATATCTTATAGCATATCAGACAAGGTCACATGGTATTCTATTATTATATATTATATTATTTACTATAATAGTATTATTTTACTATATTTAGTATAACATTATATTAATATTTAATTTATGGTATTTTATTATTATATATTATATTATTTTCTATAATAGTATTATTTTATTATATTTAGTATAGCATTATATTAATATTTAATTTATAGGGTGTGAGGATGACAAACCAACCAAATTGGGCAGTTGAGGCAAAACTTTTTGCACGAAGAATATATGACATCCTTTTTATCAATTTTATCAAAGTTGTATTTGATCAATGAATATTGTATCTTAAAGTTGTCATCAACTAACTTATTTTTAAGAAGAAAAGTATGTCATCTTTTAGATATTGAACAAACTTGAATATTGTATTTGATGGGTTGGTTGTTCATATTTTATCAAATTGTGAAAGTTATATTGTATTTTTTATTTTTATTTTTTTAGAATTTATTTGACAAACAAACATGACATCACCAGGAGAAGAGTGTTGTCATGTTTGATCGATGATATATAAAAATTACTAACATTTTAAAAATAAAATAATATTAATTATTTTCAAGTATTTGGTGTGTGCTTAAAAAATTGTATTTAGTAAATATAAGAAATAAAATTAATTTTAGATATTAAAATTTAAACTGAACGCTGAAAACTGAAAACAATTACAAGAATATGTAAGCCAAACAGTTTTCTATTTTCAAAACAGTTTTCGAACACTGATTATCCAAACAACATTTCACTGAAAACTGTTTTGGAAACAATTTTCGAGTTATAGTTATCCAAACATGTTTTTATCAGAAAACTATTTTCAGAAACTATTTTCGAACACTGAAAACTGAAAACTCTTTTCGAACACTAAAAACTGAAAATTGTTACCAAACATGCCCTTATTTATTCTAAAATCCCGATCTAGAGACTACAAGCTTATAACTTCTATTTTATTTAATTATTACTAATTAATACATAACCTATTTATTCAATTGAATTATAAAATAAAGTTTCTTTGAGAGAGTTTATGAAATGATTTTTATTTCTTACAAGTAAAAAATAGATTAAGCACTCCTAAAAATGCAATTTTAAAAAAAAAATAAAAGAAAAATTTCAATTTGTGTCAAATAATTGTCTAAATTGTTAGATCAAATGTTAGAGTTAGTGTATACTTCACTGGTCCAGATCTGTAAAACTCCTTACTATCACGAGTCTCGCTTCCCTATGAGTGGATGGAGGCAGAGGGCAGTGCCTCTGAAAATTTGAGGCCCCATAAAAGTTTTGGGTATTTTTTTACTACGGTTTGAGTTTGAACTCATAAATAGCCAGCAAAGCGAAAATTATCCTAATCAGAGTGTTTTAAGTTGCTTATGAAACTGAGCGCACATTGTAACGAGAGATTTTGAAGATTGATTATAGTGAAACTTTTGATAGAATGTAACTTTATTCTGAATTAAACCCGAATATATAGTATCTTATTAATTTTATTTTTATAACTAACTGTTTTATTCGTTATGAAATTTTAAATATTCAAAGTCAGTCTTTTTATGTTAAATATTGGAAAGGTTGTTTGTTGAAAAAAACAGATGAGGTCAAATCCAAGTCGGAGTTATTAACCTAAAAAAAATAATAACGTAAAGAAGCCCTATGAAGAAAGAGATGTAATTCAAAGCTGACTTTGAAGGCAAATGCTACTTAAAAAAGGCGACGTGTAAGCTACGTGTCTCCTTCATCGTATTTGCTGCTACTTAATAAACTAAAATAGAGAACCGTTTGTTAATAAATATAACGAGGTTCTAGTTCATTTTCATTTCGAGGGATATTATTTCAAGAGTAATTTTCTGGACTAAAAATGGATAACTAAAAAATTATCTCCTCAACAATATTGGTTTCACACGTGTGATCTTCGCATGAAAGAGGGAAATCAGTTGCAGAGGGAGAATGAAATTTCTCAGATGTTTGTTTGTTTATTGATTCTATTTCTAATATTATTATTGTTTTAGTTTTAGCTGCTACTTAATTTCTTATTTTAGCATATATAATTTCTGCTAATTAAGCGTCGAAATCCTCAGAAGAAGATTGTATTCAGCAGATTTGTGAAAGATATTGAAAATGTCACTTTTGGATCTCTTCATTGCCTCGTCGATTCCAGTGTTGAAAGTGCTATTGATAACTGCACTTGGGTTGTTTCTTGCTTTAGATCATGTTGATATCTTGGGGGAAGATGCAAGGAAACATTTAAATAATGTGAGTTGTTGATCGATATATATATATATATACGCACATTAATCCTATATATGCCTTCCATGCATGTTAATCCATGATGAAGATGAAGATGAAAGGTTTAATTATACTGAATTACTTTTGGATTTGATGGATGCCTGAAAGTTCAAGGGTTAATTTAATAAAAATTATTATTCGTAATTTTTGTTATTGTTTCACTCTTTTCTATTCTCTAGAAAGACGATATTAATATTGCAGAATTCACCATTTATTAAATTTACGGTATTTGCTTGTGAGCAGGTAGTATTTTTCGTATTCAATCCATCCCTTGTGGGCAGCAACCTTGCCCAAACAATTACATATGAAAGTATGGTCAAATTGTGAGTCAAATTTTTGTTACCCCTTTGATTACAGTATTCATTCAGTTTGCAAGGTTAGTATATACTATGGCGATAATAATCTGAAGTAAGTTAATTTGGTGTTTAATAAATAGGTGGTTTATGCCATTCAATATCCTCCTCACATTTATAATTGGCTCAATACTTGGCTGGATCGTCATTCAGTTCACAAGACCTCCCTCACAACTTCGAGGGCTTGTATTGGGTTGCTGTGCCGCAGGTAAAATATTTGCCACCATTACTAATTGACAAAGAGTATGAAAACATTGCTTCACTTCTTTTTGGTGGGATTCATCCACACTAAAATTTTAAAATACAGTTTACAATGAGTGAAATTGACAAGAACTATTGCTCAGTTCCAACATCCCTCACTCACATCTTGTATTGTTTACTTGTCCTTATAGCTCTTAAATGATGAAATTGACCTTTTTTTTTTCTAAGTGTGTTTATATGTACTATCTTATGGTTATATACAAACGATTTCAACAGGAAATCTGGGGAACATGCCGCTCATTATAATCCCAGCAGTCTGTAAGGAACAAGGAAGCCCATTTGGATCTCCTGATGCGTGTAGTTCATATGGATTGGCTTATGTTTCACTTTCAATGGCAGTATGTTTTTTTTTTAATCTGGTATTGTTGGGGTTCATGAGTGTCGAATTAAATCAATAAAATACTTTTTATCTCAACCTCCATCTCATCAAGAGAATACTGCTAATATGCACTTCAGATGTAATAATGATACTGCACGCATTATCTTCTATGGTTTAAAACTTGCCTATCATGCGTAAGTTATTATTCACCTTCTTAGCTTGTTTGAGGGACTTAATTGTTTCAATTTTATTAATTGCTTGTTATTGTGACACTTCAGGTTGGAGCCATTTATTTGTGGACTTATGTGTTCAATATCGTGCGGCTATATTCAATTAAGAGCATCAAGGAAACTGAAATAAATGATTCCTCAATCTGCAAGTCTACCAAAGAAACCTCCACATCAGACCATGGGAGTTGTACTGAACCACTACTTCCTTCCAAAGAATTCTTGATTTCCAAAGACCAAGAAGAACAGTTTTCACTGCCCTGTACCATATATGATGGAAGAGCTGAGGTTTGCAGCTAGCTACCTTTTCCATTTGTCCTTTTTTGCCTTATAGCTTGTCTTGTGGAGAATTTGTGTTTTTTATTTAACAGTACTATCATTTGATTCTTGGAGGCTTCTTGTGACAGGTGACGTTTTCAAGTAAAATAAAGCAACGACTAAGGTCGCTGCTTGGAAGTATTAATCCGAAGACAATATTTGCTCCATCAACTACTGGAGCGGTATGATCTTGTTCCTTTTCATTTTTTGCATTACACAACTTTCCTGCAGCTAGAGTGTTTGCCCAGCCAAAGGAAAAAAGAGAAGTGAAATTGGTGCTTGCCTCGTGGTTCTTGTTAAATATGAACATGATGTTTGAGTCCTCTAAATTTGAAGTTGTTGCGGCGATATGACTTCTCCCTAGTGTGCCTCATGATGGTTGGCTTACCCGATGCCTTGCTTTCCACTGTCAAGCTGCTGATTTAACACATTGATCTAATTGTGCTCTCTTTTCATGTACAGATTGTTGGATTTGTAATCGGACTGATTCCTCAAATCAGAAAGTCATTGGTTGGTGATGGTGCTCCTCTTCGTGTGATTCAAGACTCTGTTTCTTTAGTTGGGTATAAAACCTACCCACAAACTATGTTCAATCTCAACCATGATTTAAAGGCTGATTAACACCTATAATTTTCAGCCTATGAAGCCACTAAGAAAGAACAGAGGATGTAAATCATCCATGAATAGATCCATTGGCTTTTAAGACTCAGATCCATCCCCTTATTTTACATCGAAGTTGCACAGTTTCAGTTGTCCTTCATATTAATGCATTGGCACAAGTAAGATTCTGCAAATGAACGATATCTTGCATTTAATCCTGATGGGCATGGAAGGTAGTGAATCCCGAATCGGAAAAATTATTGTCTAACACAATGTTATGAAAAATACATGACACAAGAATTCCTCTCAGAACTCTTGAATGGAAATAAATTTTTTTTATTTTCTTTCTTTTCTCATACCATTTAACGGTGAAATGAACTTTATATCATGTATCTCTCATGGTACTGTGCCAAACAAAAACTTCTCCCCAACGGATCTTATGATGTTACCTCTTCCCATTTTTTATTGTTTATGGATCAATGCCAAGCCACATTTATTGTAGAATATGATAGCTTTGATTTTATTACTATTTGCTCATGTAGAATTTCCATAAAAGAAAAGTTTCATCGTTCGCCCTGCTAAGCGTCTTATTCTTTTTGTTTCTCGCTACAGAGACGGAGCCATCCCTGCCCTCACCCTGATAGTTGGAGGAAACCTTCTCAAAGGTACAAATTGATGCGAGGCTGATTTTTTCATTGGCTCCTTTCACAATATTGTTGATAAAAAAAGTGATAACTCATTGCATTTCAGGTTTACGAGGGTCAGGAATCCAGAAGTCCATCATTTTGGGCATCGTAGTTGCTCGCTATGTTGCCCTACCTGTCATAGGTGTTCTCATTGTTAGAGGGGCATTTCGTTTTGGCTTCGTGCACTCTGATCCATTATATCAATTTGTTCTTCTGCTTCAATTTGCTGTTCCACCTGCTATGAACATAGGTATCTATGCAATTTTATCTGCAAACTCAAGTATTTTTGTACTTCTTACAATCATAACTTGGCATTAAGGCAAATTTTATGGCAGGTACCATCACTCAATTATTTGGAGCAGGTGAGAGTGAATGTTCTGTTATCATGCTATGGACTTACGCCTTGGCTTCAATTTCACTTACTCTTTGGTCAACTTTCTTCATGTGGCTCGTGGCTTGAATCTGCTAATAAATTTTGAAAGAGCATCACACATGCCATTTTCCATTTTTATAGCAACTTCATTACTAGAAACAATGATCTCTCCAATTTTAGCTTTTATAATGCAAAATATATCTCTTTTTACCATTCTCATAGTGTACAAGACATTTATACATTTCGATTAGGGTTGTATTCTATAGTTACGATTACCATATATGTTCTTTTTCATTTGGTCGAAAATCGATTTTACCGTAAACACATGCTAAGCAACAAGTAGTTAACAAGGAAATTTGGAAAATTTATGATTTTTTGAAGGCACAGAAGGTCACGGTATTTGAAGATATTTTCAAGATCTTTTGTTCTTTAGAATTTCAAATTCAATTTTAACATTACCCAAATATGCTTTGATTTAGTAGATAAAGGGTTGACTAGCTAAGTCACATTTTGAAAGAAATCGAAGATAACTCATGTTTTTTAAAAGATATTTTCATGAATTTTTTTTAGTTTGGAATTCCAAAATTCGATTCTAATAGTATTTTATATAAAAGATATTTTCATCAAATTTTTACAATGGAATTCCGAAATTTGGATTTAATAAGTAGAATATGCTTTGATTTTTTTTTTTAAATAAATAGTGGACCTAGCTTTTGAAAGAACTTGACCATTTTTTGAAGGGTGTTGAAGATATTTTTATATTTTTTGGTACTTTAGAATTTTCTTCGATTGTAGTATATAAAGAGTTGGAAGAATTGGTAATTTTTTGAAGGCTATATAGCTCCTTTTTGTAATTTTTTAGTTATGAAATTTTGAAATTCGATTTTAACATTACCTAAAAAGAATATGGTACAATTTTAGTAGATAAAAAATTGACCAAGCTAAAACATATTTGAAAGAATTTGATGTAATAATTGAAGGCTATATTAA
Source organism: Bretschneidera sinensis (assembly GCA_023935145.1). Taxonomy (NCBI): domain Eukaryota; kingdom Viridiplantae; phylum Streptophyta; class Magnoliopsida; order Brassicales; family Akaniaceae; genus Bretschneidera; species Bretschneidera sinensis. Next base: position 51,456,615 of record CM043700.1, read on the forward strand.
TAGTATCTAACTAAAACACAATTTGAAAAAAAAATGGTAACATTTTGTTGATGTAAATAATCTATGGCCGGGTCAAAGGGTAGGGATATTGGATTTGTACAAGAGAAAACGATTATCTAAAGAGTCACCAGAGGAGAGAGGGTTGGTACCTCAGAGGACTCTTCGATACCTTTGTTAATGTAGGGTTTTTTTTGAGAGAAAATGAAAGCAATGATAGTGTTTTTAATCCATGAATTTCTGCGTACCTTAGACCCCTTTTTATATCACTTTAGAGAATTAAATTTGTTACCCCCCTTCGGAGACGATACTGTCCCTTGAATTTCATTGGGATTGCACGGAGGGTCACTGGCAGTAACGGCTTAATGATGTGTTCTGCCACGCGTCCTTTGCATGTGTTGTTATTATAACGACTTCTAGAGGTTTTAAATTATCCACGTGTCTAGCCTTCATGGGCAAATGAATTATTCATGTGTTTGACTTTCATTGACAGATACCACATGTCTAGCCTTCATTTGCGGGTGAATTATCCACGTGTCATCAAGTCATTGGGGAGAGAATTTTCCCCTACATTTGAAGGTATTTTGAATTTTTGTAGTATAGAATTCCTAAATTTGATTTTAACCTAAGTTTCGTTGAGTAAATAAAAAGTTGACCTAACTAAAATGCATTTTAAAATTGATGATTTTTGTAAGGGTTCTCATGTTTTTAAAGATTTGTTATTTTTGGCACACTTTCATTTTTTTCTTTGTGCTTTGAATTTTTAATCGATAAAGAGTCGATCTAGAACGTCATCTGAAGATATTTTCATAATTTTTTGTACTTCGGGATTTTGAAATGTATTTTTAAGAAGTAGATAAAAAAAGGTTGGCCTAATTAAAAAATATTTAAAAAAAATTGATGATACAAAAAATCATAGCCTTCAAAATCGATTTTAACATTACCTAATTAAAAAACATGCTTCACTTACATGATTTTTTGTATTCTTGAAGATATTTTCGTGATTTTTTTGTACTAACTTCGATTTTAAAAGAAAATGATAATTTTAAAAGAAAGTTGGCCTAACTAAAACCATTTTAGTAGTTAAAGAGTTGGCTTACCTAAAACATATTTTGAAAGAAAATGATAATTTTTGGAAGGCTCATGTTTTTTGAAAATATTTTCATGGTTTTTGTGTTAGTCTGATGCTTTCTCATTGTTGAATTTAAGAGAGGAAGTGAGACAATACAAAGAGAAGAATTGTATTGAATGGTGTGATTTACTTACAAAGGGAGCTATCCTATTTATATAAGCTAATAGGAGAAGTAAAGCTATACACAACTAATGTGAGATTATCTTATTTATACAAGCTAATAGGAGAAGCAAAGCTATACACAACCAATGTGGGACTAAGCCCATATAATACATTAACATCCCCCCTCAAACTCAAGGCGGTAAGTGGGAGGTGAACTTGAGTTTGGAAACCAGAGAGTGAAAGCGTCCGGGTGGATGAGCCTTAGTGAAAATGTCAGCTGTCTGATCGGCTGAATTGACGGATTGTAGACGAACCGTATTCTGGAGAATGTGATCACGGATGAAGTGGATATCATTCTCGATGTGTTTTGTACGCTCGTGGAAGACATCATTGTGAGCGATCTGAATAGCACTCCTGTTGTCACAGTGTAGGATAGTGGCAGCAGGAGAAGAGATACCCATGTCAGCGAGTAGCCATCGAAGCCAGAGAAGTTCTTGAGTTGCATCAGCCATGGCACGATATTCAGCTTCGGTACTGGAGCGAGCAACCACAGTTTGTTTCTTACTACGCCAGGAAATGAGAGAATTGCCCAAAAAGAAACAGTAACCAGTGGTTGAACGTCTGTCGGTGGGGTCTCCGGCCCAATCGGCATCAGAATAGGCTTGTAAAACGGGGGCAGACTGTGCTGAGAAATGAAGCCCATGAAATAAAGTACCCTTGACGTACCTAAGAATGCGAAGAACAGTCGAGTAATGGGTGGTCCGAGGAGCGGACAAGAACCGACTGACCTGATGAACGGCATAGGCAATGTCAGGGCGAGTGACAGTAAGATATACAAGACTTCCAACCAGTTGACGATATAGAGTGGCATCCTGAAGAGGTGAACCATCGAGTGGGGTAAGTCTGACATTCGGCTCGAGAGGAGTAGTGGCAGTGGTTGAGTCAGTGATCCCAGCCTTGGAAAGGAGGTCCGAGGCATATTTGGCCTGAGAGAGAAAAAATCCATCAGAATTAGATGAGACTTCGAGGCCAAGAAAATAGGTGAGCACGCCAAGATCTTTCATCTCGAATTGGCCACTGAGAAACTTTTTGAGTTCAGAAATACCATGTGGATCATCTCCAGTAATAACCATATCATCCACGTACAGTAAAAGAAGGATAATACCGTTGGCAGTATGGCGGATAAACAGAGCCGAATCATGAGCACTCGGTGTGAACCCAAACTGATGAATGGTAGTGCTGAATTTGGCAAACCAGGCACGTGGAGCTTGTTTTAAACCATATAAGGCACGACGAAGGCGACAAACTTTGTTTCGAGTGGCATCCAAGCCAGGAGGTGTATGCATATAGACTTCCTCAAGAAGTTCCCCATTCAGAAATGCATTTTTGACATCCATTTGAAATAGAGTCCATCTTCGAATGGCGGCGACAACAATGAGTGTACGGACAGATGTGAGCCTCGCCACTGGAGTCGGGCTTTATATCGTTCAATAGAGCCATCAGAAAGTGTCTTGATCTTAAACACCCATTTGCACCCAATAGGAGTTTTTCCAGCGGGTAGATCAACAATATCCCATGTATGAGTTTTAGCTAGGGCCTGAAGTTCTTCATCCATTGCTTTCTGCCAAAGAGGATTAGTACTAGCCTCCTTATAGGATTGATGCTCATGCAGATGAAGTATAGTGGAAAAACAATGATAATCACAATGGTAATCAGCAAGATGAGAAGGGGGGTGAGTTACCCTGGTAGATCTGCGGGGGTGATCTGGAGGATGGCTCTCAGAGGGAGTCAGTGCAGACTCATCAGACATAGGAATATCCTCGGGCACGACCGATTGAGTCAGAGAGGTGAGGTCAGCTGATGGTTCTGGAGCTGGAACTGGGTCTGGGTCTGGAGAGGTAGGATCAACTGGTGGTTCTGGAACGGAAGGGGTGATATCAGCTGGTGATTCGGAGGTGGACTCAACAGTATCTGAAACTGGATTCTCAGGAAATAACTTAATAGATGGATCAGTAAAGAATCTGGAGTTAGTGATGGTTGATATGTCAAATGACCGTAAGGAAGAGAACATTTGATGTTCCCAAAAAATAACATGACGAGAGATACGAAGAGTTTTAGAAATAGGATCCCAGCATCGATACCCCTTATGTTCAATACCATATCCAATGAAACAACACAGATGAGCCCTTGGTTGTAATTTGTTGTGTTCATGTGGTTTGAGAAGAACAAAACAAGTGCAACCAAAGACTCTGAGGTTAGAGTAATCAGGAGGTTTACCGAAAAGGCGCTCGAATGGAGATTGATTTTGGATTGTAGTGGAAGGGACACGATTGATTGTGTATACTGCGGTGAATGCAGCATCACCCCAGAAACGTTCAGGACATGATGACGAAATGAGTAGAGCACGAACGGTGTCAAGAATATGTCGATGTTTGCGTTCAGCTCGTCCATTTTGTTGGGAGGTTCCAGGGCACGAGCGGTGGGGGAGCGTGCCATTTTTGTGAAGTAGGTTTAGAAAAGCACGGTCTTTATATTCCATTGCATTATCTGAACGAAAAATTTTGATATTCCGAGAGAATTGAGTTTGAACCATAGAAGAAAAATCAGAATATATTTGAAAGAGTTCAGATCTGCTTTTCATAAGAAACAACCAAGTATAACGAGAATAGTCGTCCACAAATATAACAAAATAACGAGCACCACCCATTGATGCATGAGGAGAAGGCCCCCAAACGTCAGAATGTACTAAATCAAAAGGTGCAAGGGAAACGGACTGACTCTCATTAAAAGGTAAAGCTGATTGTTTTGCAAGTTGACAATGAATACAATGAAAAGACTCATGCTGAAGTGAACCTAACTGACCACTAGAAATAAGAGAACGTAGAGGGCTAGATGAAGTATGACCTAACCGAGAGTGCCACAATTCCACAGGTGAGAGTGCTGGGATGGATGCGGCTGATTGATTTGGTGATGGTGAGGATTGGACTTGGAGATGAGTGAGCTCAAAGAGGCGTCCAACTTTACGGCCGGTTCCAAGGAGTTTTCCTGTCTAAAGGTCCTGCACACGACAACCAGTAGAAGAAAAATGCACATCAAGTCCAAGATCACATAGTTGTCCAACAGATATAAGGTTAAGCGTAAGATTAGGAACTAAATATGTGTCAGGGAGAGACAAATGAGAACTAGCAACATGTCCAGTATGGCTGACCAGCATATTTGATCCATTGGCAGTGTGAATAGTATGCGCATGCTCATCACGGGTTTTAGAGGAAAAAATAGAGGCATCAGAAGTCATGTGATTGCAACAAGCAGAATCGAAATACCATCGGGATGTACCTGGTGTAGTTGACATGGCTATATTGTTACCGATTTTATTTAGAGCCTCGGTAAGAACGGTGCAGAAACCACTCCAATCAGGTGGAGAATTGGATGAAGTTGGTGCAGCATCAGTGGTTACGGCAGCAGTATTCTTTGGCTTGGAATATGACCGATTGTATGAGCCTCGAGAGTGATATTGGTTCCCATTTGACTGATTTCCAGATGGAAGTTTAGGGCAGTCTGCAAGATAGTGACCCGGTTCTCTGCAGACTTTACATAGGCGAGAAGGACATTTGAGCAATTCATGCCCTTGTGAATGACAATACTTGCAATATAAGGGCTTCTGGTGTGTGCTCTGTCGGTGGGGTAAGTCCGATTCAGCCATAGAAGCAAAGAGGAAGGTGAACCTCCAAGAAACCAGTGATGTGACGGTCAACTGATGATGTGGCAGTCAACCGGTGATGTGGCGGTCGACTGATGACGTGGCAGTCAACTGATGATGTGACGGTCAACGAGTAACGTGGTGCTGACGTGTTGTTGATGTGGTGCTACTGTGGCAGCAGCGTGTCTGAAATAGGAGCGGCAGCGGAGATGACCTCAACGGGTGACGTGGCACTGATGTGGCAGCGGAGATGATGTCAATGGGTGACGTGGCACTGAGGTGACAATGAGGTGGCGCTGATGTGGCTTTTAGGGCTGATATGGCAGCAGCGTTTCTGAAACAGAAGCGACAGCGGAGATAATGTCGATGGAGAATGAGACTCCGACTATAGTGATGACCCGACAGGTATGAAAATGATATACTAGAAGTTTTTCTGATGTGAAGGATCCACTAATAGTGGCAATCACAGAGCATACTCAACTCTTAATATACCGAGAATTTCTGATGTGAAGGATCCACTAATAGTGGCAATCACAGAGCATACTCAACTCTTAAAATACCGAGAACCATTAAGGCTCTGATACCATGTTGAATTTAAGAGAGGAAGTGAGACAATACAAAGAGAAGAATTGTATTGAATGGTGTGATTTACTTACAAAGGGAGCTATCCTATTTATATAAGCTAATAGGAGAAGTAAAGCTATACACAACTAATGTGGGATTATCTTATTTATACAAGCTAATAGGAGAAGCAAAGCTATACACAACCAATGTGGGACTAAGCCCATATAATACATTAACACTCATGATCCTAGTAGCTTTAAAATCAGACCTCTCCCACATGTTTTTCGCCGCCTATGATGCTCTCGTCTTTATGTAAGCCGGTACCGCGACAATGTGAGGGATCCTGACTGTTCCTCTTCAGGACAGCTTGTGAATAACACATGGTTATCTCACCTTAAAAAGAAATAAAAAATAAAAATATATATGTTTTCGGTTCAAACTTGAGTTATATTGATGTCCAATGTATCAAACTAGTTCATGTGTTATTCTGCCTGTTAAGTACTCTCCACGAACAAGTGGTATAACAGCCTCGCGTTTTTTCTTAAAATAGGGTGACCACTTGCTTTCTCAGGCATGCGGACATCGCATTTGTGGCTATGAAGCAACTAAGGTCTTCAAAGTTCAAATCAACTCACACTTGAGTTATTATGTTCATGTGTTATTCTGCCTGTTAAGTACTCTCCAAGTACGTTAACAAGTGGTATAACAACCTCGGGTTTTTTCTCAAAATAGGGTGACCAAGATTTCAGACTTCATTAGGATTTTGGCTACAAAGAACCATATCGATATGACTGACGAAAGTTCAAATCAACTACTTGCATATCTCTATGACTGGCGAAATCAGAGGCCAAGATACTATTCCAAGAGAAGATTTCAGACCTCAATAAGATTGGCCACAAAGGACCATATCGATATGACTGGCGAAAGTTCAAATCAACTACTTGCATATGGCGATATGACTGGCGAAATCAGAGGCCAAGTTACCTTGCATTGCTGAACAATAAATAAATATGACAATAAATATTCCAAGAGAAGATTTCAGACCTCATTAGGATTGGCTACAAAGGACCATATAGCCTTGCATTGCTGAACAATAAATAGACAGAAAATAGACCAATAAAATATGAATAAATCCTTGCTGAACAATAAATAGACAGAAAATAGACCAATAAAATATGAACAATAAATATTCCAAGAGGTGTAATTTTCCCTACAAAAAATACCCATAATTTTTTATTTGAGATGGAGTGCAGCAGTGAATGTATTATCAGAACATGTCTGCATTCATTTAAGTTTTTATGAAGAGCAGGGTTCAGCAAGCAATAGACAGGCAAAACAAACTTGAATTGCTTGAGGGAAGCAATGGAACATTCGCATCAAGTAATTTTTCTCTACAAAAATTACACATCATGTAATTTGGGTGTGATTTATGGAGTTCAGCAGTTAATGTGGAATAATCAGAACATGTCTGCATTCATTTAAGTTTTTAGGAAAAGCAAGTTCAGCAAGCAATAAGACAAGCAAAACAAACTTGAATCATGCTTGAGGGAAGCAATAGATTTCATACAGAACTTCTGTTCTAGTCCTAAATCTCAAAACAAGATTGGTGATCTGATCATCTGGTTCATGGTGCTCTTTTTTCAGAGATAAGACTTGTTCAGATCATCAAAGTAGGGGTGTTCCATAGCTTTCTTTGCTGAAATACGATTTGAGGGGTCATACTGCAACATTTTCTGTAAACACAGAACATCTCAATCAGATTTAGTGAAGAGAACAAAAATAGAAGTGTGGTTAAATGAACTAAAATGGAAATGCGTTTGGACTATTGAGGATACTTGTCTCCATTAGTAATGAGAAAGAGAAAGTAAGTTACCGATAGAAGATCCAACCCATCCTTGTCCAAAGTAGGAACAGCTGTTGACAAGCTTAGAGGATTCCACTGAGGGTACTCATGCCAGTTCACAAGGTTGCTTACTCCAGGCCACACTTGTTCATTTGGGGTACCTAGTAACCTGCAGCAGAATTTCAAAAAGAAATTAGTACCCCAAAGACCTTTCAATGATAATTCAGAAAAATAAAAAAGACAGAAGAATATCATTACTGGAAAGGAGCATAGATAATAGCCTACTTACCTGAAAATATGCAGGAGTTGTTGCAATTCGGAATCTCCAGGAAAGAGTGCTTGCTTAGTGACTAGTTCAGCTAGAATTCAGGAAAAAAAAAAATTAACCCATTTAACAAATTTGTTACTGTGAGGCCAAAAGCAAAAAAAGAAATGGGATGGGGATTTGTACCAAATACACAGCCAACAGACCACATATCCACTGCAGTTGAGTAATGGGTAGCCCCCAAGAGGACTTCCGGAGCTCTGTACCAGAGAGTTAATATCTGGAGCAAAAATCACAACAAACTTTGTGAACAATTGATAATGCTATTTGTCACCAACTATAAACAGGATAAATAGAGAATGTAATACCTCATGAGTATACTTTTTGATTGGAAGAGTAAATGCTCGAGCTAGCCCAAGATCTGCAATTTTAAGCATCATTGTCTTTCGATCCATCAAGAGATTGTGAGGTTTAAGGTCCCTGAGACAAAAACAGTGAAAGAGAATGGACTACTGTCAGTAAAGCCCAACCTTTCGGTCTATCAGAAGAAAATAGAGGACAAGGGAAGAGGAAATCGATTTTTTTTACCTGTGCAACACTCCATGCCCATGGCAGAAAGAAACACCCTTGCAGAGTTGGTACATCAAGCTCTGTATTAAGGTTCATTAAAAACTTTGTGATCAATTTAATAACATGATTTGTCAATTAAGTACAAAACTTAAACTGCTACCAGAGTTCATCTATACCTTAACAGTTTTAAGAGGAATGTTCTCTCCTGTTTGGCGGAAAGTCCTAATGTATTTCTTTAGATCGGTGTCCATGTACTCAAAAACTAGGTAGAGTACTGTCTTGCCTTCTTTATTTTGGCCTTGTTTTACATCCATCAACCTGAAAACCATTAACGGAAAAAGAGCTGAATGATTGCTAAAACATGAAACACGATTATACTTACATGGGATGTTTAATTTAGAAGACACATAGAGGTCAAAACTCAAAACAACAACAGATTAGATCCAAACATTGAAAATAAATTTGAGCTCTTCCAATTAATGCACACTAAGTCTCATGAGAAAATAAAATATGCAAAAGCAGTGGGGATAAATATAAAATGAACAACAAATTATCAAACGAAACTGGTCAGAGAATGGGCAGATAAAAAACCCACAAAAATAAAACTCACTAAAAGCCAAGTTACGAAAAAATTGATACTGCCTCTCGCTCGACAATGCCAGAAAAGTCTCCAAACTTAAATCTAAAGCCCCTGGAGTGACTAGAAACTTATTAGTCTAGTACCAGTGAGACTATTTGCTAAGAGGGGCAGATCAAAGCTCCCAAATGAGTGGAAAGTTTAAACCCTGAATTAACGAAATAAAACACACAAGAAACATAATTAAAAAGTCTTAATGATTGTAAGCTATGAAATGGTGATTTACTGCACAAAAGATAAGAAATTGAAGACAGAAAAGAAACTCAGAGCCCTAGCACGGATAAAACCCCTGAGGAATAATCATCAGAGATCCTCCCAGAAAACGAAAAAGGAAACAAATTTGAAAGAATATAGAGAGAAATGGGTATTACCTGACAACATGGGGATCACGGGAGAGCATACGCAAGATGGAGACCTCACGGAGAGTGGTTGGTGGCACTCCTTCGTCGTCTTCGTGAAGACGGGTCTTCTTGAGAGCCACGATCTTTCCCGTAGCCTTCTCTCTCGCTCGGTACACCTTCCCGTATGTTCCCTCTCCTACTTTCTCTAGCTTTTCGAATGCATCCATGGCCGATAATGTCACTGCTGCCTTCTCCATTTTCTCTTTGAATTCTCTCTCTCTCTCTTCAAATTTCTGTCTTGGTATGAAAGAAGAGGGGTTGCTTATAGAAGGGGTGAATATATAACCGTTAGGGGAAACGAATTTAGGGATTCTTTCTTTCTTGCTCGTTGGCCAACGGATATATTTTGAAATTCAAAAATCGGCGGATCGTACTATTATTTTTTCGATTAGGCGGGGGATCCCACTTTTACTTCCATAAATGCCCATGTTCCTGCACGGAGCGTGTGGCTTTTGCCTTTGTTGGATGGTCCCGCACCAAATCCGGCCCAACTGGATAGCCCATTCAATAACCCAACAAATTACGCACAATATAATCAACTGGATCTTTTGAAAGAGCAATTCTTGTGTAGCCTTTCAAAAAAAAAAAATTTGGGCAGAGGGAACCAATTTTACAAGATCTTTCAAAATTTCTCCAATTAAATTTATGTCACAAATAATACTTCATATTTTTAATAAGATAATATAATGTGAGTGGAACAGCTTTAAAAAAGCTTTATAAGACTTTGCTTGTTGTAGGTTTACATGAAAGTGTTTTTATTTATTTATTTATTTTTAAAACACTTCAAACTTACTTGTGCTTTTATTTTTTTTTAATCTCTTAAAATTAAAGTCTTAAGTTTAACCAAACACATATTAAGATAATTAAAATGTACCTTTTAACCACCAAAAAACTGCAACAAAAGGAAATTAAGACTGGTCCTACATAAGAATTTTTACTAGAAAAATTCCAAATAATATGCCATAAAGAAAAGAAGACACGACTCAAATTGCATATCTTTAGTTCCAGATACTGTGCCATAAGAAAAAGAAGAGCTGATTCCAAGAGTCGAATTTCAAGTTTATGGTGAGATAAAATGTCATATTAACAAATTTGAATTTAAATATTTTTTATTTGAAACTTACAACATTAATAAATTTGAATTTGAATATTCTTCATTTGATAATGTAGCATTCAGTCTCATCATAAACTCGACTCCATTTCAATTTTCAAATAATGAGAATCATGATCCGTCCCGTTCAACTTTCAATCTTTTTTACCATTTGAAAAATATATGATCAGAACAGTTCATCTATTATCAATAATCACTATTTTCATGAATAGTTGAATCTGACTTAATACATGGTAATATTTTATTATACTTATGATGAAAAGAAAAAGATTAAAAATAAACCAATGAATTCTTAAAGTAATGATTAAAGTTGAAACCCTAAAACTTCAAGATCTGAGATTCTATTTCTACTATACATAAATCATTTGTCCAATTATATATCTGTTATGGAACTCCTTACTTGATTTTTGGTTTACACTGTACACAAGCACAAACAATTAAAGTTGTCCTCTAATCTGTAACAAAAAGGGCTGTCCTCTAACCTAGATTTAAACGTCGCAAACAGAACATTAACAAACGGAGAAAATTTTATACCCATGATTTATTACAAGTTGGCCAATTTCAAACAAAATATACCCATTAGCGATGAATCCTGCCAATACCTTCTCCATCCACTTAAGACAACTATTCTATAGTTACATCCGCCTAGAACTTAGATACATATTTACATAACAACCAACCTAGACTGCCGATAAATTTTACATCCTCTTCCAGTAATCAAATAGACAAATATATAAACACGATGGAGATGGTGCCACTGCATCCCCTCCAAGTCAATCTTTCATATTGAGCCTCACATTCTGAACCTTTACCGATATCTTTAATTTCTGTTCCTCCATATCCTTCAAAAGAGAGAGCAGTTTTGTTCGATATGCTTCGCATCGCTGACTTGCATTTTCCAATTCAGCAGTTAATTCCTGAATCTTTTTGTCCTGATCCTACAGAAGGGATGAGAGATGAGGATATATTAGTCCAAACTGAGATTCTAGTGAATAAGTAAGAAAAAAATAGTCAGAAAAACAAATGCCAAAGAACCAAACCAAGAGGAGATGAAGTGGCTGTAATTTCTTGGACACCCATAGGCACCCTAGTTTAGAAGACTTATGGGTATATTTGTCAGATAGACATCTTCCCATTGAAGGGATATAAAAATCTATACTAGCCCTTACTGCTGGCAAAATGTCATTTCGAAATGAGAAATGTATTGAGCATCAAATCGAGTCTCACTAAAAAGAGTCACCCCATGAAGATGCTTTTAATGGGTCAGAACCCAGATCAGCCAAATAGGGCATTATCTCAATGCATACTTCTATTGAATAAATTGCTTGCCAAGGTCATTTCTCCTAATCAAAACCAAACACACTGTATAATTTTGCCTGATAATATTCCTGGTTAGTTTCATAACTTCTAATTCAAACAAGACTTCAATCCCAAGACAACATGAAATGCTCCGAAACACATTCAAGAGCACTTCTTTCATGGATTTATAGATCTCTTCAAATGGAAGCTAAAAATAGTAATCATACAAGTTCACTTCTCTCATAGGAAACCTAAAACACATTTAGTAATGTGCAAAACCCTTAAAAAGAAAAGTGTGACAAAGATTTGTCAGCTTTATCTTGGTACTGCGGAGGAACAATGAAGATAGACTTTATGTCAATATAGCAACCTCCCAGTGTCAAAAATCTGCAGTGCACATAATCTCCCCTATAAATTTTCTTAGTACAATATAAAGCCAGGCATCCTATCCTATAATTTGTTCAAAACAGGAGCATAGAATACTTCATTCAATTTATTTTCTACAAATAAAGATTGCACTAGAAGTGCATTGTAACATAAATCTTCGGGATCCATCTCATGCACCCATATCTTTTTGCCCCCCATGATTTCACAAATCAAAACCAATATAAAGTCATCCCGATGCATGTTGTATAGTTGATAATAAAACTGCCCAAGTTTTACAAAAAGGATTAGAACGATACTGATACATAATTAAATAGATAGGAAGCTTTTTGATAAGATAACTTCCTATTTATATCCTATCCTAATAACTAGATAGGAATTTACCAATAGCAAATTAAATATGTTTTGAAAAATTCATGATGTAGGGGAAAATTCTCCAACCAATAACATGACGACACGTGGCACCCTCCAAGGGCGAGAAGGTAATTTCATTGACAATACGGCACATGACAAAGCGAAGAACAATAATCTCACATCAAAACCCTAATTCTACTAGGACACTCCAGCCTATGGAAACCCTAATCCTATCATAACACTCTAGGGAACCTAATCCTACTATGACACTCAGCATTAATCACTTTCCTAATTGGACTCTGCTCCAAGACTATATAAAAGGGGACTCTCATTATCATAGATACACACAATTCAAAATCATCTAGCCTTCTTGCTCTCTATATACTCTCCAATCACTAACTTAGGCATCGGAACATAATACAATAACAAAAAAAATAAAAATCCAAGAAGCTTATACTAAAAATAATCCATAAATAGGGTGCATTCTTCAAAGTTTTCCATGAAAGCTAACAATGGCATTCATGGTTTAGAAGCATCCTAGATATATCTCAATCTAACAACAAATAAAGCTCAAATTCCTGTTGAAATCTGAACTCAGAAAAACATTGAAGAAAAGACTCGGGGCATAAGCAAACGTATTTGCGAGGAAAATACATAACAATGATAAACAATCTTTCATGAGTAAGGAACTGACCTCAGAGCAGGTCTGAAGCTGTAGGTTGCGATTAACCAGGGTATTTTGTGAGATACCACGACCACTCTTTTTTGCAGCTGTAACTTTCTTTGCAGCCTCATGAAGTGCATCCATTGCCACATTGAAAACATGTACTGATTCTGTCCCTTCTTCTACATATTTGATAGCTGCTCGTCGTAGATTGTCATAACGAGCAGCATTTGACTCTTGAGAATTACTAGTCAACCCTAGAGTGTGATCATCCAATACAACCCCACTTTTGGCATTTCTTGTCCACCGTTTCAAGACATAATGTGAAGGAAGCATAAGAACATTTGTTACTCTAAAAACTGCCAAAATGTGCCTACAAAGGATACCTGAAAACTCAAACATTTGGCAGCTGCAACTAACTTGCTTTTCAAAAACGTTGAACCTCACAAAGTGTGCTATTTGCTCTTGCCCAAATTTTGCCACCCGATACATAACTTCTAATCCTGTATCATCAATTATAGTTGCAGGATATGCAAGAGTCTCCACTAGTTCCTCTTGGAATTTCATAAATATCTTCCTTGTATAAAGGTTTGCTGCTTGCTTTTCCATAGGAGATGGAGTTTTTAAAACTGGTGCTGTATTCACTGTATCATAATCTGCCTTTACTTCCTTTTCATACCGAGTGGCAATTGCTTTTTCGCATTGCTTGATAAGCACATGAATATTAGTTGATGCATTTATATACCCATCAAAATATGAGTTGATACTATCACTAACTTGAGTTATGGACATCTCTCCAAAAAATGTATCCCGAAGGTAAACTGGTACCCACTGTTGGCGAGCATTGTACATTGACTGTAGCCATTCATTATACCCAAGATTATACCGGTGAAGAAGGGATTCCCAACATGACTCAAACTCCTCAATTGTCTCTGTCACATTGATGCACCTCTGGAACTCTGCTTCAAAAGCGGGGTGCGAGTGATACACATCAGATAATTTCTCCTGGGCTTCCCTGAACACATTCCATTTACAAAATCGGTGACGGGTTTCTTGAAACACTTCTGCAACAGCTGCCCTAATGATTCTATCCTGGTCTGTTGTAATTGAGAAGGGATGGCGACCTGACATTGCAACAAGCCATGTCTGAAAGAGCCAAATAAATGAAGACTCTGACTCATTTAGGAGCAAAGCACATCCAAACAACACAGGCTGTCCATGATGGTTCCACCCTGTAAATGGGGCAAAGGGGACCCGGTAACGGTTTGTTCTATATGTCGTATCAAATGTAACGGTGTCTCCAAAGTAATTATAATTCATTCTTGAATTTGCATCAGCCCAGAAAATGTTTCCTGACGAGTTCTCAAAATCACCTTGGACAGCATAAAAGAAACCAGGATCCTCGGCTTGCATTTGCTTCAAATAGTCAAAAACAACCTGACCCCCACAACCAAGTGTCCTCTGCCTACTATTACTCATATAATTCTGGCAATCAACTTTAGTAAAACCAACATTATTTATTCCACCTGATTCCTTAATCAACACAGACATAACCCCACTCGGCCCCATCCCAGCTGCTTGAAGTGTATCGATCAGGCTTCGAGCAGAGCCCGATACATGTCTATGCGATCTAAGGCAATGCACTTTATCAGGGGGCACGAGTTCATGATTATGCTCTTTAACAAGTTTAGACACTGCCCATTTCCCAGAATTCTGCTTTTTGACTGTCATTTGGGCCTTACACCCAACTCTAGTGATGGTACGCTGGCGCTTAGACCTATTTTCACTGCCCTCTCGACGAAAACCCTCACGAGAACACACAATTTGGCGGCATATGATGGAGCCATCACGGCGTGAGCGTTGGTAGACACTCACTCGGGTACTAAAACCAATACGACGAGCATATGAATTGTAGAAAATGCGAGCAGCTTGCTCAGAATCGAACTCCATACCCTCGAAGGGTTCAAGACTCGTGTCCCCATTAGAAGACAAAAAATGGGGAGCCGTGGAAGGAGGTTCCATTAACTCACTACTGAAATCATCGTCATAGTCATCTGGGTGTTCTAAGTCGAGGGCGTTAGCGTCCTTTTCGGCGCCGGAGCCACCCATACTATCTAACTCTACCACCTCATTTCCAATACTTAGAGGTTCAAAATCCATTTCTAATATGATGATTGTACAGTCTCTAATTTTATTTTTGAATTAAATTCTATTGCTACATCTATAGAGACAAGGAGAGGTTTAAGGCTTTAGTGCACTGAAAAGAAGAAGGGAATGGGCGAGAGAGAGAGACTGACCAGAGATCGGGAGCGAGAGAGAGCTAAGCGATGACCAATGAGAAGTGAGACGAGCTACACAAGATCGGAAGCAGGCAGAGAAAAATTGGAGTTATAGTAGTCACTGTGTGAGAGAAACTTGAGAGTTTGGTCAGCTGAGCAGAGAGTAGAGAGGAAGAGAGAGACAGAGGGAGAGGAAGAGAGGAGGGAATTTTGAGGGATTTTTGATTCGAGGGTTTTGTGTTTGGGAAAATTTTTGCGTGTTACATAGGAAGATGGAACTGTGAGATGTTTTAAGAGGAGCAATGATTCGGTGCTACGCGGCAGATCATTAGGCTGTCACGCGAGATTTGGATGCTAATGCATCAACAGTATCAATTCTCTTATGATAAAAAAAAAAAAATTATTGTCCAATTGCGTAGTAATTAAAAATAAATAAAATCATCGGTTATAAATTAAAATTAAATCTCAATTGCGAAGTCTTTGAGATATTTTGAAATTCTATTTAATGAAATGTGTTATAAATCATGTTTAATAAGTTTTTTAAATTAAATTAATTTAAATTGTTTTAAGATAAAATTACTTTAAAACGATTTAAATCAATTTAAATGTAAATTGGCTTTAATTGTTTACTAAATATAATCATAATATGAAATAATTTTTTTTTATTTAAAAATTTAAATAAAAATAAAATTTTAAATTTTAAAAAATATGAAGTTAAATCCTACTTGGCCAATCTTATATTCATAGTACGAAGGAAACGAGAAGCAATTAATGTAATAATATGCTGATTTCCGCTGTAAGGTATGGACATCAATTCAATTCAGTGAGCTCCATTCCACGACTGCTAAGAAAGTGGAAGCAGCACTCAGACTAATTAAAAAGTAGTAAGAAACTACATAGACAATTATTAAGCAAAGCTTTCCACTTTCTCCCATCAATTTTAGAGTAGAGTGCCCAATGTATGTCTAGTCTTATTAATGTTTTATTTTTTCAAAAGAAATCATTTACATCTGTTTGGAACTAATAAATTAAGAAAAAAAATAATTTTAAAAAATTTAAATGAATATTTATGTTTGCCATTTATTATATTAAATTGTAAAATTCATTTAAATCTTCATATCTAAAATAAACGAAAAATCCAAAAAAAAAAAAAAAGAGAAACGGATGAAAAGAGAGAAATAAAAAATATTTTAATCAACATAATTTTTTACTCTTTTATTTTGTAAAATTCATTAATTGAATTTACAACAAATTAACTCAATTCTCCTGCGAATTCATTTTAAAATGAAATTCATAGTTTTTTTTTTTCTTTCCACACACAAAATTTCTGAAATTACAAATGAATTTAAAAAAAATATATATAAAATTCATTTGTTACAGAAGATTTATTGTCTATCATGTGCCAGAGAATTTATTGCTTTCTCTCCTGTAGATGCTCTTTGAATTCATTTGCCCCAAACGCTTAAAGATAAGAAACCGAGTATAACGGTGACAAAATTTCTTGCAGTAACAAGTAAACTAATGAAGTACACGACGCCATCACGATAATGATCTAAGAAATAAAAGTTTAGATTGTGATATTTTCTTTGATTTGATAAAAAAGCCTGGACGAATCACTACCAATACATTTGCTTAAGATTTGGTGCTATCAACAAAAAGCATTGAATTTCAAAGTCACTATAAAATCTGAGCATCACACAAACAAAATTCATCTTTCCAAAACTCACAATTATCTCGGACATGAAAGTTCAATGAAAAAGTGAAAGAGGAAATAAAAGAAGGGGGAGAGGGGAACTCAGTTTATTAGTAAAACTTTCTGCACCTACAGTTCAGGACTATAAATTGGGAAATACAGGATCAGGTACCAAAGGATTATGGACTCACATTAGTACATTACTAAGGACAGCAGCACCAGAAAAGCTCAAGAAAAGATGTATAAGTTTAGGTCTTAAAGATATGTCTGGTTGCAAGATGAAGAAGACATCGCCGAAAGAACATCCGTCACAGAAGCCATAATGCTCAAAGCTGCTTTCAGGACCTCCTGAGAACACCCTGGTTTCACGATGGTTCGGACCTGGAAAAGCACAGGAAAATGGAATATATGAGAAAGAAATCATGATTGCAAGGGGATAAAATGACCAAGGACGATATAATATTCACTTTGAATAGATATATACAGCAGTGTTGCAGAGAATGAAAAGGAAGAAAAGAGGTCATGATGCATCTAGTCTTAATTTTCAGTTCTATCCAATCAGAATCGACTTGGGTTGTCTGCACCACACACTACCAATTACCAACAGCTATTATATAAGTGCACAGGTTTCTTAATTTATCTTGAGGGACAAAATCCTCTTACACTAGTCAACCAGGTGGGCAGAGAACCAATCCTCATTTGCACAGGTAACATGTATAAACAAGGCCATCTCACCCAATCAGCCTCAGTACTTCAAATCAAATCAAGATATATTTCAAAGTGAACATGTTGAGAGAACGAGGATGCATGTAAAAATTTACCCTTGATCCTGCTAGCCCCAACACTATCTTTACACAGATTAGCTCCAAAAGGCAGCCAAGCATATACATAATTTAAGAAAAAAAACCAATATATATTTGTAAGTATCCATGTTGAGAGAACTATGATGTATGTAAAAAGTTCCCTTCATCATGCTAGCCCCAACACTATGTTCACACATTATAGCCAAAAAGGCAGCCAGGCATAAACAATTAAACATAGTGAAAATTTGTGCTCGGTATTGGCATTTGAAAATAAAAAGGAAAAGAATACCAAAAGTTGAGCTCGAAGAAATTCAAGAAAAAAATAACCGAAATACAATAAAAATGTGAGCACCTTGTCAAGATATTCCTGCAGTTTCTTGATACGGCCCATGTAATCCTGGTCTTCGACACAAAGAGTTACAACCTTAGCATCAGCACCAGGACCATCAAATTGCAGGGGTCCTGGATTTCTGTAGAGATCGTCCAATAAAAATTTTTGTGCTTTATGTCGCAGTAGGCTGCAATTGAGGCCACACAGTGGATTAATTTTATATGAAAACCAAACGTTGTTGTGGCTGTCCTTAGAATTTTTATGAACACAATAGATTATAACCAAACCATTACCACCAACCATAGTTCTATGTCGTCTGTGTGAGAGAGAGAGAGTGTGTGTGTTTTACCACGCTATCAACAAACAGGGGCTGTGTCACGCTTCAGGATTCCCCCTTAAAAAATAATAGTACAACTTAAAAGGCGGCCCCCCATCCCATTATAGACAAACAAGGTTTTCTTCAATGAAGTTTTACGTATAGTTACTATAAAAGGAACATCAAAATTCTGAAGAATCTGAGCTCTTCTTGAATTGGAACAATGATTCTTAAAAATTGATTTGGAACAAGAGAAATTAGCTACTATATTAGAAATTCTCTAATTGAAGTTTTCCGCCCAAAAAGGATCTCTTCTCTCATATTTACTCTTTTCACTCCTATCAGCTTTTACTTTTCTCATGAAACAAACAAAACTCACAAAAGATTTGGAACTTCAGAGGCCTCTTCTCTTTCCACTTATCAATTTCTCTAATTGGTTACTTTTCCAAAGGAGAAAAATATAGTTCCTCCTTCGATTTCTACTTCAGACCTTGTTGAATCATATTCAAACACGAGTGTTTCTTTCATTTCCCCCCTTCTTTTTCATTTATTTTTCTTTGAATTTATATTAACTAATGATAATGATATCATATAATTAAAAATATGTTATGTAATTAAATGTACATTTTCATCCATGTTGGTTTATCCTTTCTAAATGCTCTAAATTCATGTTATTGTTTGTTGATATGTTCACTCACTTTTCTAGAAAGACTAAACATTTAATGGGTAAAATTAACTAGCATTCACATAACTTTAATTTTCCATAGCCATTGTTGTATGACCATTATATGCTATTAATTCTTCTAAAATTTAAATGTACCGAATTTAATTAAATATATAAAAAGTTGATTATTTGGAGATTCTTTTTCTAATACAAATTTTAATCAACTTAGTTAAAACTTTATTTATTATGATGACATCAAATAATTTTAATAAAAATACTTGATTTTCTTCTAAAGGTACGATAACATATTTTTTTATAAGTAAAGGTACGATATTATATTAAAAGGCTATGTTACTAATAGTAGATTTTGTCATGATACTATCCGGCCCCACAAGTAAAATTTTCTAGCTCCACTCATGCCAACAAATATCTACACCGGAAAATATTTGCAGCATCATTAATACTTTTCTAATCCTTATTTATTTCAAATAATAAATCTAACAAGCGTCTAATAAATCATGAAAAGGAGACTTACTCATATGCTCTCCCTTTCAAATCGACAGTGGCTGGATGAATAGCAGGTTTCCCAATTGAAGTGGCGCCCGGATTTTGAGACCAATGCTTTACAGTCATCATTGCCTAAGGTTTAAGAAATAAGTTATTTAGTGCGAAGAAATTGAAGAACTGGACTGCCCTCAAGGCATTACAAAACCAATTCCTTATACCAACTTCTTTAAGATAGGTTGTAATAAGAGAACCATATGAAAACCCAACTGTAATTGGTGCAGCACCACACTTCCACTTGTTCACAGGATTCTTCAGATTAGTTACAGTTGCCATGTAACCATTCAAACCAGCTGCTAAAATATGATAGCAGATGTGCCCAAGCACCTGCAAGAATGTTTATCATTATAAGAAAAGATGGAATATATTAGCATCTAAATTCTTAAAGCAAGCAGTGCAGTTGGAAATAACATACATAGGCATAGTCACAATCAAATTTTGATGGAAAAGAGCCGCGAGCTTGATAACCAAAGAAGTGGCAGATAGCATTGAATTTTTTCCCCTTGTATGTGCCTTCTTTCTGTTCAAAGTAACAAAGAAATCAGTGACTAAAAGCAACTAAAGGCTTAATAATGTTAAGACTAAGAATAGATGGTTTACAACAACCCATACTAAGCCAGTTAGTTCTGATTTTCTTATCTGACTTTCTTTCAACCTATGGCAAAGTAATTAATGTAACCTAGGCCCTTGCATCAAACATGTTAAGAACATAAAAAATATAGTGGAAAATGACATCAAAATCAGCACCATGAACTTCATTGGGAAATTCAATCATTACAATAGAAAGATATAATCATCTACAACATTCAAATCTTCATTATGACAGAAAGGCAAAATTATGACCCAACCAGTTACTAGAATTCTGCAAAAGGTAAATTTATCAACCGGGTACTAGAATTCTGCAAATCTTCATTGGGGCATTGGTAAGGACATTTCCCTTTCCACTTGATGATCAGGGATTCGAGGCGTGTGTATGGGTTTTAACAATAAAAAAAGGAGGGGCACTGGGCACAAGTAACTGTCAAATAATTCATTTGCTACTTTGCAGGAAGAAGCCCAACTTAAAGAAGAACAATCAGGAGAATGACCATGTATTATGGGCTTTAACAATAAAAAAAGGAGGGGCACTGAGCACAAGTAACAGTCAAAGAATTAATTTTCTACTTTGCAGGAAGAAGCCCAACTTAAAGAAGAACAATCAGGAGAATGACCATGTATTATGCAACACAAAAATAATTATTTCTATATTTTTCGAAGAAAAAAATCATGCTTTTTACATTAGGGTGATAAGCAATTTCCTTATAATAATCATGTAAGCTTTTGGTCTTTTTTTTCCTTATAGTCAAGACAGAAATGGAAAGCAATTAAGGAGACATCATTTGGAAATGCACATAACTATTGAAAATGAAAGCATCATTCGGAGTTATTGAAAAAGGAAAGGCAAAGAAACAAAAAGAAATAAGGTGGGACTATTGCATCATACCAGGCGCTTGTTCATTTCAGCCTCCACAAGATGTGCTAGAAGTTTCTCTGTCTCAATCTAGAAAGAAAAAAAGAAGAAAAAAGAAGAAGCAAAGCAGACATTAAGGATCTGAAAGTTTAAAAAATCAATCATAAATTCTTCCCGTATCTAAAGCTTGTTACCTGGGATAACTGTGCAGAATCATCGGATTCAGGATAAAGGAGCAGCTGTAACATTAAATAAGACAATCTTAGAGGGACATTCTTACTCAATAAGCTTAAATGAAAGTTGATATCTTTAAATCTGAATCATAGTTACCAAGAACTCCGTACGCCCTAGTTCGCGGTACGGGTACAGAAATGTGGTATGTTACCCATCCCGTACGCGGTATGTTGGGGGTAGTCGTAAATGATTTATATCATGTATAAAATTAAAATATTATATATATTTATGAGTACAATATAAATAGAATTTTTAGCAAAATAATAGTTTAGAAGATGTTAGAGTTTTAACAAAATAGTAAAGTCAACAAATATAATATTAGAAAACATATTAAAAATAAAATATAAGCATTTTCTTAAATCCTTTCATGTCTAGATTTTTATTTAAAAATAGCTAAAAGTCTTAGTAAAAATTTAAATCGCTAATTTTAGGGATCCGGTACGCGAATGCACCACGAATAGGAACGTAGGATCCGGATCGCAGTTCGAAAGGGGCATAGGGATCCCGATAACTATGATCTGAATATATCTCTGGGAAATTAAACCTGTTTCTTGATAAAAGGTGGCAAAAATTCAAATAAAGCAGATGCCCAAGGTGAAAGCTGAGAAGAAATGATATCAACAGAGACACCTTGCCTAAGCAATCCATGAATTTCCTGCAGCACAGAATATCAATATTTAAGTATGGATTTCGATCACATGAAACTATGAAAACCAATCATAATATCTAACTTTCAACAAAGAGAAGCAACAATGACATTAAACTTCACAAATAAGAAACATGCTTTCTTTTGGAGAGAGAGGAATGGATCAGGAGAGACAGAGGAGGGAGAAGGGGAGATGCAGAAAATGACTCAAAATATTTACCTTCAACAAAGCATACACTTCAGGAATGCTCTCTATAAGCCCTTCTGGCAGTAAAATGACCCCATGGTTCTTGTCTGGTCCGAATATATCATCAAGTCAGATAAGAACAAGGATAATTGTTACCAACATGACATAAAAGCCACTTAAAGTATCTGAAACCTCGTTCTGCTCTTGCTTGAACAGCGTCACAAATCTGTGTTGTCAGGTCAAAAAGAGTAAGCTTTGATGCAGCAACCTCCTCACCAAGAATTACCTGTGAAAAAGCATATCAGATTTTAATAAAGAAATGCAAACACACATGCATGTGCATCTGAATTATGCATAAAGGCATAACTTTCATAGCGACAGGGAATACCAACCATATTTGGATGAGACTGGAGGGTGCATTCCAGGGCAACATGAGATGCCTTCCGACCCATGAGACGTATGAAGTAATAATACTGAGAAAAGAAAATAAGTTTGAGGTTTTGAGGAAAAACATGTAACAAGGCAAGGAAGAATCAACTTGCAACAAAAATTTCAAAGTAACTACTGGGTGATTTACTTTCTCTAACTCTTCCTTCGTAAAAGTTTCTAATTAATAAGAAAAAAAATTCATGGTACTGCATCTTCAATAAGGCTACACTACAATGATTCTCTAGTTTCAATTGCTAACTCTGGGACCTTCAATAAGCAATTCTGTGAACCTAATAGAGCCTGTCAAACAATCAGTTCACTCAGTAAATGCTAAATTATATCAACTCAATCAGTTACCTTCTCTGCAGAGAGAGCATCAGTGCAGACATTGCTGATAAGCTGGGAATTGACCTGTACATAAACAGAATAACATCAGTACTAAAAACCAAACTGGATTATAACGACACTTTATTAGCATCAACCAGGACATGGGCACTAGCTTTTAGTTCTATATAATCCATATGCAATAAGAAAAAAAAAATATATATATATATATATATTAAGAAAAAGTTCAAAATCTCTTGACTGTTCACCTTGCATATTGTATCAAAACCAACATTCGTTTCCACGAATGCATTCTTGAGGTCTCCATTCAATGTAACAGGAACACCAACCACCTGGAAAATTCAATCAGGATTGCTATATTAAGCATTATGCAGAAGCATGCTTAAAAAACTTAGACATGTTGCTAGGTGCAAAATTGTGATAGAACTAGTTCTAATGATAAAGAGAGACCTACTTAGTGAAAGGATAAATCACAAAAGTTACCTTTGTTGGGCATTTTGCTTCAGCAAATGTTTCAGCAAGCTGAGCAGCATCTGTGTTTGATGTCACCCCTTTAAAAACACAAAAGTTCTGACATTTAGGAACTTCAAAATGATATTTGCTGACCATATTTGCAAATAATGAAGCACAATTTACCCCCGATAATGACAAGGCCATCCAATTTCAAATCTTTACATGCGGTTAGTGCAGCATTAACTTGCTCTGTTGTTCTAATTTGATCTTTTGTCCGTCCAAGCAAATCATAACCACCTTGTGAAGTACAATTATTTTCCAATGCTTGTCAGATACAGCCATGTAAAATTATGAATTAGCTTGGCATGAAAATTGCTTCATACAACTACTTACCTTGATTTTTGTAGGTTGAAAGAATGCCATCTGTGATCTCAAGGGTCTTTTGTGCAAACAAGCCTTCAGAACCACCTGTTGACACACCTCAACTGCGTTAAGCGGATGCAATTTCTCCAATAAAAAGATAGACATTACTTCAGAGAACAGTCAGTCAAAATGAAACATCAGACGGCAACATGTATAATGATAAAGAATAACAAATATCCATGCAAAGTGCAACGTTTTCTAAAACTAAGGGACTACCAACACTTTTTTTGAATAAAAAGTAGTACAAACACATAAAACATAGTAACGAACAATAAACATATCCGTACAATTAAGTCATTGTATGCAATGGACACATTATGTGAGGAGATCACGACAAGCTTATTTCTCCAAAATCCAAATAGAGATTTTAAGAGAAACTTGCCATGGTGCATACACCTCAAGACCAAATAAGGAAGAAAACAGTCCCTAACCATAATCGAAAAGATTGAAAACAAATACTTTTTCAAAGAGCGAAGTGTGGCTGCATACCAATGGATAAACTGGATAAACCAAACAATTAGACACTGAAACCTTTAGAAAGAATGCAGCTTACCTAAAAATCCAAGCAAAGTGCTGCTGGGATTGTGGATTTTGAGAGCTTCATGAAGACCCCATATGACATTATGTCCACCAGGAGATTGTCTCCCACAAAACACAATTCCAACCCTATAATAGAAACTATATATGCTAAGCCAAACTTCAATTTCACACAAATACATGCTGCAATAAATGTAAATGAATGCTGATAATTTCATTACCACCGATATGAACACACAAAAAGGAAAAGAGAATAGAGTATAGAAAGCACGGCCAATTGCTTTGAAAATGCAACTTGTTTCACAATGCCCTTCATTCAAACTACAGAAAATAGTAGCTGTAGAAGGTTTTTTGAGTCTTACATTAGAAGAACAAAGCGGAAATAAGTTATTTAAAATGTGCCCACCAGATTTCAAAATAATCATCCCTATTCCCAAGGATGTCTGGATTTTGACAAAAGTCAATTATTACAGCAACATGCAGTAGAAGATAATTAAATGTGCACCTTTTCTGTGGATGCTCAGTTATGACCTGAGCATCCGGAACTTTTGCAGTTGCCCTTAGAAAGTGAGTCAAAGGATGACCATAAGTGTGTGGAAAGGCTCGAGCAATGTTATGGGCATCAGCAGGGTCTGAAGGTGTTGTTGCATCACCAAATTCCACTCGAACAGTAGTTCCCTGAACAGTGCATCATATGAAAACAACACAACCTCAGCTTATAGTCCAACACATGATACCAACGACAAAATGGAAAACCACATTCCAGTATAAACTATTAGTCATGCTTTAACAAATCAATAAATATTACTGCTCAAAAGAATGTATGAATTACTATCTATATATTAATCATAAAGATATTTTCGAAATAAAAAAAAAAATGAAAAACATGATCAAGTTCCCATTTGAAAATTTTTATAATCATAGAGAGGAAAGTATACATGTTTATTTAGTACAACATTAGTTCAAAACTTGATTCAGAAAAATCAACAAAGCTTTTGAAGTATTAAGTGTCATAAACTAAACAAGTCAAGTTTGGCACGTGAAACAACAAGGGTGTGCCAAACAAAAACGGTCAAAAGAAAGCTCAACAACAAATTTTACTACCAGCTTTTGGAATCTTCATATTGGTCCATTTAGGTTGGAACAACACTAAGCTAGCTACCTAACTTTAATTGCATCTAAACAGATAAAATGCATGTATAACCCCATACATCATCCAGTTATTTGTGGCACATGGAGAAAAATCATGTTGGCAAAACAAGAAGTACAATAAAATTAGAAAACTAAGTTCTTGACAAAATCTGCTGCTAGGAAAAAATGAATCTTCGAATGACCTTCATAGATTTGAAGACTTCAAAATTTGCATAGAACAGTTAACCAGAGCCGAATTACCAACAAACACGAGAACTAATCAATTCAAATCGACTTAAGTATCCGCATGTCAATAGATCTAAGGCAACAACTGAATCACAACTTCGTCAAAAGCACATCAACCCCCCATGCACACACTATACAAAAAAAAAAATAGTAATTTATCCACCAAGATTTGCAAAAAAGAAAAACAAAATGTTTATAATGTAATGCGAGATATCAAATTTAAGTTTCAAATCAAGTGATATAGAACAGTAAAAATAAAATTGAAGAATCGATGAGAAGAGAGAAGAGGGAATAGTTAACCTGTAGACAGGGAGGGAGCTCTGGCTGGTAAAGAGATCGGAATTTTTGAAGATTGGAAAGTTCTCCGGGAATGCCAAAATCTGAATCCATGGCGTTTTTGGTTGTTGTGGTTGTCGTGCAAGTGGTAGTAATGGTTTTAGTGTTGGTTTGGGTTTTTGCTTCAAAAGACCGTTTTTATAGGGGGGAAAGAAAAAAGGACTGGGGCGATACAACCAACAAGGACATCAGTTTCGTCTTACGTGACCCCTTTCTTGGATTCGACTTGCTTTTCAACGTTATTACGGATTTACGGTGCAGCCACGGACTCACCTTGATAATTACCTATTTGCCATTTTGCCCTATTGATGATACTGTTGATTCGGTTTTCAATTTCGTAGAAACACGAAATAATTTAATAATCACGAAATAATTTAATAATAATTTTAGTATTCAATTTTTAAATATTTTTTAAATAATTATTATTTAATTTTTTTAATTAATTATAAATTTTTAATTCTATGAGATCAATTTTCTTTTATTCTCCCTCATTGAATATCAAAAAAAAAATTATCGACATTATATTTGGGTTTTTACAGGTAAGTTAAATGTTTATGTTGAATACTTTACCTTGGTGTTTCCACTTTGTTTATGTCAACGAAAAGATTAATGTTTATGTTGAATTACCGTGATACTTACCGTATACTATTCAAAAAGAAATCTCCCTATTTTCTCAATCTTCTGGAACAAACTTTGGTCAATCAAAAGGTCCCATAAGACTCAACCTTGCGACTAAACTTTCAATCCTTTGAATGAACCGCAATTTCAGTTAATAAAATCAAATCAAGTGATGTTACCTATTGGACAATTTGAAACTATCTTTTTTGAAAGAAAATTCTTATATTTAATCTTTTTTTTTTTTTGGGTTGAAGAATCTATATTTTCAACCTATAATTTTTTAACTAATTAAGATATTTAAAAATTAGCATGCTTGAAATGGAGAGAAAAAATATCTAACAGGATTACCTGTGCTATTTTGATTAAATGACAAAAAAATATAAATTAATGAACAAATTTACTGCTACAGATTTGAATAGGCTTTGCTTATAAATCTAATTAGAGAATTGCTGATTGACTAAATTATGAATTTATTCATTGTATTTTGTTAGTAAGATTATTTTATTACGTAAGTTTTTAATTATTTTAATTTAATATATAAATTTTTAAAATAATCTAAATCAAAACATTCCGATAAAGATTCCGTCAATCGCTTAAAAAATCATATAGAAATAAGATATCAAAATACAAGTCTTTGATTTTATTTCTCATCAGATAAATTCTGTTAAGTAATTGACATAATCTTTCATAAAAAAAAATTGATTTGGATTATTGAAAATTCACGCATTAAATTGAAAAAACTAAAAATTCAGAGAATAATTGAGAATAAATTCATAATTTAACTTTTTAAAATTTTACTACTTTTAATGATTTTATTAACCACTTTTTATGTAAATTGTGGATTTTATGTACGAAATGTATAGACAATTGAAAAAGGTAACAGACAGAGGCATAGGATGGAAAGGATAGGAGCTTTTAATAAAGAGCATTAGCTTTGGAGTATGCTCAAAAGGACATTCTTGTAAATTCAAAGAAGCCCAATGACGTATTTACAGAAAACCAGTTAGAATCCCCACCTAACAATCCATCCACCTGTTTCTTCTACCTATCAACTAACTTGAGCTAAGTCATGACCTCATTGGAAATAATTTTGTACTATTGCTTAGCTTTCCTCTCAATACAAGGTCGTTTCTGCACACGGACGTATGGCCTCATTTATCTGGATTGTTCATTAGTCACGATCTCCTTAAAAAGGGCAAAAAGAAAAAAGGAACAATTCCAGTGTATTATTTTCTTGCCAAGTTTCTCATTATCCAGAACCTTTTTTCGCAAAAACACTAACAGGGAGTATTACAAAGGTCCGTTACTAGTATTAAAAACAGCGTCTCAAGGATACCAGGTACTCGTGAAAGAAAACACACTTCAATCCTAGAAAAGACATCACACACCGTTCTATGGCAAGAATTTCTCTCGGTGAAAAGGCAAGTTAGAGAGAGAAGCTCTCGGCAACAGTGTTTTTGCAGCTTGCCCATGACGCTTGTATCTCCCATCATCAATCTCCCTCCTTTCTTTTCTTGATTCTAAGCTCTTAAATGGGTAAAAAGAAGCATAGCAAGAAGAGTTCTACTTCTATCTAAGATCAGAAAGATCTTGAATATGTTCAGAGGCACTTCAAAGAGAAGAGTGCTACACTAAATATGTCGGGTTTGAAAGAAGCTGATGCCAAGCGGTTGAAATCTGCAAAGGATGATCCAATGGAGTCTGACAGCATCTCCTGCACCTTGGGCGAGGAGGATACCTGCTCCCTGAGGCAGGAGCTTGAGGATTTCTGCTCGGATGGATAAATCTGTAAGCAGATAGGAACAGTAACTAAGAACATGAACAGTAGCTTGTTTCGAGAAAAGACAGCTAAAGCCTCTAGAATGCCTTCCAGCAGCTTGGGAGGGGAAGAACCAATCCTTAAGAGGCAGCATGAGGCTTCTAGGTCAGATAGTGAAGATTCTTTGATGAGTGAAGCTGAAAACTCCATCCATCAAAGTTCAGAAGATCGGTTCCTCGTGTGAACAGTAACCTGAATCATGGAAATGAGGTAAAGAAGGCATCCTGGGTTAGCCTCTTTGCAGACAATAGAAAATCCAGGAATGGAAAGCAACTTTCAGTTGTGGAGTTTGACCAGGAGGACATTGATGTCTCTAAAGATGATGTGGAGGATTTATTTGAAACAATGCCTCGTTGCCTAGTTGGATACTTTGCTAGCAGATTCACTGGGAAAGTAGATTTGAAGCTAGTCACAGACTCATGGAAGGTATGAGTTCTCACTCAATTTCATGATAGTGGTTGGACAGTTTTTCAATTTAAGTCTGCTGAATGTATGATGAAGGTGTTACAAGAGGGGTCGTATATAATTTATGGTAGACCATTGCTGCTTAAGACTATGCCCAGTTTTTTTCAGTTTGATAATGAAGAAATAAGTATTATGCCTGTATGGATTCAGTTGAAGAACTTGCCACTTGAGTTGTGGTCATCCAACTTTCTTAGCAAGATAGGATCCATATTAGGCAAACCTCTATATGCAGATAAACTCTCTTCCAGGAAAGAAAGGATATCCTATGCTAGAGTTATGGTAGAGATAGACATTGCAAAAGAGATTAAGCATTCAGTAACCATTAATCTTCCTGGAGGAAGGTCAGTGGAACAAAGAATAACCTATGAGAATCTGCCAAAGTTTTGCATATGTTGCAAAGTGATTGGGCACTCCAAGTCAGTTTGTAGACATAATACAAAGTCTGTCCCAATCAAAATGAACACTGTGAAGCATGCTGAGGCTCCCAATGTTTCAAGTGACCAACCAACTGGTACTGCTCTTCCTACTGTTAGATCTAGTCCAGTAGTTGCCCCTCTAGTTGTTGGGATCAGTAAAGGAGCACTTCCTTCTCAGCAGAATGTGCCTAAACCACTAGATCCCTCAAAAGTGGCTGTTAAGCAGTCCAGGAGGTTCATGATAGAGAGTAAAGTCCCTGAAGGGAGAAGCAGGGGCTGATGCAGAGGCCAAGCTGCAAAAGAACAGTAGGCACCAGGCTAATCACTAGGATGGCCCTACACCAGATGATTCCAACCAGATTTTGAAAGGAAACCAAGCAAGGGGAAAAGCAAATCTGTCGTTGCTCACAGAAGGGTCTCAAGCAAATGCAAAGAAGAAGAAACCTAAAGGCTCAGGGTCTGAAAACCTTAAAGAGGGGAAGGGAGGGGATGCCTCCCACCTTGATCCATGAGAGTTTCAAGCTGGAACATCAGGGGTTTTCACAAACCCCTGAAACACAATGGGGTAGCTCACCTCATGAGTAGCAACAAAATTGACATCATGTGTATTTTGGAAACTAAGCTTGATGAAGGAAAGCTGAGCAGAATAATGGGAAACAAATTTAGATTATGGCAGCAAGCCAACAATTTTCAAACTCATCAAGCTGGCAGAATCCTGATCCTTTGGAACCCTTCTAAGGTCAGCATTTCTGTAATAGAAACCACTCCTCAAGTTATTCATTGTAATGTTAAATGCTTAATCACTTCAACTAGTTTTGTTGTAAGTTTTGTTTATGGTTTTAACACAATAGTATCTAGAAGGCCTCTATGGGACAGTCTCTGTAATCTTAGCTACAGGATCAATGAGCCTTGGCTAGTTATGGGTGATTTTAATAACGTTTTTGCAGTTGAAGAAAAAGGCAATGGGTTACCTGTTACAGCTTATGAACTAAGAGATACTGGTGCTTGCTGCAGTGAGACTGGTCTCACTGATATCAATTACTCAGGATGCCTTTTTACTTGGTCTAATAACCATATGTAATACCCGTATTCGTGAATTAAGGGTAAAGAAGCAATTTGATAAATATGTCATGAAATTTAACTAATATATTTATGCGAAAGATTAGTATTGAATAAAAAAAAGTTCTAAAAAAAAGTGAATAGTAAAAAGAGATAAATAGTAAAAAGATATGAATAGTAAAAAAAAATCTGGACGTCTAGAACGTCTAGAATGAAGAACAAAAAAGGAAATATATATATATATATATTTATTAAATTATTATTATTAAAATAAAATAAAATAAAATAAAAAACCAAAAGCCAAAGTCAAGAAAGGTGGCAGCTTTGTTGTCAAGAAAATTTTAGGTGGAGAGAATTCTTCATGTTTTTGAAACGTAGAGGATTTTTAAAGAAAAGCTTGCAATTTTGGTGGAGAGAGCTGCACTTAAAATGTGAATGATATTTTTTTAAGAAAGTGGAAAGTTAGGTGGGGGGCTGAAGCTCATATATATATGTGTAGAAACTGAAATCGTTCAGTTTCTTTCTTTCAAAGTCTTAATTTCTCACAACACTTGGAGATCCAAATAAAAGTTAAAAGAGCAAAATTTTGAAGGGATTTTGTACAAAATTTCATAGAGGATCATAAGAAGCTATCAGTAATTATGAAGTAATAGTATAATATTTATTTTTTGAATTTTTAGCATATATGAAATTCCCGGAGCTCAAAGTGAGAATTTTCATTGGGAGTGGTTTACGATGAATTTAAGAAATAATTAGAAATTTAATACAAATATTATGTCAGGTGTTAACTATCTACAACGGGAGAAATTTCTGAGAAGAACCGGGAAATGCAAGAAGGTGACCCACGGTAGCTTTAAATGCTACGGGGTGAGTTGGATTTACTTTTAGTAGTCTAAATAAAAAATCAATTATTTGGTGATAATATTAAATTTAATTATTAAAGTATGCTTGGGTGATAGATGAAAAATTGATTTATGGGTATGATAGGAAATTTGATCAGGTAGAAATATTTTTCGGTGAGAAATGATATTTTTGGAAATCATAAGTTTATTTGAGAATAAAAGCAATAAATAAATTATTGATGAGATATATTGATGTTTTAATACGAGTTACGATGAGATGAATTTTAGTAGATCTTGACAAATTTTGGTGGATGATTTGAGATGAAATTTAGTGGATCTTGACAGACTTTAATGAATTATTTGATGTGATTTAGGAAGAGAAGAATTTAGTAGAATTTTTATATAATTTGATAAAAATCAGGATGATTGGATATGATAAATTTTAAAGAAACTTTGTTATATAAATTTGTGGATAATCAGGATAGCCAATTTAAGTGGTTTGAATTTTTATATTGTTTTTATATTACTGTTTCATATCATTGTTCATGTGCATATGCATTTAATAATATAACCGAAAGAACCGGGAAGGCAGTCGGTCTAATGAAATAACCGTGACAGCCGGTATATGCTGGAATTAAAAGTGAAAACCGTGACAGCCGGTATATGCTGGAAAGAATCGAGAAGGCAGCCGGTCTTATGAGAATGATAGAACCGGGAAGACAGCCGATCTGATGAGAATAAAAGAACCGGGATGGCAACCGGTCTAAGATAATAACAACCTGTCGACAGGTGGGAAGACGTTCCCATCATATGCATTCATTGCATTTAATCTGTTTTAATTATTGCTTGCATTAGTGAAATACTGATGTGTGATATATAAATTATGAATTTAATTATAGATGGTCGAGTCTCATAAAAAAGAGACAGTTGTGATCATGAGATTACTGAAATGCAGAGATGTGGCATATTGTTGTGAATTTAATTATAGATGATTGAGTCTCATAAAAAGAGACAGTTGTGATGATGAGATTTCTGAAAAGCTGAGATGTGGTATTTTGTTGTGAATTTAATTATAAATGGTTGAGTCTCATAAAAAGAGACAGTTGTGATGCTAAGATTTCTGAAAAACTGGGATGTGGTATATTTTTGTGAATTTAATTATAGATGGTTGAGTCACATAAAAAAAAGACAGTTATGATGATAGTATTATAAAAATACTGATGTGTGGTATGTTATTTTGAAATTGTTGATAGATGATTTGGTCTCACAGAGAGAGACAATTATGGTAAGTAAGAAACAGAGAATGATAAGAACCATCTAAATGATGGATTTTATGATGAGAACTTCATTACGAGGTAATTATGAGATAATTGATGGTTTTAAGGTTGACCAATGATTGAGAATAATAGATTGATAGAGAATAAATCTTATGATATATGAAATGATAGAAGAAAGTTCTCATCAGGTTATGTGAAAAATAAAAGATTAAATATTAAAGGACTATTTATAGAATTCGGAATACTTCTAGTAAATTAAATTCACTGAGCTTGTGAAGCTCACCCCTCATTGTACAATAATTTTCAGGTAGCAGGCTTGGCGAATAGTTTGGTGAGTTGAAGATCAGAATAAATCATTTTCTGCAAGTTGCGTACATGTCAGCATCCTCAGACTGATGGGAAAATAAAATGAAAAATTTATTTGTAAATCTTCATGCATTTTATGGATTGATGTAAAGTTCTTTTGGTGATATTTATTTTTATTGTTGCATATATGTGTCGTGCTGGGATTCTCAAAATGTGATGACACCGTTTTTGGGTGGCCAACCTAGGATGGGTCATTACACCATACCTGGTGTAAGCTGGACAGAGCCATGGTGAACAGTACTTGGGTCCAGATAGGGCTTCAGGCTCATGCCAACTTTCCCCCTGCTGGGTGTTTGTCTGACCACTCCCCTTGTATAGTTAATTTGTTTGCTGAGGAAAGAGGTGGGAGAAAACCCTTTAAGTTCTTCAATATGTGGGCTGAGCATAATAAATTTATAGATACAGTAAGAGACAACTAGAATAGTAACCTGGTAGGTTTTAAAATGTTCAAGCTGTGCAGAAATCTGAAACTTCTAAAAGGCCCTCTCAAGTTGACAAATGAAAAGCATTTTAGTCACATTTCTACTAGAGCTTTGGAAGCAGCTAAAGAGTTGTCCAGAATGCAACTGGAGTTGCATGATAATGTATCAGATCCTGATCTACAAGTGAAGGTTGCTGAACAGAAACTCAAAGCCTTCAGACTGGCTGAGGCAGAAATGAGCTTCTTCTCCCAGCAGGCTAAGTGTAGATTCCTCATGAACAATGACAGGGGGACTAAGTACTTTCATGCTATGTTAAAAAGGAAGATCAGTAAAAGCCATATTGCTGCAGTGGAATCAGTGGAGGGGCATCAAACATCATTAGAGGATGAGGTGGTCAATGAATTTTCCAAATTCTATAAAGCCCTGCTAGGCTCTTCAAGCCCTTGCTGCCCCATAGACAGGGAGGCAATCGAGGAAGGGACTAAAGTCTCAGATGAGCAAGTTGATTCTCTGATTAAAAATATCACTAATGAATAAATAAGAGCAGCTTTGTTCAGCATTGGAGATGACAAGTCTCCAGGACCATATGGGTATTCCCCCTCCTTCTTCAAAAAGGCTTGGGAATCTATCAAACAGGATGTATTAGGGGCTGTGCAGGAATTTTTTAGGAATGGGAAGCTCCTGAAACAGATTAACCATACTGCTCTTGTTATGATTCCAAAGAGCAAGCATACTGCAAAAGTGGAGGATTATAGACCTATTGTATGTTGTAATGTGGTCTACAAAATTATCTCTAAGATTATAGCTGCTAGATTATCTCTTATCCTTGTCAGTATCATCAACCCAGCTTAGGCTGCATTCATAAAGAATAGAAGCATGACTGAAAGTATATATCTAGTGCAGGAGCTTTTCAGAAAATACAGCAGAAAGAGGATTTCCCTTATATGCATGATGAAGATTGATCTCAGGAAAGCCTATGACACAATTAACTGGGGGTTCCTAGAAAGCATGCTAAGAAGCCTTGGTTTCCCTGATAAATTCATAAAATGGGTGATGGAGTGTGTCACAACTCCCTCCTATTCTATCTCCATTAATGGGAGCCTTCACGGCTTTATTGAAGGAAAGAGAGGTCTTAGACAATGAGATCCCCTATCTCCTTTCCTTTTTGTTTTATGTATGGAGTATCTTTCTAGATTACTTGCTAGACTAAAGGATGAGCCTGGTTTCAATTTTCACTCCAAGTGTGAGCAACTTAAAATCACCAACCTTGCTTTTGTAGATGACCTCATTCTTTTGGCAAGGGGGGACTCTAGGTTTGTAAGACTTCTAATGAATTGTTTGAAGAGTTTCAGTGAGTGTTCTGGGCTGCAGGCCAGTGTGCTTAAGTCAAGCATCTACTCTGCTGGTATTCCCATGAATGTGCTCCTTGATATCAAAAGAATCACTGGTTTTGAAGAAGGTTGCATTCCCTTCAAATACTTGGGAGTTCCCTTGGCTTCTTCTAGACTCAACTTTGCTCACTATATGCCTTTAATTGACAAATTATCTGCTTATATTAATGCTTGGGTTGGCAGTAGTCTGTCTTATGCTGGTAGAACAGAGTTGATTAAATCAGTTCGGCAGGGTGTGGAGTGCTTCTGGTTAGCAATCTTTCCCATTCCAGCAAACATATTGGAAAGAATTATCGAACTTTGCAGAACATTCCTTTGGAGTGGCAAGAATTCTGGTTCTAGGAAAGCCCTAGTGGCTTGGAGAGATGTATGTCTGCCCAAATCTGAAGGAAGCCTTGACCTTATTGAGCTCAAAAGCTGGAATAAGGCCCTACTTTCAAGAACTCTATAGAACATCCACCACAGAAAGACTCCTTGTGGGTCATGTGGGTGCACCACTATTATCTGCAAGGTGGCTCTATCTGGACTGCCAACTCCAAACATGAAGACTCAGCCTTATAGAAGAAGATTCTTGAAATCAAAAATGGGTTGATAGCTTCTGTAGGGTCTATTCAGCAAGCCCAATCCAGGATGCTTGAATGGGAAGAGAATGATCAGATCAGTGTCAAAAATGTCTACAATAGTCTCAGGTCCAAAGGTACTCTAGTTCCTTGGGCCAAAATAGTTTGGAATAACAGCTGTAGTCCTAAACACTCATTTATCCTATGGTTAGCAATGAAAGAAAAGCTCCTCACTAAGGACAAGTTTTAGTTTATTGAAATGGACAGAAGGTGCCCCTTATGCAGTGAGTTTGTTGAGTCCTCTGACCACCTATTCTTTGCTTGCCGGATCAGTTGTGCCATCTGGTCAGACATTAAAAGATGGCTGGGTATTAGAAGAAGAATGAGCACTATCAAGAGTGCTACCAAATGGATCCATAAAGAAGCAAAAGGGAATGGGCCTTCTGCCAAGGCCAAGATTGCTGCTCTGGCCAGCACAGTTCACCACATTTGGTTGGCTAGAAATGCCAAACTGTTTGATGGCATTGCTGCCCACCACATTAGCATAGCCAGGAAAGCTAAAATTCATATGTATAGGATAGTATATGCTAGATTTCCTGAGCTAAGACTTTTGATGTAATTTTTTGTAATTTTGTAATTGTTTCAAAGCTATATCTCCTGGGTATGCCCAGAGTATTTTGTACATAATTTGATCAATATATTTACATTTACAGATAAAAAAAAAAAGAATTTCTCTTGATGCCGTATTCATCTTCTATTGTTCCTATTATTTCACATAAACACACAACATTGATTTCTCTTTTTGTCAGTATTTCTTTTCTGGCAAGATAGTATTCTTCGTGTAAATCTTCTTTGTTTTACCTGTTTCAGGTTTGAGACAACATCTCTTGTTTCATTCTGACTATCTTAACCCTTAAATTGCTTACATACATTCCATACACATGAATGGAAGAAAGAGATGAATAACTCCCAGCTGACCATGAATCAACTAGGCCTTAAACCATGCTTCAATTACGCAACCAGAAGCACATAAATAAACTGTTATATGATAAAAACCAACTTGAAAGCATAGTGTAACGAGTTGCACAAAATAAAGATGGGTAACAGTTCTAATTATTATCCAGGATCAAAATTATACTCGGTTCTCCCATTAAAATTGTCCACCAATGTCTTTACTTGTTTACTCCTAAACCTTTCACCATCCTCTCACAACCAAAGCAAAATAGCAAAAAAGACTCATGTAGAAGCTCTAAGAACATTGGAATTCAATTTCGTCCTTGTCCTTGAAGCCTTGCATCTCCTACTCTTTGCAAAATATTCTACAACTGATATTATAGACAGCTTAGTCTCTCCCCCTCTTTGAGCCATGCGTTCTGGACTTTTCTTTTCTACGATTTCTTGTGGAATGGTTTCCAGAGCTGACTGGGGTAGTTTGGATGGTGTGAAAATATATGCAAGTGAACAAAATCGCAACAAGTAGTAAAGTTTTAAAGAAAAAAGTGTCGAACACACAATGACTAATTATACTATTGAGTATTGAAGTTTACCAAATTATTTAGTATTTGGAAATAAAACCGAAATTTTAAAGACTTTATCACCTAAATTAAACTAAAGTGCTTGACAAAAATAAATTAAAAGAAAAGAGAATAAAACTTAAGGCTGTAGAGATAATAAAAATAAATCTAGAGCTTTCGATTTTATTCCTTGTTATAAAATTCCACCTTTTCAAGTCGATGAAAAATAAATCCCTTAATTATTCAACGTTTTCTCTCGAATAACATTAGAAATATCTCTACCTAATAATTCATCATATCTCTATGTAAATTAAATTATTTGAAGATTCATTAAGTGCTTTGGAATTTTCTTAATCTAAAATCACACTAGTCACGGTAAAGTATCTCTATCTTTCGCTCAACTAATGGTGTTTAATCCTAAAAGCTTCGAATCACAAATTACCTCTCGGTTTCATTATGATTTAATTAATCAAACAATAATTGGCCAAAAAATTGCAAGTAATAAGATCAAGGAAAAACACTTAACATAAAAAAAACTTGAAATAAAATTACTTGGAATTTAAATTGTGTTCAAAGCTAGACTACGTCAAAGCTCTAGAAAAATAAAATTGGTTCATAACAAATCTGAAATTAACCACGTTCTTATTGGAATCCATCAAAAGAAAACTAAAAAGAAGAGAATAAAACTCTTTTGCTTGAAATAAGTTGATGAAACATTCAAGATTGTTGAAGATCTCTCTACATTAAGACTTGGCAGCCGCCCTCCTTCTCTTATCTCTTTATTCTCTTGTCTAGGAAAAATCGGTTGTGCTTACAAGGCAAGGGCAGTCGACCTTATATAGGCAAACTTCTAGAAAAGAAAAGGAAAGTACAATAATACTACTCCTTCTAGGAAAATGAAAGTTACTGAAATAGAAAATACTTCTAATACTGGGAAAACATGAAATAAAAAAGTAACTAAAAAGAAATATAAAACAAAATAGGAAAAAGTGCAGCCTAGAAAAATGAAAGACACTGAAATGAGAAATACTTCTACTACTAGGAAAACGTGAAATAGGAAAGTAACTAAAAGAAAATATAACACAAAATAAGAAAAAGTGTAGCACAAACAAATAAAATCAAATAAATAAAAATCAAATCAAATCAAAAGAAATAAAGGAAAACTAACAATTTTAATAAGTAAAAAAGTAATAAAAATCATGTAAAAATTAAACTTATCAAGTTCCTCCAAACTTAAAATTTGCTAGCCCTTGAGAAAAGAAAAAGAGAAAAAAACTAAAAACAAGAATTGGTTTAATTCATAAAATTTGTTGTCTCAAAGATTGCCTAAAGTTTATAATCCAAAGGAATCATTCAATATCACACACGTCCAAAAGTTAATTCAAAACTCAATTTCACCTCATTATCAATCCTCTCATTCATGCATACCTATCATTCCCACTTCATTATTATCTTCTGGGATGATTTTATGCAAATAGGTAAATATATAATGGATATCTAGTTATGAAATTAATAATTCTAACTCCATAGGCTTGCTTTTCAAATCACTCTCCACTAATGTAGAACAAAAATATTACCAATGATCAATAGGTCTTTATTAAGCTTGTAATGTAAGGCTAAGGTGAGGGCTACAAAGAAAAGATAGGGTTCAAACAAAGCAAGAGAACTTAATTTTGAACACAAACAAAACAGATAAAGCATACTCACT
Source organism: Bretschneidera sinensis (assembly GCA_023935145.1). NCBI lineage: Eukaryota > Viridiplantae > Streptophyta > Magnoliopsida > Brassicales > Akaniaceae > Bretschneidera > Bretschneidera sinensis. The sequence goes on from CM043700.1 coordinate 51,495,162, forward strand.
TCTAACACATATACTTCTTCTCAATCCTTTGAATCTCTCAAAACACCTCTCTTTATCGTTCTTTCAAAGATTCATTTTTTTTTATCTATGATTTTTTTGTTGTTGTATATATCTAAGAATTTAAAGATCTTTTTTTAAACACTTCCCAACTCCTTGTTGACTTTTCACACCCCAATCTTATGACTTTGATAACATGAGTTGTGATAAAATTTACTTATAAACTTTCTACCTCTCACACCTTCCATGCTCTTCTGAATTTGTGTAAACTTAGTTCTCTTGAAAGGTAAGGAAATTAGTGTTTAAGCTCAAATAGGATAGGGAAACCAAAGTATAATTCAACAAAGCTCAAAGGGGTGACTAGGGATAAAGATAATAAATAGGTACGCTTGAAAGGCTCAATCGATTCAAAGAATGCCTAAATCATTTCCCAAGTAATATTTTGTTTAAGATTTGGCCTTGAGTGTCATCAAACAAGTTCTTGAGTTTGTTGAGACCATACAAATTTACAATATTAACATAAAATTTATCTAGGTATGCAAAACAATTAATGATCATGATAAGCATTCACTGAATATAGAAAATCTGAAATTAAGCAAAATCAAGTCAGGGATTAACAAGTAGACTCAAGTAATAAGAATTTTTCCTAAAAATTATAATCAATTTCAACCATATTCTTATCATAGGCATTTTTATTCATCAAACCAAAAACAATTTTTTTTAAAAAAAAATTTAATTTTTTTTGAATATAAACTACCTTCCCCCAAACTTGAATAACACATCTTTCTCAATGTGAAAGAAGAAAGAAAAAGAAAAAGAATGAGAAAAGGTAAAAAGTACTCCCCCGATTTTCAATTGAATGTTGTCCTTAAAAGTGCAACCGTGTACCACATTGGAAAGCCCCCAAACTTATGCAAACCTGTAAGATGAAAACAAAAAAAAAATGTATTAAATAAAAATTAAAGAGAAAAAAAAAAAACTTGGGTTGCCTCCCAAAAAGCGCTTTATTTAAAGTCTATAGCTAGACATTCCCCAAATCAGTATTTAGGATTAGTGAGATTGATGGAAAACTTTTGCATGCAAAATTCTCCATCCACATAAGGCTTTAACCTCTGTCTATTAACCTTGAATGTCCCTGTTGTCTCATAATAAACTTCAACCACTCTATATGGAAAAACACGAGTCACAACAAATGGTCCCGACCACCTAGATCACAACTTTCCTGAAAAAAGTCGAAGTCTTGAATTGAATAGTAAAACTTTTTGCCTCACTTCGAACTGCCTTCTCAAAATATGCTTATCATGCCATCTTTTAGTTTTATCCTTGTAAATCTGAGCATTCTCATAAGTATCATTGCGAAACTCATCCATCTCATTAATTTGCAACATCATCTTCTCACCCACAACCATTAAATCAAAATTAAGTGTCTTTATCGCCCAATAAGCTCTATGTTCTAGCTCCACGGGTAAATGACATGTTTTTCCATAAACTAACTGATAATGTGACATTCCAATCGGTGTTTTAAATGTTGTCCTATAAGCCTATAATGCATCATCTAACCTTCGTGCCCATTCCTTTCGTGAGATACTAACAGTCTTCTCAAGTATGCGCTTCAACTCCCTATTGGACACCTCAACTTGGCCACTTGTTTAAGGATGATATGGTGTTGCCACATGATGAGTAACTTCATACTTAGTAAGTAAAGCTTCAAATAGATGGTTGCAAAAATGCTTTCCACCATCACTAATTATCGCCCTTGGAGTGCCAAATTGGGAAAATATATTTTTTCGAAGAAAATTCACCACAACCTTGGCATCATTGGTTGACAAAGCAGCAGCTTCCACCCACTTGGAGACGTAATCTACAGCCACCAAAATAAATTTGTTAGAATACGAAGATGAAAAATGACCCATGAAATTTATCCTCCAAACATCAAACAATTCAATCACTAAAATATTATTCAAAGGCATCTCATGTTTCCTAGAAATATTCCCAACTCGTTAACATTGCTAACATAAATTAACAAAGTTAAAATAATCTTTAAAAATAGAAGGTCAATAAAATTAGATTGCAAAATTTTTGCCGATGTTTTTGCTCCACCAAAGTGGCTGCCCACTTCCAGTGAATGACAATGTTGGAGTATGCTCTCCATCTCTTGTTCGGGTACACATCTCCTAATTATTTGATCTACCCAATACCGGAATAGAAAAGGTTCATCCCAAAAACAATACTTCAAGTCGGAGAAGAACTTCTTCTTTTGTTGATATGGCATCTTGGGAGGTAAAATTCGCGACACCAAGTAGTTGACTACGTTGGCATACCATGGAACAACTTGTACAACCATCAAATCCTCATCCGGAAATGTTTCATTAATTGGCAATTGCTCCTCATCATCCGCACCCTTAGGTTCAATCCGGGACAAGTGATCTCTCACCAAATTTTCGACACCCTTCTTATCCTTGATCTCCAAATCAAATTCTTGTAGAAGCAAAATCCATCGAAGTAATCTTGGTTTAGCATCCTTCTTCATAAACAAGTACTTAAGAGCAGAGTGGTCAGCATAGACAACCACCTTCGAACTTATTAAGTAAGAACGAAATTTGTCAAAAGCAAAAACAACCGCTAATAATTATTTTTCAGTAGTAGCATAATTAAGTTGAGATCCCGTTAAAGTCCTACTTGCATAATAAATAACATGAAAATTTTTACCTTTTCTCTGCCCTAAAATAGCCCCTATAGCAAAATCACTAGCATCACACATCAATTCAAAAGGTAAATTCCAATTTGGCAAAACAATTATATGTGCTAAAATTAATTTCTTTTTCAATGTTTCAAAAGCATGCAAACATTCATGAGAAAAATCAAACAGTGTATCTTTAATCAAAATATTGCAAAAAGGTTTAGTAATAATGAACCATCGATAAAACCCAGTGTGACCCAAGAAACTTCTCACACCCTTCACATTGGCCGGTGGTGGGAGTTTGTCAATAACATCTATTTTGGCTCTATCAACTTCAATTCCCTTGAAAGAAATTCGATGGCCAAGCACTATCCCTTCCTCGACCATAAAGTGGCATTTTTTCCAGTTTAAAACTAAATTAGTCTCTTCACATTGCTGCAATACTTCTATAAATTTTTTCACTATATCGGAGAAAATAGACATCATGCATATTTGGAATGTGGCTGGACCATTGCAAAGACTAAAAGGCATCCTCCTATATGCAAAAGTTCCGTAAGGACACGTAAAAGTAGTCTTCTCTTGATATTTGGGAGCAATTATGATTTGATTGTATCCGGAATACCTATCTAGAAAACAATAGTAAGCATGGTCAGCGAGTCTTTCTAACATTTGGTCGATAAAAGGCAATGAAAATGATCTTTTCAAGTTGCATCATTAAGTCTTCAATAATCTATGCATACTCGCCATCTCGTGATTGTCCTTGTTGGTATAAGTTCATTGTTGTCATTCTTGTAAGCATGGTCAGCGAGTCTTTCTAAAATTTGGTCGATAGAAGGCAATGGAAAATGATATTTTCGAGTTGCATCATTAAGTCTTCAATAATCTATGCATACTCGCCATCTCGTGATTGTCTTTGTTGGTATAAGTTCATTGTTGTCATTATTTACCACGGTTATTCCTCCTTTCTTTGAGACCACTTGAATCGGACTCACCTATACACTATCCGAGATTGGATAGATAATTCCAACATCTAAGAGCTTCAATACTTTTTTATGCACCACTTCTTGCATTGATGGATTCAATCTCCGTTGCGGTTGACTTATCGGCTTAAAACTATCGTCCATTAAAATCTTATGCATACAAATCGAATAACTAATTCCCTTGATATCCGAGATTGTCTATCCCAAAGCCATCTTATGCTCCCTTAAAACTCTTAGCAACTTTTCTTCATCTACATCATTTAAAGAACCATTAATAATAACCGGAAAAGTAAAGTCCTGGCATAAGAAAGCATACACCAAATTTGACGGAAGGATAGTTTGGGTGGTTCTTTTCTTGAAAATGTCAGTATGGATAAACCTAGCTCTTCCAATTTCGACTTTATGGAAGGATGAAAAGATGTTATAGCTTCCAAATACCTTACACACTCCTTAACCTCTTCATTCTCGGATTCAAAGTTGTAAAATGAGTAAGACACGCCTCAAGTGGCAGTTTTAAAAATCCAGCTCTATAGGTCTCGACCAAAACTAAATCTATATCACTAATTTGAAAACAATAGTGTACTTTGGAAGGAAAATTCATAGCCTTAAATACATCAAAAGTAACATGCTCATCCTCAAACCTCAAAATAAGTTTCCCTTGTTGGACATCAATTGAAGTTCTCCCCGTAGCAAGAAAATGTCACTCCAAAATCAAAAGTATTCCTCATCCTCCTCCATATCTAGCACAATAAAATCTACCAAAACAATAAACTTGTCCACCTTCACCAAAACGTCTTCAATGAGTCCTCACGGGTGCTTGATAGACCTGTCTGCCAATTGTAAAGAGACTGTGGTAGGCTTTGCTTCTCCAAGACCTAATTTCTTGAAAACCGAAAAAAGCATAAGATTAATACTTGCTCCTAAATCACATAAAGCTTTATCAAAATAAGAATTTCCTATAGTGCAAGGAATCGTAAAACTCCCTGTATCTTTCGATTTAGGAGACAACTTCTTTTGTAAAATCGTGCTACTCTCTTAGATTAAACATCATTGTCTCATGATCTTTCAACTTCCACTTCTCAATGTTTTTGCTTTGACATGTTCCTTAGGACTGATAACGGTATTGCTCGGCAAAGTTCCTGCTGTCCTCTCTGTAAGAATTTGTGAAAGCTGACCAATTTGAGCCTCAAGGTTACGAATCGAAGCCGAATTGTTTTTGATCGCCAAATTTGTCTTTTGCATGTATTGCATGAATATCTCCTCGAGTGTCAGCTTCTTTTCTTATCGTGGAAAATTTTGAGGTGGTCTAACTGTCCCTTGATTGTCGCTCCATGAAAAATTGGAGTGATTTCTCCATCCGGGATTGAACATGTTTAAATAAGTTAACGTTGGAAATTAGACACGTAATTAGCTTGTTCAGAATTCGGTTGAGCAAACGGATTCTTCATTTGGCAATCGATGCTTGAGTGATTTCTTGCACAATAATTACACACAATATTAGTTTGAATAGCATTAACATTCATCTTACCTAGTTGTTTAGATAAAGTTGTCATTTGTGCCACCAATGTGATAATAGAATCAAGTTCAAAAACTCCAACCGCCTTTCTTGGCTGCTCTCTCTGAAGGCCATTGATAGTTGTTGAATGCCAATTCCTCCAAAAGTTCATAAGCTGCTTCATGAGTTTTATTCATTAAAGCTTCTCTAGCTACTGCATCAACCATGGACCTGTTTGTAGCTCCCAAACCATTGTAGAATGTTTGGACTTTAAGCCATGCCGGAAGGTCATGATGAAGACACTTTCGCAATAAATCTTTGTACCTCTCCCATGCTTCATACAAAGATTTATTTTCAAATTGAGTGAATGTGGCAATATCATTCCTTAGCTTTGCTGTCTTGGCCGAAGGAATATACTTTGCCAAAAAAATTTGTGCTAACTCCTCCCAAGTAATAATAACACCAGGTGGTAGAGAATTCAACTAGGCTTTCGCTGTTTCTTTGAGTGAAAAGGGGAAAAATCTCAAACGAATAACATCATTTGTCACTCTATTGTGCTTGAAGGTGTCGCAAATCTCTAAAAAATTTACGATATAAACATTAGGATCCTCTTGCAACAACCTCCCACACTGAACAGCTTGTTATATCATTTGAATTATCACTGGCTTAATCTTGAAATTATTAGCTTGTATAGCTGGTCTCGTTATGCTAAATGTAGCCCCATTAACCAAGGGTGTAACATAGTCCTTTAAATCCCTATTCGCCTCTCCATTCCGCTCATCCGCCATAGTGATGGCTGATGTGGTGACTTCTTGCTTCTTCTTTTTCTTGATTTGACGTAAAGTTCTCTCAATCTCGGGATAAAAAAGTGTAGACTCTAATGGTTTAGATCGGGGCATACTTCTAAATCCTGAAACAAAAATTAAAAAGAAGTGAAACTGAGATCTAATCACCAATCTAAAAAAATAAATTAAAAATCTAAATTAGTAACAATCTAGCTAGTATCAATATCAATTACAAATAATTAATCCCTGGCAGCGACGCCAAAAAATTTGGTATGAAAATATTTGCAAGTGAACAAAATCGCAACAAGTAGTAAAGTTTTAAAGAAAAAAATGTTGAACCAACAAAGACTAATTATTGAAATTTACCAAATTATTTATTATTTTGAAATAAAACCGAAATTTTAAAGACTTTATCACCTAAATTAAACTAAAATGCTTGACAAAAATAAATTAAAAGAAAAGATAATAAAACTTAAGGTTGTAGAAATAATAAAAATAAATCTAGAGTTTTCAATTTCACCTAGCCAATCCCACACAATTTATTATTCCTTGTTATAAAATTTCACAGTTTCAAGTCGATGAAAAATAAATTCATTAATTATTCAACGTTTTCTCTCGAATAACATTAGAAATATCTCCACCTAATAATTCATCATATCTCTATGTAAATTAAATTATTTGAAGATTCATTAAGTGCTTTAGATTTTTCTTAATCTAAAATCACACTAGTCGCGGTAAATTATTTCTATCTTTCGCTCAACTAATGGTGTTTAATCCTAAAAGCTTCGAATCACAAATTACCTCTCGGTTTCATTATAATTTAATAAATCAAACAATAATTGGCAAGAAAATTGTAAGCAATAAGATCAAAGATAAACACTCAACATAAAAAAACTTGAAATAAAATAACTTGGAATTTAAATTGTGTGTTCAAAGCTAGACTACATCAAAGCCCTAGAAAAATAAAATTAGTTTATAACAAATCTGAAATCAACCACGTTCTTATTGGAATGCATCAAAAGAAAACTAAAGAGAAGAGAATAAAACTCTTTTGCTTGAAATAAGTTGATGAAGCATTCAAGATTGTTGAAGATCTCTCTTCACTGAGACTTGACAGTCGCCCTCCTTCTCTTCTCTCTTTATTCTCTTGTCTAGGAAAAATCTATTGTGCTTACAAGGCAAGGGCAATCGGTCTTATATAGGCAAACTCCTAGAAAAGAAAAGAAAAGTACAATAATACTACTCCTTCTAGGAAAAGGAAAGACACTGAAATGAAAATACTTCTACTACTAGAAAAACATGAAATAAGAAAGTAACTAAAATGAAATATAACACAAAATAGGAAAAAGTGTAGCCTAGGAAAAGAAAAGACACCGAAATGTGAAATACTTCTACTACTAGGAAAACATGAAATAAGAAAGTAACTAAAAGGAAATATAATACAAAATAGGAAAAAGTGTGGCACAAGCAAATAAAATAAACTAAATAAAAATCAAATCAAATCAAAAAAAATAAAAGAAAATTAACAATTTTAATAAGTAAAAGAGTAATAAAAATCATGTAAAAATTACACTTATCATTGGATAGAGTGAATAAACACATGATGCCCAAGAACCAAAGCATAAATAATATATCCATGTCGTAATGAGCTTAAAAAAAACCCATTAGTCTGAATTCGTCAAAACCCAATAAAATGCTTCAATCAAGACTGGAAACTGGATTAATAATCATATTAGGTGCCTAATCAGGCGCAGTAAACCATGTGACAAGTGCCAATAGGCTACACATAGTACAATATTTTCAAAATAGCAATTATGACTTGTGAGAATAGTTTAATGGTTAATTTACATAAACAATAGTAGTAAACATAGAATATACTTTGGAATAGCTTGAGCATGTCTCATTACTTCCTCAATCCCTTATAGATGCCTAAAAAGCGTATATCTAAAAAGAAAATCCTTAGCTAGATAAGTGTAAGCAACACAAAGGTCTGAAACCCCCAAAGTTTTGGGAATAAAATAAGACGGCATTAACAATCATATTACGATAACCCCCAAAGTATTAACATTCTTTGAAGTAACTTGTAACAAGTTTCTACTGTAATATTTGAACTTGATCTAGATTGAGCCTAGTGCAAGCCTGTTATATTCACCAGCCCATGCTAGGCTAAGTTTATGCCCCATCAAAATTGTAAAGAGTCCAAAAATGTTTACTGCATAAGCAAGTACTATAAATATTCCACATGAGTTTTGTATAGAAGTCTCACCTAGAACAAATGACCATAATGAAATGAAAGCAAGCCCTTAGATAGTTTAGAATTTGCACAGAGCAAAACAAACAACCGACTTAATTTCTTACAGAACCTAGTGAAGTTAACCTTTTCCCTACGAGATGCAAGGAATTTGTAAAATTTTATTATGTGGTGATAATGTTAACTTTATCAACATTGACAAGCTTGGGTGGGTGCCCATTCGAAGACAATTTTAGTAGCAGAGCACATTTTTTACTAAGTTAAATTATACTAAGAAGATTAATGTAAAAACAAAACCAATGAATTCTGACAGATAATTACTTGAGGATTGTTAGACATGAATTATAATAATAGTTAGCTTTATTCTAGTATTCATTCATTTATTTTCTTCTTGGTCCTCTGTCACAAAAACCGTCATGGCAGATTTAGTTATAAATCTAAGGCATTTTGACAAATATGCATTGTATAACCTCAAACCCTAGTTAAATTGTGTACTCTATAGTTACGCATCAAATCACGACGCAACTGCTTATTACTGCTATGATTTCTAGACAGTAGTTCCCCCTTCCAAGAGCTACAATCACAAGAGAAAGGAACCAAGGGCAAGATAGTTCACAATTCATACCCAACAAGAGCACAGCAGACTCCTGCTTGGCTGAAGAAGCACCAAACGCACTGCCTCCCTTTTGCAAACTGAGACGAAGAGTTTGGTTCTCTGCAATGAAGCATTGAAGCACTCGCCCCAGTCTCCTGCATTCCCCTTCCAAATACTCTCTTCATCTCCAGATCCCTCACATACATCTTCTTCCTCTCCCTTGACCTCAATGCAGCATCCCTATTTCTCAACTGCCTGGAAAATCAGATCAATTATTAAAAATTTATCCCAATCGATTTGCTCGGTCATTTCATCTACTGGAAATTCCTGACCCTCCATCATAACAACAGAAGGAAATCTAAAGAACAAATGGAATAAAACTATACTTACAGAAACGAAGGAAAAATCAAAATTAAAATGGATTGTAGTAGAACGCCCATCGGAGGAGAAGGCTGCGTTATATAGGAACAATTTTCGCTGGAAATATTAGAAAGCGTTGGATAAGGAATTTAAAAAACACCGAGTCACGAGGAGTTGTTGGCCGGATGGAAATAAAGAGATTTTGTCGGTAAAACCTGATAATTTTTAAAAGTTTTATTAATAATATTTGATACACAATTGTAATTACTAATAAAATTTTAAAAAATGCCAATCCGATTTCCATTAATACAAATAAAGAGATTTCCAGAAATTTTCCCGAGTCACATTCCTTTGTGTGCAAGGAAACGCAAGACGGTCAGCAATTCACGTGGCACGTGTGTTACTGTGACCGTCGGTTCCTCTGTAGTGGGGTCAGTAGTAAGATGGCAATAATCTGACGACGTAAACCAATTACAGTTCGGTTGCACAATATTAAAATATTACGGGTTATAGATGATTTGGAGGCTGTGGTTGGCGTCATCGAACCAATAGGAACATCCCACGTGGAGAAATGTGGCCCGCTCCATTACCCATCTGATCAGCCAATCAGGCCACAATCTCGCATTATACGACAGCAATTCAAACACCGACTTTCTTTTCTAATCGATTGCTCGATCTTCTTTCCTATAAAAATCTCCATGCTCGAAGGTGGCCCATACTCAAATGGTCTTTTCAGCCCAATTACATGGCCTAATATTCCATTCGGTTTACTTGGAGCCTGTTTACCAATTATGGTTTTTTTTCCCATCGTTTGCCAATTTTTTATATGAATATTTGTTGCATTTGAGCTTCAAATCTACTTTTTAGTTCGCTTGTAGGGAAAAAATATAATTTCTTATATGATTCATTTTTCAATTAATCCATCCAACTAAATTTTGGAATCAGAATGGAGTCTCAACTCTCAAGTGAATATGTGCACTGTCAAGTGCAAATATTAAAATTGTTAACCTGATTTCAATCTTATTCCATTCGTGCAGAAACAATCTTTTTTTAGTTCAATTCCGTTCTATTCAGCTGATCAACTTCAAAAAAGGAAAGGAGCAAGAAAGTGTACTTTCAATCATTAGAGACAAAAAAAAAAAAAAAAAAAAAACAATGCTGCTAAAATACAAGAAATGTGGTAAAAGCAGGAAAAAAATGAGGATGCACTCATCAATGAGTGAACCTCCTACCCAAAAAGTGAAAACAGTTGCACAAAACATTCAAACTCTAATTGGTAGAAAAGTAAAGTTTGAGGAAAGACGAGGGACTAGGGAATAGGGAAAATATAAAAATAAAAAATAAAGCTATTGATGACATCATGTGTTTGGTAAAAATAATAAAAAGATAAAAAAAATAAAAAATATAAGTTATTTTAGCTTCTACTTCTCATTTCTCCCAATCACGGCAATTATGAATAAAATATTGATGTGGTGTTTATCCAATAATACATTTGAAAAAAAAAAATTCTCCAACTGAAGAGGATCTTCTCCCTTTGTACATATAGGAAACAAAACATAAATTCTTCAATTTTTCTTTTTTCTCACTTTTCTTTTCAACCAAACAATAGAAGTGTTGTCTACTCTTTTCTTCTCTCCCTCTTCCTCTCACTTTCCCTCCTTACCAATCATGGACTTCAGGCAGCAGCAGGTCTTAAACCCAACTATTTGGGCACAAACTGCCATAGATTTGGTGATTGCAGGTCCAATCAGAACATGATCCCAACTCATCCTATATTTCTATACCCGTCCAAAAACACTACCAGTCTGCTGAGTGTCACAAACTTATCAATGGCATTGAGTTGGCCTCCAGAATAAAAATGTGGGTCTTAAAGCTACATCTACCACGGAGAATTAGCAGAATACGAAATGCAACAATGCATACACAACTACCTGCCAAATACCACGAACTGCCGCAACCCAAAGGGACATGTCATAACAAACCATAAACCAACGAAAAAGATACATTTAGCTGGATGATATTCATCCACCATAGCTTGTAAATATTACATATTTCATATGTCAGAAGAAAACTATTTAATATCTGAATTTGCAGGACACCTTGCTTGGATACAAAGGTAAGCAACCTTACAATGACCAAAACACTCAAGTGTATTCTATGATTCAGTTTTTCAATCTTGTCCCCATACAAACAGATGAAACATAAATCATTTATGATATCCCTTAAGCTATTAACATTGCCGTTCTTCTTACCAATCAAGTAAAACATAGACATGCACTAATCTATCAACCTTTTGTCATTCTCATCCTCAATCTTGTCCATGTAGCAATCAAACAACACATAAAAGTCCACATGCCAATTTACTAACCTCACTATCCACTGAAAGATTTTTTTTTCTAATCCAAGGACTCACGCCTAAAAGTAACATGACAAGGATTCACCAGTTTATTGCACCCCACATACAACACACCAAGTAGAGTTATTGATGATATAAACCTCAAAGGTTAGAAAGACTTCAGAAAATGAATGTGACAACTCAAAGCAAATAAAACATCCTTGCATAACTCTTACAACTCTTGAATAATCACGCCTACCGCCAAAAAATATGATTTAGGCTCATCTAAGACATGCTTAGATTATCTATATGCTCCAACAAAACCATGAACGACTTGTTCTTAAAAGAGTGTTCTGTAACTAAACTATGAAACTTTACAGGATTAAATATGATAAGAATCTGAAATCTTCACCACCACTCATACTCATGGCATATAAGAAACTAATAAAGACAACCCTTTCAGGACAGAAAAATAATTTACTGCATGTGGCCCAGTTCATTGTCAGTTAATAAGACAAAGATAAATGCAACAAAACTCCTAGAAGCTACATTTAACTTCAACACATGCTGAGCAGAATCTAGACTACCACCTTCAGGAAAGCTTTATTTCAAAACCTTCCATCTAAGATGCAAACTTACTAATATAAACTAGTAAGTAATTATTATCCTCCCGACTTATCAAAAAAAAAGGTAATTATTATCCTCTCGGGAAATCCGGTACCCTTTTTTTGGCAAGTAATAAATTCCCATATCTCATAGCTGTTCTTCAATATTATTAGTGTAAGAATTAATTGTCATTCCAAAATGAGTAATACGTATTCCAATTACATCAGAAGAAAGGTCAATAATCAACCCAAAAACTGAGGGATATTCCTAAACTAAACACCATTATTTGACTTGAAATTAATAGCTACCCACCACTAGCCCTTATAACGTTTAAAAGAAAAATAGAAAAGAAGGATAGAACTACAATGACACGTAATCGACAAAAACTATGGAATGTTCTACACCAATATTTTGAACATCGACTTCATGGGGGATCTTGAATAAACTGAAAGTCAGCTTAGAATAACAATAGAAAGGGGAAACGAATTCAATACACGCCTAAGACATGCCAATTTTAGGATTTTTTTGGAACCCTAAAAATCAGACAGATGATCTGAAACATAACTTATGATCTTGACACACGTGTGTCCAACAAACCCAATCTGGTCTAAAGGCCCAACTTTGGTGTTCCTAAGCCCAACAAATAAGGCCTCATTTTTCGAGAAGCTTCAGTCAGCCCATTTCAAGTTAAAAAGCACAATTGTGATGATTTTGAAGATTCCCAGATAATCAAACCAATATTTTGAACGAATTTACCAAGAAGTGAATCAGCATTTATTGGACTCTCTTAGAAATATTCCAACCTTTAATTTGTAGTTTTTCAAGGCATTTACTTTTGTTTCAAGTTCTATGTATGTCTTTATTATGTTGTCTAGTTCCTAAGTATCATTTGAATTTCCTTTAATGTAATTTCGTTTTCCTATGCTTAGGGGGGTTGTTCTAAGCATCTACATAAACTATTTGACTGTAATGAATAAAGCAAAGATTGAATTTTCAGAAAATAAGCTTTGTACTTTCTTAGAAGAAGGATTTCTTCTGTTTTAACTCTTATCCCTTGGGTGGACTTCCTTTGGGTGACGAGTTTGGTTTCTGTATCTCATTGGTGGATTCCATAGAGTGGTGAGCACTATCTTTTATTTTGAGTGTTTCATATTCACATATCCATATCCCAAACACATATATCCAAACATCCCCCTATTAACCGGGTTATCAATTTGGGTTTCCATACTAATTCCATTTCAGTTGGGATATCCATAGAAATTCCTGTATCAGTAGGTATCAGAGCTTTGGTTTAATGGCGGGACATAGTCATCAAGGTTATAACATGGAGGACCATGATCAGGGTCATACAAATTTCGAAATGGATGTGCTAAGAAGGCAACTTCAAGAACTCCAACAACGTTTGGAGCAGTATGAGAATCAAGGACGTGGTGCTAGGTATCATGATTCTGAAAGTGATAATGAAAATCCATTCCACCGTGTCCATAGTCACTCCTTTGGTGAGAGCACTCCACCCCCACCCATGTTTTGTGAGAAATTCACGACTGTGTTTTGATTTGAAGGTGGACATACCAGATTTTGAAGGAAAGATGCAACCATATGATTTCATTGATTGGCTTACTACCGTTGAGCGAATCTTTAATTTCAAAGATATTCCAGAAAATCGTAGAGTGAAAGTTGTTGCCATCAAGCTAAGGAAACATGCTTCAATCTGGTGAGAGCATTTGAAGAGGCAGCGAGAACGTGAAGGAAGAGAACGTATTACAACATGGGCAAAGATGAAGAGAGAGCCAAAAAGAAAGTATTCACCTGACCACTACAGCAAGATGCTTTTATGAAACTTCATAATTTCAAGCAAAGGGAGCTGTCCGTGGAGGAGTCTACAGCGGAGTTTGATCATCTAATGATTCGCTGTGATGTTGTTGAGCAAGAGGAGCAGATGATAGCCCGCTATCTCGGTGGGTTACGTGTTGAAATCAGTGATGTGGTGCAGCTACAACCATATTGGACTTACAATGATATTTGCAAACTAGCTATGAAGGTGAAAAAGCAACTGAAAGAAAAACGTGGCAATAGTTTTCGATCCTTTACTCGAGATGGAGTTTCTAACCGTGGGAGTGGTTCCACTTCTAAAACCACTACCACACCCAAGACAGCCATTGCTAGGCCAAAGAAAGAAGCTACATCAGGTTCAAATCGTCCAATCACTTCCAATACAAATCGAAGGTGTTTCAAATGTCAAGGTTTTGGACATATTGCTTCTGATTGTCCAAATCGCAAAATGGTCTCTTGTGGAAAAAGATATGGAAATGGAAGGTGAGGATGATTTTTCACCAGAAACTAATGAACATGTTGCTACGGAAAAAGAAATTACTTATGTTGATCGAGGGGAGGCTCTTGTGGTTCAAAGAGGCCTCAAAGTAACCTATGTGGAAGATGAATGGTTGCGAAACAATATTTTTTCATACTAGACGCACTTCTCATGGAAAGGTCTATAACATCATCATTGATGGAGGAAGTTGTGAAAACGTTGTGACAGCAACAATGGTGGAGAAACTGAAGTTAAAAACTGAAGATCATCCGGAACCTTACAAACTCCAGTGGCTTCGAAAAGGCAACGAAGTGAAGGTAAATAAAAGATGCTTGGTTGAATTTTTCATTGGCAAGAATTATAAAGATACTGTAGTTTGTGACATAGTGCCTATGGATGCATGTCATTTGTTGCTTGGTAGACCTTGGCAGTATGATAGAAAGACTAAGCATGATGGTTTCAAAAATACTTATTCTTTTGAAAAGGATGGAGTTAAGGTCCTTTTGGTTCCATTGAAAATGGTTCATGTTCCTAAACCTTCTTCTGGGGAGGGAACTAATTTGTTGACCAGATCTGGGGTTGAGAAAGCATTGATGGAGAATGGTGAAGGCTTTGCAATTGTGGTAAGGGAAGAGAAAGAACCAACATAAATTCCCCCTTCTTTGATTTCATTCCTCAAAGAATTTAGTGATGTTGTTCCAGAGGAAATTCCCCATAGCCTTCCACCTGTGAGGGATATGCAGCATTGCATTGATCTTGTACCAGGATCTGTGTTGCCTAACAAACCAGTCTATCGATTGAATCCTAAGGAGCATGAAGAATCACAGAGACAAGTTGAAGAGTTGATAGAAAAGGGGCCTGTTAGAGAGAACATGAGTCCTTGTGCTGTTCCGGCACTCCTTGTTCCCAAAAAAGATGGCTCTTGCCGTATGTGCATTGATACTAGAGCAGTGAATAAGATCATTATCAGATATCGCTGTCCTATTCCACGATTAGATGATCTTCTTGACCAACTTTATGGAGCTGTTATTTTCTCAAAAATTGATCTTCGTAGCGGTTATCACCATATCAGAATGAGGCCGGAAAACGTGTGGAAAACAGCATTCAAGACTAGAGAGGGGTTGTATGAATGGATGGTGATGCCTTTTGGGCTCTCTAATGCTCCTAGTACTTTTATGCGACTGATGAATCATGTGTTTAAGCCTTTCATTGGGTTTTTTTTTGTTGTGTATTTCGATGACATTCTGATATACAGCAAAACTTAACGAGATCATATGGAGCACCTTTATCAAGCGTTTCAAACTCTTCGAAAACAGAAGTTATATGTGAATTTGAAGAAGTGTCATTTCTTAACAGATAGCCTTGTGTTCTTAGGCTATGTGGTTTCAGCTGAAGGAGTCAAGATGGATCCTAGCAAGATAGAGGCAATAATCAGTTGGCCCGTGCCAAAATCTCTACATGATATCAAAAGCTTTCATGGGCTTGCTTCTTTTTATCGTCGTTTTATAAGAAGTTTCAGTAGCATCATTGCTCCTATTGCTGAATGCTTGAAAGGAGGAAAGTTCCAATGGAATGAAGAAGCCCAAAAGAGCTTTGAGTTGATCAAGAAGAAAGTAACAGAAGCTCCAGTGCTTATACTTCCATATTTTAGCAAGCTTTTTGACGTTGATTGTGATGCGTCGGGAGTGAGAATTGGTGCGGTGCTCAACCAAGAAGGTAAGCCTATTGCCTTCTTTAGTTAGAAGCTGAATGAGAGTCGTAGGAAGTATTCTACCTATGATAAGGAATTTTATGCTATTATTCGTGCTTTGGATCATTGGAGTCACTATCTCCTTCCAAATGAGTTTTTGTTGCATTTTGATCATGAAGCTTTGAAGTATTTGAATAGCCAACAAAAACTTAACAGTCGGCATGCGAGTTGGGTTGAATTCCTTCAACCCTATTCTTTTTCTATCAAGCATAAATCTGGAAAGTTAAATCAAGTGGCTAATGCATTCAGTAGAAGGCATTCTTTTCTCAGCACTATGGAGGTGCAAGTATTGGGTTTTGAAGTGCTCAAGGAATTGTACAAAAATGATCCTGACTTTGGGAATGTGTGGGAGAATTGTTTTAAGTGTTCATTCAATCATTTCTTGGTGCAAGAAGGTTTTCTTTTCAAGAACAACAGATTTTGCATTCCTCAATGTTTTTTACGAAGGGCAATTATTCGGGAAGTTCATGGAGGAGGTTTGGTGGGACATTTTGGGAGAGACAAGACTCTTGCACTTGGGAAAGAAAACTTTTTCTGGCCTAAGTTGGCTCATGATGTTGAGTGCTTTGTCAAAAGTTGCAGAATTTGTCAAATTGCTAAGAGTCATAGCAATAACATCGGTTTATACACATCACTACCAGTTCCCAAAGCTCCATGGGAAGATATCAGCTTAGATTTTGTTTTGGGATTGCCTCGAACCCAAAAGAACAAGGATTCTATTATGGTGGTTGTTGATCGATTTTCAAAGATGGTGCATTTTGTTCCTTGTAACAAGACTGCGGATGTTTCTCATATTGCTGACTTATACTTTAGAGAGATAGTAAGCTCCATGGAGTTCCAAAAACTATCACATCTGATCGGGATTCGAAGTTCATAAGTCATTTTTGGCGTACTCTTTGGAGGAAGCTTGGTACTACACTACAATTCAGCTCTTCTTATCATCCACAAACTGAGGTAGTGAATCGAAGTTTGGGAAATCTTTTAAGAAGCTTTGTGGGGAAGAACATTCGGCAATGGGATCTTCTTTTAGCTCAAGCTGAATTTGCTTATAATCGATCTCCTAGCCAAACTACTGGCCATACTCCTTTTGAAGCTATGTATGGTCTTAATCCTATTGGACCGCTTGAATTAGCACCACTTCCAGTTACTAAACATTTTAGTGGAGATGCTGAAGAACGGGCTAAGGAAATCAAGAAATTACTTGAGCAGATCCGAGGAAGCATTTTAAAGAAAAATGAGAAGTATAGCAAGCAAGCTAATAAGCATCGGAAACCAGCAGCTTTCAAGGAGGGTGATTTGGTTTGGATTCATCTTAGGAAAGAGCGGTTTCCCTCTATGCGATCTTCTAAGTTGATGCCTCGAGCTAATGGTCCATTTAGGGTGCTTCAACGCATTGGGGAGAATGCTTACAAGATTGAGCTGCCTGGTGATTATGGAGTTTCTGCAACCTTTAACGTTTCAAATCTTTCTCCATACTTTGAGGATCAAGAAGACCAAGTGGACCTGGGGGCAAGTCTTCATCAACCAGGGGAGACTGACACAGGCGTGTCCAACAAACCCAATATGGTCTAAAGGCCCAACTTTGGTGTTCCTAACCCCAACAAATAAGGCCCCATTTTTCGAGAAGCTTCAGTCAACCCATTTCAAGTTAAAAAGCCCAATTGTGATGATTTTGAAGATTCCTAGATAATCAAGCCAATATTTTGAACGAATTTACCAAGAACTGAATCAGCATTTATTGGACTCTATTGGAAATATTCCAGCCTTTAATTTGTAGTTTTTCGAGGCATTTACTTTTGTTTCAAGTTCTATGTATGCCTTTATTATGTTGTCTAGTTCCTAAGTATCATTTGAATTAATTTGTAGTTTTTTATGGCATTTACTTTTGTTTCAAGTTCTATGTATGTCTTTATTATGTTGTCTACTTCCTAAGTATCATTTGAATTTCCTTTAATGTAATTTCATTTTCCTATGCTTAAGGGGGTTGTTCTAAGCATCTATATAAACTATTTGGCTGGAATGAATAAAGTAGATATTGAATTTTCAAAAAATAAGCTTTGTGCTTTCTTAGAAGAAGGATTTCTTCTGTTTTAACTCTAATCCCTTGGGTGGCGAGTTTGGTTTCTATATCTCATTGGTGGATTCCATTGAGTGGTGAGCCTATCTATCTTTTATTTTGAGTGTTTCATATTCACATATCCATATCCCAAACACATATATCCAGCCATCCCCCTATTAACCGGGTTATCAATTTGGGTTTCATACTAATTCCATTTCAGTTGGGATATCCATAGAAATTTCGGTATCAGATCTCTTAGGGTGCAACTGGATTTATGGTATTGGGCCCTTGCATTTAATATTTCAAGGCCTCCAATTCTTCCATTTGGTTGCTTTAAACGTGAACACCAAATCTACAAGGGCTAAACAAGAACAAGGAAATCCAGACTTTAAGGGAGAAGATCCTAGTCCAGACTTAAAACTCCACAACACCAGAAGTCCAAACCAAACGCAACTCAGTGCTACATATAGTCGAACAAAAAGAAAATAGTTTTAAAGGCCCGCAGAAGAAAATATACTAGTAATTGGCAAGACCAGAACCAGAACAAAAAAGGAAGCAAGATAAAGTGGGGGCAAAACATTAAAGGCCCTTACAAAACCAGTTTATAAACAGGTAAAAAGCACCTCGAAATGTTCCACATCAACTAAACGACTACACGACAGTGCTACACAACTACTTTAACTAACTCTCTTAAAAAGTTTCCCCACATTGTTCAAAAGAATACCAATTGAAATCCAACGTTGAAAGAGCATAAAAAAAACACCTGAGTCTAGAATGATTACCCACATGAGAAAAATGACAAAAGACAATGCCACAATCCTTCTCGAGAGGACGAAGAAGAACAGAAAAGGGCCTGTCCTCACTACTTCTCCTCCTTTTCTCGGTTCCACTGCTCAATCCTTGCCCTACGCTCCTCGCTACCTTCCCTGGCGGGACTCCTGCTCCGTCTCGGGCTCCCTTGTTTCCTCCTTTCCCCATCTCTGTTATCATGCCTGCTGTATCTATCCCCTCTCCGTCTCCCATTCCCGCGGAAATTATCACGGTCGCGGTCCCTAAAATCCCTATGATCACTGTGACGCCTGTCGTAATCCCTCCTGTGACCGGGGCTCACGCTCCTGCTGCGGCTCCTACTCACCCTATACCCGCGGTACCTCCCAAAGAGTTTCCTCCTCAACTCCTTCCCAATGAGCTTGACGTGCATGAAATTACAGTAACCCCCTCGGTTGCAGTTGTTCTCCTCGTACTGCCTGCAGGTGGCCTCGCGGAAATCGGTGACTGGGGAGAAATCAGCTATGATGGGGCGGCCAGAGTAGAACCTGCCCTGTAGAGCCTGCAAAGCGGCAGCGGCCTGATCCTCCTCCTTGAACTGGACGTAGACGTTGCCGATCATGTGGTCAGCGAGGTTGTCACAGATGTTGAGGCTCTCGATCTCTCCAAACTTGCAGAGTTCCTCGAAGATGTCCTCATAAAATTCCTCGAAGTGCTCCTGGATCTTGCGGGGGTCGATGGGCTGGCCCTGTGCGTCCACGCCAGGGGTGATCATATCTGGTCGATGGTACATGTTGGAGAGGAGGAGCGTCGGGGAGATCGTGGGCCGATTATGAAGCCGAGAGCACCGGTCCCCGTGTCGGCACGCCCCGATCTTGAAGTAGAAGGGGCAGTTCACGCGGTCCTTTTCCGTCCCAAAGATCGACGCCAAGTGCTCCGCCATTTTTTAAAGAACTTTGTTGAACTCTTTTTATGGCTACTGGTTAGTTTAGGGTTTTTGGAGAGAGGGATAGAGATTTTCGAATTCGAATATATTAAGGCGTAATTCGTTAGGGTTGAGAAAACACTAATTTAGTAAAGGAAAATCCAGAATGGGGAATAATAATTGGTATTCGAAGCAGGCTCGAGCTTTTCCAGTTTTTCTCTAATTTGCTGTTTTCCAGTTTGATTCATCACTCGAATTGATTTGGATCCTCGAATTGGAATTAAGGACAGGATTTTATAGATCAAATACGTGTAGGGTGTGGGTGTGTCATCGGACCAGTAATGAGTAGTGATTGCTGACTTGAGAGTTCTGTGGACCAACAGTATTTAAGGGTACTCCTGGGTTGGGCTTGGCTACTAGCATAACGGCCTGCAGAAATATAACCCATCCCAGCACTTTCTTCGGACAGCCCAATCAAGGTTCAACCAAAATAAAAATGGGCTAACCCAATCAACACCAACATTCACTATTTTTTTTTTTATTTGATTGAAGCAATGAGAATTGAAGGATCACATGAAACGCCAGAGGTGAGCTAAAACCCATGATCACACTTTCTTTATGTTTTTTACGTGAACAATGCAAATGAGATCAAACTTAAATTCAAGATTTGATCTCAACATTTTTAACTGAATAGAGATTATTTTGCCTCTACTTATTGCATAAACACACTTTCGTTTTTTTAGTTAAAATCGTATTGGTCTGATACGGGTTAAAATTTTAAAGGCAATAGATTTCTTTTATTTTTTCATGAACCCCATCAATGAAGTTGAAATTGATTAAATTATGTGCTGCAGAGAAAAAGGAGTAAGACCTATAATTTTTGTCGGGAAGAAATTATAGTGTGGATATCGCAGTAATATTTCCACCCAAAGGAAGAGAATCGATCAAATGTCTTTTGGTTTTAACAAGTGAGCTATGAAATGGCAGAAATTCTCTATATATTATCCTTAAGGGGCACCATGAGGTCTTTCAACCACCAAAGCCGCAATGGGTACTGGTGATAGCCATGCATATGTAACAATAGCCATGGAGAAAAAACTTGAGATTTCATACTACAAATCCTTTCCCTTCAGCTGCAAAATGTTATGATATGGAAGTCATAAAATCAGTTAGTGGATCATACAATCACTTCAAATACCTATCCGACATTTGCTTTGGAGTGTGCTTATTCCATTTTTAGTATAAATGACATTCCTCTACCTTTCCAGGGAAGAATCATCCCATTTAAAGAAAAATAAATAAAATGAAAATCAATAAATCCTGAGGTAACATAGGCAGATGTATCAGATCCAATCATCCAAGACAGCATGTGGAATAGAAGAATTTCAGTAGGGCACAACCATCAAAACTCAAACTTATTGCACAAGCAAATCACTTCAACATTTCAGAAAAGAAAATGAAACTAAACAAATTCAAAACCATAGTACAACTTGATAAATATGGATTAAGCTTTAGAGACAAAGCTGACCCTAGTGTGAGACCAACTCAGCATTGCAAGAAGCAAGAGTCATCTAGGAAGGCTGTTAGGAGGGAAATTGCGTAGTGGGTTCTCCCTCAGTAGTGGCAGTCTCCCTGTAAAAGAAAGTTTAAAAAATGCTAGTAAGTAACCACTTGGAAGCACAGCCTTTAAATGGTGTATACTGGGGTCAACACAAGAAACTACTCCAGCAAATATGCCTTACTTTTTTATGTCTTCACCCCCTTCCACCTGCCTGAGGTGTAAAGTTGAAGATTTACCACCCTCCCCACCCCTTTGATGCATTCTGGTAACAAATTTGAGAAGAAATTAAATAAAAAATCAAGACATAATATCCAGAAAGGGAAACACTGTACATGATATTTGTTGATAATGAAGGAAAGAGAACTACTCTACATGATATTTGTTGATGATGAAGAAAAGTGTCAGCCTATTACTTTCAGGCTGAAACCTCCTCATAACAAGGAAAGGATCACTTTTATTGTTATAAAAAAGCTGCAATCCCTCTCCCCAGTTTCAAAATTTTCATTTAGTATTAAGAACGCATGTAACAGCAGGAGAAAGGATCACTTTTATAGTTATAAAAAAGCTGCAATCCCTCTCCCCCAGTTTCAAAATTTTCATTTAGTATTAAGAACGCATGTAACAGCAGGAGGTAAGTGAGCATCACTGCTTCAATATCATATGAAAACAAAGATTTATCATTGGTCGATTTGAAAAGTTACTAGGAGTGTGCAATGCAGGATATAGCGGGTGGGAGGGTTAACTATTTGTCAAGCTTATTTGATGATGAAACTTATACTTTATAATATGTTGTATCACTCACTCTGCACATTCCTCATCAACAAACTCCTCAATGGAAGCACTAGCAGTTGCCCCTCCAACTCTGGATACAGGTCTCTGTGGAATCTGAAAGACAAAAACTTTTTGACGTTAAGATGTTTCAGGAAACCATAGGCAGATAAACCAGTAGTGTTGAGGCAACCTTATACGCTGTCCACTTGCTAGGTATTGTGTTATTTTCTTTGTTTCTCTCAGCTCGGGCTCCAAGAGTGTTCCAGGAATTAAAATCTGCCTTTGACTTGTTAGGTTGATGACCCAGCATGATATCAACATTTGAATCCTTATAGAATCAAAGTGGAGTTCTATGAGCCCTACAAAAGAGAAGCCAAAGAAAAGGTTGATAGAAAAATATGTTCAATAACATAATAACTTTGTGTACACAAATGATACATATATACACGTGTGTACTACTGGGTTGTTTCATCTGAATCTATTCCAGGTTCTATTTATGAAAGCTGACAGGTTAAAAGAAAAACCAAAGAGGGGGGGAAGAAATGGCATGCAACTTGAAGAGAAATAAAGCACATTACCCATCTGGCTTCAACTTTTTCTTGGCAACATCAGAACTCCCTGTGGTTTGCCTTCCTACGTTAATAAAAGGAACCGTTTATATCATGCCAAAATTTAGGATTGCAGAAAACTATATTAGCACTTACGGTTTTCTCCCCTGGCCAAGAGAGTTCCAAAACTTCTGGCTGGTAAGTGATTTTCCTTTGAGTCCTCCTACAGTTTAGTTTGGGAATAATATGTGTTAAGGTTTAAGAGAGGAAGTGAGACAATACAAAGAAGAGAATTGTATTGAATGGTGTGATTTACTTACAAGTGAGCTATCCTATTTATAGGAGCCAATAAGAGAGCCAAAGATATACACAACCAATGTGGGATTAAACTAACTAAGCAATAACTATGCTATACATAATCTAACAGCCCCCCTCAAACTCAAGGTGGAATATGAGAAACCAACTTGAGTTTGAAAACAAGATCACGAAAACGCCCTGGAGGATGTGACTTGGTAAAGATGTCTGCGAGCTGATCCTTGGATGTGACAGAATGAAGCTGTAGGGAGCCTTGAAGGAGATGATGACGGACAAAATGACAATCAATCTCAATATGTTTGGTCCGTTCATGAAACACATCATTATGAGCAATCTGAATAGCACTTCTATTGTCACAGTATACAGGAGTGGCAGCAGAAAGTGATACACCCATATCTTGTAACAACCATCGTAACCAAAGAAGCTCAGAGGTGGTGTCAGCTAAAGCACGATATTCTGCCTCTGTACTAGATCGAGCAACAACAGTTTGTTTCTTACTATGCCAAGAGATAAGAGAGGTGCCAAGTAGGAAACAATAACCGGTGGTAGAACGACGATCTGTAGGATCACCTGCCCAATCTGCATCGGTATAAGCACACAACTGAAGAGGAGACTGAGAGGAGAAAAAGAGCCCATGAAACAATGTCCCCTTTAGGTAACGAAGGATGCGAAGAACAGCAGCAAAATGAGTAGAGCGAGGAGCAGCCATAAACTGACTCACCTGATGGACAGCATACGAGATATCAGGTCGAGTAACAGTAAGGTAGACAAGACTGCCAACCAAATGTCGATATAAAGTAAAATCACGAAGAAGTTCGCCATCATGGGGTGTAAGACGAGTATTAAGCTCAGTTGGTGTGTCAACAACCTTACTGTCTGTGAGATTTGCCCGAGAAAGCATATCAGAGATATATTTGGCTTGTGTCAAATAATAACCATCAGAAGAAGACGAAATCTCAAGACCAAGAAAATAGCTGAGAGGACCAAGATCTTTCATCTCAAAATGTTGATTGAGAAACTGTTTAAGTTCCTGAATACCAATGGGATCATCCCCGGTGATAATCATGTCGTCAACATATAACAGAAGAAGTATGATGCCCCGGTCTGTGCGGCGAACAAACAAAGCTGAATCATAGGAGCTGATGGAATATCCAAGGCTAGACAAAGTGTTGCTAAACTTAGCAAACCATGCTCGAGGAGCCTGCTTAAGTCCATATAGAGCTCGACGAAGACGACATACCTTGTTTGTTGGATTAGATAGTCCGGGAGGTGGTTGCATATAAACTTCTTCATTAAGATCACCATTAAGGAATGCATTTTTAACATCCATTTGAAAAAGTGACCAATGACGAGAGGCTGCAACAGCTAGCAAAGCACGCACAGAAGATAGACGAGCAACTGGAGCAAAGGTCTCCTCATAGTCCACACCATACTCCTGAGTAAAACCCCTGGCAACAAGTCGAGCCTTATACCTGTCAACAGTACCATCTGAACAAGTCTTAATTTTGTAAACCCATTTACTGCCAATCACAGACTTTCCAGGAGGCAAGTCAACCAAATCCCATGTATTATTCTTGTGTAAAGCATCAAGTTCCTCTTTCATCGCAGTCTGCCAAAAAGGGTTAGTGGAAGCCTCACGATAGGAGTGGGGCTCATGTAAAGTAGCTAAAGCATGAAAGCAATGAAAATTCTGGAGATGGGATGGAAGAGATCTTACTCTGGTGGATCGGCGAAGGTCTGGAGAGGAAGTGTGAACATGATCCTCATACGTAACAGACCCTGGGGGCTCAGGCGAAGCGACGTCGAGAGTATCAGGTGGAGTGGAATCAAGAGTATTAGGTGAGGGAGACTCGGGCAAGACATTACTAGTGTGAGGTGAGGGAGACTCGGGCAAGACATCACTAGTGTGAGTAGGAGAAATAGGAGGCTCCATAAGTGTGGTAAAAGGAGGAAAAGATGGCATGCTGAATTTGCCAATTTCATGAAATAGTCTATGCTCCCAGAAAACTACATGACGGGAAATACGAAAACGACGAGACACAGGATCATAACACCGATAGCCTTTTTGTTCAATTCCATATCCAAGAAAGCAACACATCCGAGAACGAGGCTCAAGTTTGGTGCGCTCATGAGGTTGGAGTAAAACAAAACAAGCAGAACCAAACACACGAAGATGGTGGTATGAGGGAACATAGCCAAACAACCGCTCGTAAGGAGTGCAATTATCAAGGATAGGGGTAGGCAACCTATTGATTGTGTAGATAGCCGTTAGAGTGGCTTCACCCCAAAATGGGGTAGGAACAGATGTGGAAATGAGGAGGGCTAGAACAGTGTCTAAAATGTGCCTAAGTTTACGTTCAGCTCGACCATTTTGTTGTGAAGTGCCAGGACACGACAAGTGAGGAACAGTGCCATAACTTTTTAGGATGTCTTTAAAAGCATGTTGAGTATATTCTAAAGCATTATCAGAACGAAAAGCTTTGATAGGTTTTGAAAATTGGGTTTCAATCATTTTAGCAAAAGTACGATAAATATCTAATAATTCAGAACGAGATTTCATTAAAAATACCCAAGTGTAACGAGAGAAATCATCAACAAAAATTACAAAATAGCGTGAACCACTCATACTAGCAACGGGAGAAGGTCCCCAAACATCAGAATGAATTAAATCAAACGAAGCAGTAGCATGAGACTCACTATTATTAAAAGGCAAAGCCGGCTGTTTTCCAAGTTGACACGAAATACAATCAAAAGAACTTTTAGACACTGACCCTAACAACCCCTTTGAAGCTAAAAGTTGTACCCAAGATGCAGATGCATGACTAAGACGTGAATGCCAAAGTGCAAGGGATGGTGGTGACAAGGAGGCAGCAGCAGAGACGTTAGAGGCAGGAAGGTTGGGCAGGTGTAAGGATGAGAGTTCGAACATGCGCCCAATTCTACGCCCGGTCCCAAGGGTCTGACCAGTACGAGGATCCTGCACATTCACACCAGAAAAGTCAAAGATAATTCTATATCCAAGTTCACATATTTGCCCAACGGAAAGAAGATTATAAGATAATTCTGGCACATGAAAAACTTCAGGAATAGAAAGAGAACGACTATTGATGGTGCCTATAGTTTTAACGGTCATAGTGGAGCCATCAGCTGTGCGAATGAATGAGGAATGAGGCGAAGGTGCAGATGTAGTAAATGAAGCTGGGAAAGGTGTCATATGGTTGCAACAAGCGGAATCAAAAAGCCAAGAGGCAGAATTACCTGGCAGGACTGAGAGGGCAGAGGAAGATGCATTACCAGAACGAGACTGGATGACCTGATTAACTATTGCCTCGAAGTCAGTTGCAGATAAGGTGACAGTAGAACCTGATGACCCGTTAGAGAGTGCAACTGAAGATGAAGCTGTAGTCGCAGATGGATATGGAACAACTGTAGAGAGAGTGCTCTCAGGATGAGCAACTGCTGCAGTGGGAGCATTGGATCTTCCCCTTTGCCAACATTTATCAATAGTGTGCCCTCGACGTTTACAAAAACGACAGAAATTGTTGTCACGAGGCTTAGGAGAAGGTCGAGGAGCACCAAACCTGTCAGAATGCTTTGGCTGAAATGATGAAGAACTAGATAATGGAGCAGCCAACACTGAAGGACTATGTTGAGAGTGCATAGTCTGTGATCTGCTTTCTGCACGAACAAGTTCAAATATAGCATTGTCCAAAGTAGGGAGAGGAGAGCGATGTAAAAGTTGCACACGAATAGGCTCAAAATCATCACGTAATGCCATAAGAAAATGGTGAAGACGATGTTGATCCCTTCGTTCAGCATACATTTTGGCATCTGTAGGATCCTTCCAAATAGGATCAGAGAGATCAATTTGATTCCATAAGAATTGCATGCGAGCAAGAAAATCATTAATACTCTGCCCCGGTTCTTGCTTCAGGCAGAAGAGCTCAAACAGGAGCTGATATTCTCGAGCACCATCAACAGCAGAATAACGAGAAGCAAGCATATCCCAAGCACCCTTAGCTTCATCAAAGCTACCAAATAGGGCAGAAATAGATGGAATAGTAGTATTACGAAACCATGTGAGAATTTGATGATGATTACTTTCCCAATCAATGAGACGAGTGAGAAAAGCATCATTAGTTTCAGTAGCCCCTTTAACTGGCTTCTCGACAATACCAACCACGTAAGACCAAAGCTTACGACTTTTGAGGAAACTTCGCATAGACTGAGACCAAACAATATAGTTTGTACCATCCAATATAGACTGAACATGACGAAAAATATCTTTTTCTGCCATCTGGTCAAATCTGGTCAACGGTCAACGGTTGAATAGTGACGTCGATGGAGCAGCGGCTGAGATGACGTCGATGGAGATTGAGACTCCGACTACTGTGGTGACCCGACAGACATGAAAAGGATATTCAAGAAGTTTTTCTGATGTGAAGGATCCACTAATAGTGGCAATCACAGAGCATACTCAACTCTTAATATACCGACAACCTTAAAGAAGTTTTTCTGATGTGAAAGATCCACTAATAGTGGCAATCACAGAGCATACTCAACTCTTAATATACCGAGAACCACGAAGGCTCTGATACCATGTTAAGGTTTAAGAGAGGAAGTGAGACAATACAAAGAAGAGAATTGTATTGAATGGTGTGATTTACTTACAAGTGAGCTATCCTATTTATAGGAGCCAATAAGAGAGCCAAAGATATACACAACCAATGTGGGATTAAACTAACTAAGCAATAACTATGCTATACATAATCTAACAATATGGAACAATGAAAAAATTAAATTAAACTTATTATAAGTCACATACATCAAAAGTAGCTTGTGGTCTTCTCATTGAACGTGCAAGAAATTTCTTGTAGGCGCTCTTCAAATTTTCTACCGCTTGAGCATGCCTATAAAAATTCATGAATAAAGATTAGCCCTTGAGTAATGAAGATTATTAAGAGAAAAATGTAATGAAGATCAGCATACAGTTGCTTCTGGTAGGAACAACTTTGAATGACTTTAAAAAGGGGCAGGAATTAGAGTTTCACAAAGTTGAAACTCGAGTCAATATAACTGAAATGTCACAGCAAGTCATCACTGCTTAAACCACCCACATAAAAGCATAGATAAACATCAGATATCAAACAGGGAGAGCCCTCCCCATAAGTTTCACCATTTAATATCAGATAACCAACATTATACTCATCAGATGCAGACATACCTAAGGAAGCAGCACGCATTGGACTAATATAAATCCCAGTTGACATTCATATTACTAAAATAAATCCTGAAAACCAAACTACATGGAGAGCCCTCCCCATAAGTTTCACTATTTAATATCAGATAACCAACATTATACTCATCAGATGCAGACATACCTAAGGAAGCAGCACGCATTGGACTAATATAAATCCCCGTTGACATTCATATTACTAAAATAAATCCTGAAAACCAAACTACTTAAGTTAACTTATCAATTGTTTTCAACGTTCACCTAGTGTATCTGATACTACCAAAATACGACCCTCCCATAGGATGACGACACGTGGACCCTCGTGATCCCATAGTTCAAAGAGACACGCGGGCAATCCAGGCCCAGACAGTTGGACCTCCAGATCATGACCGCCCTTCAGTGCATCTTGGACCCCAGCTGGGCTTCCACGTCACCACCGCCCTCCGGACCATCATTACCCAACCAAGTTGGGACGTCAGGAAAACACACCGTCCTAACGCATAGACGGCTCTGGAGTAAGCCAGCAAGGCAAAAGCCCTACTGAACGGTTCTCAGCTTCCTAGCTGGGCCTCATAGGCATCGTTACCCAACCCAGTTGGGGTATCCTGTCACAGCCGCCCTGGCCCACTACCGCCTCCGAACATCATCGCCTCCGAAACTCTATAAAAGGGACTTGGTAAGTAGTCCAGGACGCTTAGTTTTTTACTTGAAAACACTTACACTTTGAGCTTTCTCTAACTTAAGCATCGGAGCATCCTCGGAGGCATCCCCTCCGTCGACCCCAATAGCTACTCTCCCTCTCTTTCCCTGTGCAGGTACTTCTATAGTTCTATAGTCTACACCTCCAGCTCAGCAACACATATTTGGCATCAACAGATTGGCGCCGTCCGTGGGAAACCACATCTCTCGCTGACAGTAACAGCGAAGAAGTCTAAAGAACTCGTCTGTTAGTATGCCTCCAAAAACACCCGCCAGGGATCTAGGCGCTCTCGTGCTACGGTCGGGAGCCAGTTCTTCAGCCGAACCCGAGGTTCACCCGAATGAAGGCACGCTCCAGGCGCAATTCGCAGAGCTCGCACACCTAGTGGCCGATCTGGCGGCCGAAGTTCGCAGGCGACCTCAGCAGACCCTGCCACTCCCATCGCAGGAACCAGGCCACAATGGTTCCACTGACCGCCGCCCACCAGCGGATGTCTTCTCGGCAACCCACTCACCTCCCCCAGCTAAGTTCAGAGAGAGTCCCATGCCCAAGAACAGCGAAGGGTTTGGCAAACGGATCGAGGACATAGAGGGACGAATCAATGAGGCGTTTAAAGAACGCGGCCACAGTATTAGCGATGATCTCGATGTACAGGACCTACCTTTCATACAAAAAGTCCTTGACGCCCCCCTCCCAGTCAATTTTCGGATGCCACAAATCAAACTTTACGATGGATCCACCGATCCCCTGGACCACCTCCAGCACTACCGAACCACAATGCCTCCATAGACATTCGGACCCTGTTATGTGCAGAGCATTCCCATTAACCCTCGAGAAAGCGGCTGGGACGTGGTATTCCCGCTTGAAACCAGGAGGTATTCATACCTTCAAAGACCTGAGCTATGCCTTCGCCTCACATTTCATCAGCAGCAAAGGACCCAAGAAAACTTCGGAGTCTCTGTTTAACATTGTCCAGTCAAAAGGAGAGAAGCTTCGCGCCTATATTTCCAGATTCAACACTGCAGCTTGGGAGATCCCGGATCTTGATCCTAATGTTCAGCTCTTGGCATTCAAAAATGGATTAAGATCCGGATTCTTCAGCTCAAAACTCATCAGACGCCCGCCTATGGATATGAATGAAGTCTTAGCGCGAGCCGAAAAATACATGCTGGCGGAAGATGATCAGGCGTTCCGAAGAGAACGCGAAGGAGACACGGAAATGAGGAAGAGAGGCCCCAACAGTCCCGGCCGCGAACCCTCCAAACGACCATTTCGCGAGGAGAAACCCAGAACCCTCAGACCTTTTGAGGATAGATCCCGGACTATTACAGCCTACGGAACCAGGGCCAGAACTCCGGGACAAATCCGTAGTTATTCACCGCTAAATGCCTCCAGGACCAACATTCTGATGCAGATTCATGACAGGGACCTCTTGTAATGGCCCCCAAGGCCGCCGAACCTCAACCCAGATCGAAACACTTGGTGTAGATTTCACAGAAACTTCGGCCATGATACGGAAGAGTGTAAGGCCTTAAAAAATCAGATCGAGGCCCTCATCAATCGGGGGCATCTAAAAGAATACGTCGGGCCACGACAGGAGAAATGTGATGAACGATCGCGTAGAAGCCCTGAACGCCCTCATGAGCGAAACAGACCTACAAGGGCAGCTCGGAAGAGTCCAGGGCCAAGTTATAGGGAACCCAGCCAGAAAAAACCAGAGGCCCCCGTGGCAAAGATTATCAAAACCATTTACGGCGGACTCACTGCTGGCGGGGGGTCGCACGCTGGCAGCAGGTCTTATGCCAGGTCAATAGCCTCTGTCGCTGGACCTCATAAACGACCTAGGACCGGAGACAATATTTCTTTCTCGGACGAAGACTTGGAAGGAGTGCAGATCCCACACGACGATGCTGTTGTAATTTCACTCCTTGTGGCTAATCATGAGATAAGACGAGTCCTAGTCGATAACGGGAGCTCAGCCGATATCCTCTTTTATGATGCCTTTCAGCAAATGCATTTGGGCGATGCACATCTAGAGTTGGTCTCCACCCCACTCTATGGTTTCTCAGGGGGACCAGTCTTTACAGAAGGCAGCATAACTCTCCCAGTAACTGCGGGAACGGCACCTCAAACAACGACCGTACACTCCACTTTGTTAATTGTTCGACAACCCTCCTCCTACAATATGATACTCGGACGACCCACGCTGAATAAACTCCGAGCGGTTGTCTCTACCCATCATCTCAAAATCAAATTCCCCACGGCAGACGGAGTAGGCGAGATCAAAGGGGATCAACGACTCGCCAGATCCTGTTATCTCAGTGCAGTAAAGGGCAAAAAGACAGAAGCCTTACCACTCGAACTGGATGACCTTAGGGATGAAGCAAGCACCCTACGAGGTAGGCCCGGAGAAGATGTACTCACAATCCCCCTCGGCGAAGATAGCACCAGAACTGTTCAAATCGGTTCCAACCTGTCCAGTACTTTTCAGGAATCTCTATTAGCCCTCCTACGGGCCAACCAAGATCTATTCTCCTGGACTGCTGCCGATATGCCGGGAATCAGCCCGGATGTCATCGTACATCGGTTGAGTGTTGACCCGACTCACAAACCTGTCATCCAGAAGAAAAGGTCGTTTGCTCCTGAGTGACAGGCACTTGTTCGGGCAGAAGTTGACAAATTACGATCGGCTGACTTCATCCGAGAGGTGAGCTATCCGGACTGGGTCTCTAATGTTGTAATGGTAAAAAAGGCAAACGGCAAGTGGCGAATTTGTATAGACTTTTCTGATCTCAATAAAGCCTGTCCCCGGATTGATCAACTCGTTGACGCAACATCTGGCCATGAGCTGTTAACATTCATGGATGCTTACTTCGGGTATAACCAAATCCTTATGCACCCGCCTGACCAAGAGAAGACGGCATTTATCACAGAGCAAGGCCTCTATTGTTATAGGGTCATGCCGTTCGGTTTGAAAAATACGGGGGCCACTTACCAGAGGCTAGTAAACAAGATATTCAAAGAGCAGATGGGTCGAAATATGGAAGTATATGTGGACGACATGCTGGTCAAAAGCGTCAAAACACAGGACCACGAGGCCGATCTCCAAGAAGCTTTTGACATCCTCCGCCATCATCACATGAAGTTGAACCCTACGAAGTGTGCCTTTGGAGTCACTAGGGGGAAATTCCTCGGTTTTCTAGTCACCCACAGAGGTATAGAAGCCAACCAGGAAAAGATCGATGCAATTCTTAACATGAGTCCACCTCGGACCGTGAGGGACGTCCAGCGCCTTACTGGAAGACTAGCGGCCCTCAGCCGATTCATGTCCAAATCTGCCGAGAAGTGCCTCCTCTTTTTTAAAGCCATTCGTCGGACTCAGAACTTCGTGTGGAACGAAGCTTTTCAAGAAGCCTTCAGGGCGCTGAAAATATATTTGGGGACGCCTCCCGTGCTTACCAAACCAGTAGCCGGCGAAAACCTTTTCTTGTATCTCTCAACTGGGCCCGAAGTAGTGGCCTCCGTCTTAATACGAGAAGAAGAAGGCATACAGAAGCCAGTGTATTATGTCAGCAAGGTGCTTCATGATGCCGAGACAAGATATCTTCCAACCGAAAAGATGGCGTACGCTCTGTTGATTTCGGCCCGGAAGCTTCGACCTTATTTCCAAGCCCATACCATCACAATCCTCACCAACCAGCCTCTTCGACAAATACTCCACAAACCAGATGTTGCCGGCAGAATAGTTAAATGGTCAATAGAGTTAGGAGAGTTCGACATCCGTTATCGGCCTCGGACAGCTATCAAAGCACAAGCCCTAGCTGATTTTGTCATGGAAACTACTTTGCCCTTGACAGAAGAAAAATCTCCACATGATGTTATGCCATCAAGCCCGCCCTTACGCTAGACCCTCCATGTGGACGGATCCTCTACTGACTCTGGAAGCGGAGCCGGGCTCATTCTGAGCGGTCCCGATAATTTCGCCATTGAGTACGCCCTGAGGTTCGGGTTTCTAGCGTCGAACAATGAAGCCGAGTATGAAGCTCTACTCGCAGGCATGAGATTAGCCAAGGTAATATCTATACAAAATTTACATGTATATAGCGATTCCCAACTAGTGGTAAACCAGGTGAACAGCGAATTCAAGGCCCGAGGAGAAAAAATCTCTCGCTACCTTGCACCAGCAAAAATATTAGCTGGGCAGTTTGAAGTCTTTTCTCTAAACCAGATTCCGCGGGCAGAAAATACGAAGGCCGACTCATTGGCCCGGCTTGCTTCATCTTGCCAGCTCGAGTCCAGGCGAGTAGTCTACTTGGAAACCCTCGCTATGCCTAGTATCGACGAAATAATGGTCTTACCCGTGGTTGGTGAGAGAACGTGGATGAGTCCTATCCTGGAATACCTACGTGACGGTATCCTGCCCGATAACAAAAGCAAAGCCCAAAAAATTGTGTCTCGAGCCGCCCGATACGCAATTCTGGATGATCACCTGTATAAGCGGGGATTGACAACGCCCTTCTTGAAGTGTCTTGACCAGACCGAAGCTAATTACGCCCTCCGAGAAGTCCATGAAGGTATATGTGGAAATCACCTCGGGGGACGTGCCCTGGCGTTCAAAATCCTCCGTCAAGGATATTATTGGCCGAAGATGAGGGAAGCGGCCATGGAGCTGGTGACCAGATGTCAAAGCTGTCAACGGTATGCCACTGTGCCACGTCAACCAGCGAACCTTTTGACACCAATAGTCAGTCCACTTCCTTTCGCTATGTGGGGAATGGACCTTCTCGGACCCTTTCTCGGAGCAGCCGGCCAAAGAAAGTACCTCATAGTTGCAATAGATTATTTTACAAAATGGGTAGAAGCTGAACCCTTGGCCAGCATCACGGACTTTCAAGCCCGAGCCTTCGTGTGGAAATCAATCGTGTGTCGATTTGGAGTACCCCAAGTATTAGTGACAGACAACGGCAAACAGTTTGACAGTGTTCGGTTCAAAACATTTTGCGATGAATTACACATTGACCATCGTTTCTCTTCGGTCGGATACCCGCAAGCAAATGGACAAGCCGAAGTTACCAACCGAACGATCTTGCAAGGCATTAAAAGGCGAATAGACGAAGCAGAGAAGCAGTGGACAGACCATTTACCCAACATACTTTGGGCATATCGAACCACGACTCGAGCACCCACCGGGGAAACCCCCTTCTTCATGACTTATGGGTCCGAGGCAGCCATCCCCTTGGAAATAGGAGTACCTTCCTTGCGAGTTCAGCATTTCGAGGAACAAAGCAATAAGGAAGCCCTTCGCATGAATGCCGATCTTCTCGATGAAGCCCGGGACAAAGCCCAAATCCGACTTGCCATTTATCAACAGCGAGCCGCCAAATACATCAACTCGAGGGTAAAAGTAAGGCGTTTCTGTCTTCACGACCTCGTCATGCGAAAGAACAAAGTATCCAGGCCCCGAGAATAAGGCAAACTACTCCCTAATTGGGAAGGGCCATATCGCATCAAAAGAGTATGCCGACCCGGCACGTTTGAACTCGAAGAATTGAACGGAAAAGCCATCCCTCGTACTTGGAATGCGGAACATCTTTGATGTTTTTATCAATAAACAGCATTGCACTTATGTAAACAGTCTTGTTTCATATATGTTAAAGACTTTACTTACATCTTTCTGCCGACTAAAACAAAAAAACCTAAACCAAAGCAAAGTAGGGCACCGGCAGCCTCAAAAGACAACACAAAAACTGGCTGGGCCAAAACAACACAAAAAGGGGGGCTACAACAGAGTGACCCCAACCTAAGCCCTACTGATCTTCAAGGGCAGGAGACCCCGTGCCTGATCGCCCGTCACGGTCCTGTCCGTCGGCGGGCTCATCATCTGAAGCCAGCAGCTCCTCATCCTCGGGCCCCAGCAGGTTCAACGCGGAGAAGTCAAGCTCCGGGTACATGGCTTCAGCCTTCCCCTTGGCCTCCATAAACCACGTAAGGTATTGCTGGCCACCCTCGGAAACGACGGCCAGACGATAGGCCTCCGAACTCTGGAAGGAAGCCAAGGCTTCCTCCACGGCCGCCCTAGTGCGGGCCTCAGCCTCCTCTGTAGCGGCGCGAAGACGAGCTTCGGCCTCCTCCGCTACGGCTCTGAGGCGGGCCTCGACCTCCTCGACAGCGGTCCGAGCAGTGGCTTCGGCTTCGGCTTTAGCCAGGATAGCAGACTCCAAGGAAGCCTGCAGCCGGCAGACGGCCTCTGTCCTCTCCTCCAGCTGACGCTGGGTACGTCCAAGAAGCTCCGCTGTCTCCATGCATCGACGCGTGGCCGCGCCCACCAGAACACCCATCTGCCACCAGAAGCCATGTATGAAACGAAATGCGGCAAAAATAACGTAAGGCAAAGCAAAAACGGAATCTAACCTGAGAAGGCAAAGCCTCGGTCGCCGCACAGAGAGAGTCCGTGGTCTTTCGACCCAACTCAACAATGTCACGAGGGGGAGTGCCCTTAAACAGATGTTCCCTCGCCACCCGAGGATGTGCGAAGACAGAGTCATCTATCCGGATGGCCCAGTTGGGCGTGAAGATCGAGACCTCCGAAGCTGACCTTTGGCTAGGGCCTGGAACAGTGGGAGTCCCCGTAGTCACTGGGATCGGCGTCGGGGCACTACTTACCGAAAGTGTCTCTGACTGGGTCGGTGGCCTTGGAAGAGTCCCCAAGTCGATCGGAGCCGGAGATGGGGCTCGGGGCCTCTTCTTAGGCCGAGAAGTCGAGGCTGTTTGCTTCTTGGACCGGGCCGACCTCCTCTGCTCCAATGCCAACTTCTTGGCATGCTCTCGGGCACGGGCAGCCGCCTCCATCTCTGATCAAAACAACAAAGAAAATAGCGTAAGTACAAATCACGGGGTGACGATGCAAAATAAGAATAAAGAAAGTAAAGGGTAAACCGAAGCCTTTACTGCTCTCAAGCGAAGGCTCGGGGCACGAAGAACAAAGACCTCGCCGGGCTAATTCTTCATTGTCATATAAGACCTCGACGTCCAAAGGCTAAGCCACCATGGCGTTCACCGTCTCTTGCTCATACGGAAGAAGACCCGGCTTTTTGCATTTCCCGGTGCGGTCCATACTCCACGCACGAGGCAAGCCGAAGTCCTCGACAGATCGGATGAAAAAGAAATTCTTCTTCCACCTCTTGATAGATGAAGGGGTCTTCTTCAGCAACCTCCTCTTCGGCCGAGTACTGAAGACCACCCACCTTGTCTGACCGTGCCGACTAATCAAGAAGTGGGCCTTGAAGACATCCATTGTCATTGGTCGGCCCACTTCTAAGCAGACGCAGATAAAGGCCATGATCAGCCGTACCGAATTGGGCACCAGTTGACACAGCGCTATATCAAAGTACCTAAGGATCGCACAAAAGTAGGGGTGAAGGGGAAACCGGAGCCCGGCCTGCATGTGATGCTCGTATACACAGAGCTCAAACAGGGCTCGGTCAGGGAGGATGTCACAGGCCCTCTCCCCCACCCTGGCCAGCCGAAGATCATACTCGCCCGGAATGCGATACATCTTCCTTATCACTTCCAAATCCTCCTCCCTCAGTTGGCTAGGGATTTCGTTAGCTGTATAGTTTCATTCCTCTCTCTCCTCCCCGGCTGAGGTCTCCCTAATGTCGGTCAACGCTCTAAGAGTGTCTTCACCGGACGAGGACTCTTCTTGATATTCTCTCCCCACCTCCAAAGGAACGTAGGGCACTAGCGCCATAGGGTCTGCCCTGGGCGTACCCGTTACGGGGGTATTCCCCCCAGAAGAAGACGAGGACGTCTCTACTTCTTCGGCGCTGCTACCACTCGTATCATCTACACTACTCTTACCATTACTACTACTACTCGGCCTATCGCGGTATGTATCAAACGAAGAAGACATGGATGTAAAAATGAAAGAAAACACGAACTCACCAAAGTCCGAAAGATTCGGACTTGAATTCCTCCTAAACGTTCGGTGTATGTCCAAGGGCGTTCCTCCCAAGATCTCGCGAACGCTACGATCACACCAAACTTCTCTCTGAAGGGACGAGGACGAGGACTCCCAAACACCTTTGGGACGAGGACAGGGACTCACAATCACAAGTGGAACGAGGCCGAGGGCTCTCAGGAAAGCTACTCTCTGAACTCTGAAAACAAAAGGTTAGTGTGTGGAAGAAGGGGAAATCCAAGTCCCTTATATAGGGGAAGGGTCACGGCCCACGAGGAACATTCAATGCAGTCGCGGGAATCAATGGGACTCTTTAGAATTCCCAAGCGACCAACACACATTCCCAGGGGGCGTTACGTCCCTCGAGGTGGCCGTCGTTTTCCCTAAAACGGCTGTTTAAAATTCCAAGGTAACATGACGCGGCAGCTGCCCAGGTAAAGCCACGTGTCTCCTCAGCCGCCGTCTTGGACACGAAACACTTTCCCGTAGCCCCACTGGTCCTCGGCCCACTCTCTTCAGAGTCCGAGGAGATGGATTGCTCCACTAGTCCTCGGGCACATGGCACTCTTGGCCGAGGAGATGGATTGCTCCACTGGTCCTCGGCCTTCTCTCTTCAAAGTCCGAGGAGCTGGATTTCTCCACTGGTCCTCGGCCCACTCTCTTCAGAGTCCGAAGAGATGGATTGCTCCACTGGTCCTCGGACATATGGCATTCTTGGCCGAGGAGATGGATTGCTCCACTGGTCCTCGGCCCACTCTCTTCAGAGTCCGAGGAGATGGATTGCTCCACTGGTCCTCAGACATATGGCATTCTTGGCCAAGGAGATGGATTGCTCCACTGGTCCTCGGCCCACTCTCTTCAGAGTCCGAGAAGATGGATTGCTCCACTGGTCCTCGGACATATGGCATTCTTGGCCGAGGAGATGGATTGCTCCATTGGTCCTCGGCCCACTCTCTTCAGAGTCCGAGAAGATGGATTGCTCCACTGGTCCTCGGACATATGGCATTCTTGGCCGAGGAGATGGATTGCTCCACTGGTCCTCGGCCCACTCTCTTCAGAGTCCGAGGAGATGGATTGCTCCACTGGTCCTCGGACATATGGCATTCTTGGCCGAGGAGATGGATTGCTCCACTGGTCCTCGGCCCACTCTCTTCAGAGTCCGAGGAGATGGATTGCTCCACTGGTCCTCGGACATATGGCATTCTTGGCCGAGAAAATGGATTGCTCCACTGGTCCTCGGCCCACTCTCTTCAGAGTCCGAGGAGATGGATTGCTCCACTAGTCCTCGGACACATGGCACTCTTGGCCGAGTAGATAGATTGCTCCACTGGTCCTCGGCCCACTCTCTTCAAAGTCCGAGGAGATGGATTGCTCCACTGGTCCTCGGCCCACTCTCTTCAGAGTCCGAGGAGATGGATTGATCCACTAGTCCTCGGACATATGGTATTCTTGGCCGAGGAGATGGATTGCTCCACTGGTCCTCGGCCCACTCTCTTCAAAGTCCGAGGAGATGGATTGCTCCACTGGTCTTCGGCCCACTCTCTTCAGAGTCCGAGGAGATGGATTGATCCACTAGTCCTCGGACATATGGTATTCTTGGCCGAGGAGGTGGATTGCTCCACTGGTCCTCGGCCCACTCTCTTCAAGGTCCGAGGAGATGAATTGCTCCACGTGTCCTCGGACCCAGGGTGTTCTTGGCCGAGGAGAGGGATTCTTCTACTGGTCCTCGGCCCATTATTTTCGAGAGATGGTTTGCCCCACTAGTCCTCAGACCCCTAGTGTCCTTGGCCAAAGAGAGGAGTCATTCCACAAGTCCTCGGTCCATTCTCTTTTGCCTTAGAGCTAATTTCGACCGGACTTCACGTCTCTGCAGAGGATCTAACGCCAACCTAGTTCTGCTACTTCCTTAACCACAGTGCTGCACTTAAGGAAGTGGGGGGCCTCTGATACTACCAAAATACGACCCTCCCATAGGATGATGACACGTGGACCCTCGTGATCCCATAGTTCAAAGAGACATGCGGGCAATCCAGGCCCAGACAGTTGGACCTCCAGATCATGACCGCCCTTCAGGGCATCATTGCCTCCAGCTGGGTTTCCACGTCACCACCGCCCTTCAGTGCATCTTGGCCCCCAGCTGGGCTTCCACGTCACCACCGCCCTCCGGACCATCATTACCCAACCAAGTTGGGACGTCAGGAAAACACACCGTCCTAACGCATAGACGGCTCTGGAGTAAGCCAGCAAGGCAAAAGCCCTACTGAACGGTTCTCAGCTTCCTAGTTGGGCCTCATAGGCATCATTACCCAACCCAGTTGGGGTATCCTGTCACAGCCGCCCTGGCCCACTACCGCCTCCGAACATCACCGCCTCCGAAACTCTATAAAAGGGACTTGGTAAGTAGTCCAGGACACTTAGTTTTTTACTTGAAAACACTTACACTTTGAGCTTTCTCTAACTTAAGCATTGGAGCATCCTCGGAGGCATCCCCTCCGTCGACCCCAATAGCTACTCTCCCTCTCTTTCCCTGTGCAGGTACTTCTATAGTTCTATAGTCTACACCTCCAGCTCAGCAACACATATTTGGCATCAACAGTATCTACAATTCATATGTATATGATCTTCTTGCAAATCAAGCCACCTAAAACTCTTCAATCTTCTATAGTTGAATCAAACTATCATAGGAATATACTAGATCAAAAGCAAAATCACCTTAGCCCTTCCTTTAAAAAACCAAGAAACAGGTTACCTAGATATCCCAAGATTTAAGATGTCCTTAGCAGCTTTCATTTTTGACTTGGACTCTATGTGCAAAGCATACGCTATGTAGTACACGGCATGTGTCTTTCCAATATCATTTGCATCCAGAAACAGTATATGACTTCTGCATCAGCACAGTGTTCAGCCTGCAATACCATTTCACGATGATATCAACTCTCAGGGACAATGGTTTTACAGTTAACAAACCCAAAATAGGAACCAGATATGTGAAGAATACAGTACTAATATTAAAAGCACAATAAAAGGAATATGGTGAAAATAACCCACATATTCCAACCACACTTTGAGGTAGCGAAGATTTTTCTTGTAGCAATCTGAATGCCAGAAAGTGCGAGCACATTGTTCGTATATCACTACCAGTCCTGAGCAGTCTCCCCCAGGTGGGAATGCCTCCTGAACCCATTTAATGCAATTTCAAAACAGAAATGGTGACCAATGTTACTTTGGTAAATTGCAAGCAGAAGCCATTAGGACTTGGTTCAGAGAAATGATTTGCCAGTAAAATTCTAAAAGCTCAAATGGGTACTGATTAAGCACATAAAAGATTAAGCTTCTCAAACCCTGTATCGTAGGAGGCCCAGAATCCAGATATGGAATTATAAAAAGTTAAAACTTGGAGGAAGAGAGCTCGTATAAGAGTTTCATTCAAATGTAGAGAGCAATGGAAATCGAAGCTTCAAAGCATTAGTATCATGTATTCTTCTTA
Source organism: Bretschneidera sinensis (assembly GCA_023935145.1). NCBI lineage: Eukaryota > Viridiplantae > Streptophyta > Magnoliopsida > Brassicales > Akaniaceae > Bretschneidera > Bretschneidera sinensis. The sequence goes on from CM043700.1 coordinate 51,535,637, forward strand.
ACCCAAACATTAATGTATCAAATTATCAAGCGAGAAGGGTTGAGAGGAAGAGTAATTCACTCAATCCAAGGCTGTAGAGGATCCTCTCCTTGGTACTCATCAATAGCCTCAATTAGCCTCCTACACCCAAGCAATAGCATGGTGGCTTTAGTACTGGTTAGGCTAGATACAATGACATACTATATACTATTGCGAGCCTCCAACTATCCGTGCAGTTCAGGTTCCAGAGCTTGAGATCTTCTGTAGATCATATACGTCACGACCTCCGCACACTTCGAGACGATTTCGAGTTACACCAGGAACACAAAAGGCTCTTTGGCTGAGCTTTGAGATCTTCTTCGAAAAGGCTCTGATTCTCCCGCTCGCTGAGCTTTTTGTTTTATCTCTTTCTTATTACATTCATGTGCTTGTACTTTCAAACAGCTTCCTATAAGCTTATGATGAATGGATGTATCTATTTTACTTGTTTAGACCATAGCTTATATATATATATATGCTATTTGGTTGCTTGGTTAGAACTATTTATGCTCATCTATATGCTTTAACTTGTAACGCTTATGTGCAAACTTCTGATTTGTCCCGAGAAGTCATTCCTACTTTGAATCATGCCTAGTTTTTGTATACAGGTGTTTTTTTGCCTTTGATTCATGACTGTGGTGTTTATTTTGCTTATTTTTTAAGTTTACACCCTTTTTTATGTTGTTTTCAAAACGAGGAGAAAAAAGGGAAAAATCAATGTAAAAAGAGAAAACTGTATATAATTTAGAATAGAGCATAAATTTAGAGGGAGCACTGCTCCGAATATATTGACAAATGTAATATAATATTGCAAGGCTTGGTTGGGTTTGATATAACTGAATATGAATTGCATTTGGAATGCTTACATATTGGTTTTATCAGAAAAACAAAAGAAACTCTGTAACAAATTTTTTCAAAAACCCAACACTTAGTTTTTAAAACTATTTTCTCTCTTTAGTTTTGTTATCATAAAAAAAGTGGGAGATTATTAACTCATATTTGATTTTAATAATGACAAAACGCCACTCTAATTACATTAACAATTTTATCTAAATGTTTAAACCATAAAAGCATTCAGTTCAGAAATAAGATGCAAAAACTCAACTCATTCAGACACCAAAAGAAGACAGAAGATCTAGAATAGACACTAAGGTAATTGAATCAGTATATAAATCTCTAAATTCAATTACTTAGCTTGATCTATGGCTCAATTTATAAAAGACTTTGACAAAACTATAATACAAAAAGTTTATAAGTCAAAAACTATTTTAAAAATATGAAAAGTTGTTTGAAGGACAATCCAGTCGACTGGTAACTTTACCCAGTCGATTGGTACTCTCTCTAAGCCTAAAAGTGAAGATTTTTCACTCGACCCAGTCGACTAGTACAAGGACCCAGTCGACTGGTAATTCGAAAAATATGATCGTTTGAAACGCGGGACTTGAGCATTTAATACCCCAAACCTACCAAGTTAATGTCAAACGGTCATATTGATTCAAGGCTATATAAACCCACTTCAATGAGCATTTAAATAAGGAAGATAGTACATTCAATTACATAGCTCATTAATTCTCAAAAGTTTTGAAAATTTTATTTTGAGCCATTCTTCAACCTTGTTCTTGGAAAAGAGATATTATTCAGTTGTAAAAAGCATTCATTGCTATCTTTTTACCATTTACTTTACAATCAATCAAATTTATTGTAAAGGGAAAAAGGTTGTGTAACTCTTAGAGTGTTTAGGATTAAATACTTCGGTTGTAACTTCCGCGAGGAAGAGATTATTGTAAGGTTTGTACAACACTCGTGAAATTGTACGACTAAAGTTTTAGTGGATTACTTCAAGGAGGTTCCTTGAAGAGAGTGGACGTAGGGTCGGAAAGAATCTGATATTGTCGAACCACTATAAACGAAGTTTACATATTCTCTTCCTTAACTCCTTTATTTTCAAGCATACTATTTGATTTAACTGTTTAAAAACTTGCAAGTTAATTAGTAAAAGTTTTTAAAACTCAATTCACTCCAAGTTTCCCAATCGAAATTTCAAGATCAAACGATGGGCCAGATATGATTGTCTTCAGCCAATATAAGTGTTGTTCAGAATTAGTTTTAGAAAAATTCTCAATTTTGTAAATCCAATAAATCGTAGAAAGTTTCAAGTTCTTTCCTCATCCACTTCAAAAATTTCTAAAAAGGAAAGAAAGAAAAAGTTGTAAGAAGAATTATCTTAATTATGTTGTGATGAAGATTGTGATAGTACCCAATCTCCTAATCCTTTTGGAGGCCCATATGCTCAAGATCCGTTTGATCTATAATCTTACCAACGTTTCTCAACTTTCGGCAAAAGATAGAAAGATAAAGTTACTCAATTATTCAATTGCCGGCAATACTTTTCAAGTCACGACAATGCTTCTCAACTTTCAGCAAAAGACAAAAAGATAAAGTTACTTAATTATTCAATTGCCAATAGTACTTTTCAAATCACAACAATGCTTCTCAAATTCTCAGCAAGTCACAACAGTACTTATCAAATTTTCAGCTACTTTTCAGACTTGTAATAATAAAAGTTTGCTTCACTTTATTTTAGTCAAAAGTTCAGTATTATTGTAATAATTTCGGATTCCAAACTTGTTAAAATCCGAAATAGTTTATTTCATCTATATATATATATATATATACATGCTGATTTTCATGGAAATCATAGGGATCCATAGGGGGAGAAGAATTTAGCGAGAAGCCTCGGAGTTCTCTTTGTCTCTTTGAGATTTTGCCTTAGAGAAGAATAGCAAAGAAAGATTGGTTTTTCTCAAATTTTTGAAAAGAAAATATTGAACTCATACGTTATTCATATATGAATGAAATTCAATGTAATATAATGTTTTTTTTATTATCTAGAAATGTATACTTTCAATAACAAAATCTATAATCATATTTTCAAAAAATCATCCAGACTTAAAAAAAGAAATTAATATTACAAAACAATTAGGACAATTATAGAAAACTACTGATAATCAATCCATCTTGCTCTCGCTAAATTCTCCTCGGAAAAACGCCCTCTGATTTCCATGAAAATCAGTAGCTTTATCTTTCTGTCTTTGGGAACTACACCTACACCAATTATCCAATTGCCGATAGAAAGATAAAATGATATGAGCAAATACTTTTTAATGCGAACTGCAAATTTCACTGGTGTACATGAGCAGAATTTAAATCCCAAGTATAATTTTATCAAGATAGTTTACACCCAAAAACTAAATTTTGAGTGCCTATACAATTAAACTTTTTTTTTCACCGAGGCATATATTGAATTCGATATTCATTACCATCGCTGGCATGGATGGATCCACTTAGGGTCCAGTTGGGACAAGGGCTCCCACTAAAATCCTTAAAACCTTTAATGATTTTTAGATTATAAATAAATTTGTTAAAATGTCCCAACACTCCGTTAGATTTTTTATTTTACCCCACTCTAATTTTAGCAATCATGACTTAAAAAGGTACCATTATAAAATAAAATAATTGAATAAAGACAAAAAAGTAAATAGCATTTAAACTTTTTTATAGGAATCATGTGTTTCATAAATGTTACAATTTATAATTAAATATGCTTAAATAATTTCGTCTATGATAACAAATCCCAGATCCGTCCCTGTCGCGAGTATATTAAAGGTGAAAAAAGAAACAGACAAGAGTCTATTGCCTTAAATTTTAATCACAGGCCCACCTGAGATGGACTCAAAAGCAACCAATCAAAGATCATGGTCCAGCATAATTTGGACCATGTACTAAGTACTTGAAGGCTGAAGCATAGCTCGAAGATATATGGACTTTCCTTTTAGCCCAATTAACCTTGAAGGAATAGAACCATGCTCCCTAGGCTTAATCAATTATTTCTGACCCCTGTGGTCCAGACAGGTTAATTAGATTGCAAGCCTGAGATTGTGATACACATGCAAAATGGAAAATGGAGTTTTAAGTACTATGGGTTTATGACATCATTCTTTCCAAGTAAATAATGTCAGTTCGAGTCTTATGATTTTTTAAAGGATTAGTATTTCGATTCTGAAAAACTTGAAAGGAAAAGAAAATTATTTTCAAAATAAATAAAGGAAAAGAAAATTAAAAATATATGTTTCAATTGGATACCAAAATAAATAATTTAAAGTAAAAAAATAAATTCCGAATGAAATTATTATTTTAAGACTTTATTCTTTCCATGGGCAGATCCATACTATGGGTAGTGGGGTCGTCCGCCCCCACTTAATATTTTAAATATATATTTTTTATTTTTTAAAATTGCTCCCACTAATATAAATAAATTTTCCTCCACAATCATATAGGAGAAAAACGATTGAATGATTGTTTAACCACTCACGAGTTGAAAATGATCATATCTATCTAACCATCAAATTGTGATGGTCTAATTCTATCACAATCAACTGCACTCATCCAATATATCGTTGGTAATGTGTGAGGTTTATTCTCGATTATTGTTTTTTAGAGAAGAAAAGAGAGAAAAAAAATAAACTAAAAAATCTATACTTTTTGATGATGTGGTAGACTGATAGAGAAGGATCAAGGACATTATGATAAAAAAAAATTAAAATACATTGCTAAATGGGACAAGTTAATGTTTTCTTTATATATATATATATATATATATATATATATATATATAACAATGTGCATATATGTAGTACCCATTAAGAAAAATTTCTAAATCCGCCACTTAAATTTTTTCACAAATAAATATTGTCACTTCGAGCCTTTATGTTTTTTTTTAAAGGATATATTTAGATCTTGTAAGTTTTAAAGGAAAAGCGAAATTAATAAAATTATAAATGTTTTTCGTTTAGATATCAAAATAAATATAAATAAAAATAATATAATTTAAAAAAAAAACTTATTGGGAAAATGAGTTTCAAATGAAATAATTATTTTACATTATTTTATATTTTATTTCCCTTCTCAATTCACATTGTTAGTAATCCAAATCTATCATAAAATAAAAGGAATGAAGAAAAAAGAATGACAAAATTGGAGGTGCATGCATTTATCACGTTGCGGGCCTCATGTCACTGGCTCGCTCTGTCACTCGCTTACGTTACCAAATGCCAACTTTGAATGCAGTTCTCTTCAATAACGGATTGTTTGTTCAGACTCCAAACACAATCATGAGCTCATGACAACCACCACCACCGTTTCTTATTCTCTCTGTCCTTATTCTAAAAGAAGGACAAAATCAAATCCGTTATCAAACTCATTACCATTATGTCTGTGACGTACCCCCCATTATCGTGCTTCGCGTGACCTCCACCTCCACCTCCACCTCCACCCCCACCCCCACCCCCATCATTTTTTTCACGTGACAAGTTAGCCTTATTTTTCTTTCATTAACATGATGATAAATTGATAATAGCACGGATCGATCTGAAACATCAATCATTTGCCCTTGAAAATTATTCTTATGTATTACGTTAAATTATTTTTTTTCAAAAAAGGAACACATCACATGTTAGTGTTTTTAATGCGCGCATTATAAGTATTAGTATATGTAGTATGTTGATTTGTTTTTTATATAGTAAAATAATATATTAATAATTATTTTTTATCTATAAACATGTCAAACATAATAATTGTATATTCTCTTTTAAAAAAATTGAACATGCAAAAAAACTCAAGAGAAAAACAATTCGGTTAGAATCATCGAAAAAAATGAATAATATGAAGAAGAATAGATAAAATAAGAGAGATAAAGAGAGTAAAGAAGTTAAGTTTGAGTGTGATAGTGGGAGAAAAAAAATGGGTTGAAGACAAGAGAGATAAGGGAGTGGAGAGGTTAAGTCTGGTGAGATAGTGAGAGAAAAAAACATGAGAGAAAGATGTAAGAAGTTTGAGTAAATTGAGTTACATACATAACTTTATTTAAAGAATTTATTTATATATTTAAGTAGAGATTTATTAGATATTTTGAGGGGTGAATACCAAATGAGGGTTTAAGTATAGATTTTTTTATAAAATAGTTATGAAAAAATTATTTATCGTTGGCAAACTAATTTTTAAGCTAAATTAAATTTCTTAGAAGTTGTTTTTAATCTTTGGTATTTTTAAATTTTTTCTTGTATTTAATCTAACTTTTTTTTTGTGAAAATAGAAGCCGATTTAAAAATTATGCCAAATGGTGTAACAAAACTGATCCTTTACTAACTTTATTGTTTATCACGAGTGATAAATTAATTTTTTTTTTATTATGATGATAAATCTAACATATTTTAATCCCTCTTGATAATACATAATTTTTTTTCATCCGTAAAAAAAATTATTGACATAAAAAATCGATCATGAAATTTCAATACATTCAAATAGTTAGATTTCATATAAAAATTAATAAGCTAATTAATTTTTTTCTCTCAATCACTTAAAAGCACACTATCCATAATGAAATGGAAATTTTGGGATTATGATTTGCTTGAAGAGGGAGGAGAAATATGAGGTCCAAAAGAAATGTTCATCCTCTTGTTGATTTGTATGTCTCTTTTCTTTCTTTTTTTTTTAATTTGTGTTTTTTTTTTAATGAGAGTAATTTGGTCATTTTTTCAGCATATGTTCACCTCTACTATCGTTATATGCAATCTATTGGCTGCTATTAGCAATGATATGTTGATTGTTATGTTTTCTTTCATCGTAAACTGATATATTCGCCTCGTAGTCGCAGTTTTGTAAGCAAAGTGTCCGGTATACGTCTGTTAATTTCAACTTGCGGGACCCATTTACCACCAACCAATCACTCTGGACTGTCCTCTTCTTCCTGTAGTATGTCTTTGGCTTACAACTCCTGGGGGTCCCACTCAACTCCTCGCCAATTGCTCTCCTTCTCCTCGTCCCGCTTTGCAAGTTTGAAAAAAACTTTAGTATGTTCTCGCTTTTTATTTTTATTTTTTTTTAAAAAAATTAATATTATATTTCCTACACATTCACACTTATGATTGCTTAATATATTTGAGACAATATTTGTGTCTTGTGTCTTAGTCATGTTCATATTCTACTTTTTAATATAATGTGTTATGTTCATATTTTTTTTTAATAAATATTTGTTGGAAATCACCTTGACAAGATGCCCAGGTGGTGATCTTCCAAACACCCAAGTCTTGAATGACTTGTAGAAAGAATTTCAGCAATCGAACACAAGAACAGAAAATCAAAGAAAGAAAGAAGACAAGTAATTTGTTGTCGAGGTTCGGCAATGTGCCTACGTCCCCGTGAGTTCCTCCGAACTCTCTGCACTATCTCAATGGTTCTTACAAAGTTACAGCAATCCCCTTCAAGAATCCAAGTTCTTGAAGAACCAAGAAGAGAACGAGAAAGTGATAGACCTATTACAATGCTTTCTATCAATTCTCTACTAACCTCTCTTCTTTACAACCAGCCTCACTACAAGAGTCCCTCTTGTGTTATGTCTCTCACACAATTCTCTCTTGTGTTTACAATGATCTCACAATGTCACAACCTATGTGGTTCTCTCACACACCTTTTTCACCACTTGAAATGAGGCTAGGAAACCCTTTTTATAGCCTCTTAATTCTTGGACAATCTTGTGAATCATTCTTGACCCTTTGATCATGTTCTTCCTTTAATCTCAGCCCTTCATCACTCTCCAAGTGATGTTGTGTGTTTTGGTGTGGTGCTGTGTGCTGCGGCGTGACCTGATGCTGCAGCCTCCTGATGCTGTGCGCACACCTCCTGCCTGTGGGCAGAAACTTCCACAGCAGTGTGCCTGACCTTTCCATGCTCAAAATTGAAGCACACACATGTGTGCAACCTTATAACTTGCTGAACTTTGATATCCCACAATTGGTTTGGACTTTAACCAATTTTAGGCCATGTTTGAATATGTTTGAAACTTAGACAAATAACAACAATCTCTACCTTTGTCTAAGAGTTCAAAAACCTGAACCATTGTGCAGAAAGCTTCGGGATCCAAACTCGTCTGGAGTTATCAATTAACCAACTCCATTCCTAAGAAGTCCAAGGCAATGATTGGACCTTCTTAGAGGTAGAACCTTGGTGCCTAAATCTGCAGGACTTTTCTCCGTGGTCTTCTTGTCAACATGAATGCATCCTTTCGTACCATTTTCCAGAATGTAATGATACCAAACATCCATATGCTCTGTCCCCTCATGGAACACCAGATTCCTCCAAAAGTGCCCCGCACTTTGGTTATCCAAAGTTACCACCGCCTGTTCTTTTAGGACCTCCCACTCGTCCAACAACCCTTTGCACCCCATAGCCTCTATTATGGCTTCCGTAGCCGCTATGCATTCTGCCCTGGTTGTTATGAGTGCTACCACTGGCTGCCACTGAACCTCCATACCTCAGCAACCACTTCATCCCAAGCCAATGCTTTTTTCTGGGATTACTCACACATTTGCTGAAAACATCCATTGCCCAAGAAACACTTGACCTGTTTCTCTTCCTTTCCCGGATGATTCTCCTCATCCCAAGGATCTTTTGTGCAAGGATGAGATCCTTCCTCTCGAACTCCTCACTGAGTTGAGATGTAAACCTTTCCATCCTCTTCCTGCTGTTCCAAACTAACAGCCCATCAATGACATAGGTGAGGATACTCACCATCTTCTCCACCTTGTGTCTAGGTGAGAAAGTTTCTGTGAAACCTATGTCTTCTCTTCTCGTGAACCCATTCGCCACCAGCTTAGCCTTGTTCCGGACTTCATCTCTTGGAGGGCACCCTTCTTTGATCTTGTAAGTGCACTTACATTCCACAACTTTCTGATTTCCTGGAATTTTCACCAATTCCCAGAAGTTGTTCTTCCTCAAAGAATCCATTTCTTCCTCCATAGCTAGCTGCCACTTTGACGAATCCTTACACTCCATGGCATCCGTGTAAGTTTCTGGTTTAGCTATCCCTCATTCTTTCCAAGGAGCTGCTGCATCCGTAGCATCTGCAAACCCACATCTTGAAGGTGGTCCGACCAGCCTTCTTTCCCGGTCTCTTATGAGCTGAAAGTCCTTCTGACCTGCTGCAGCATCCTCTTCTTGTTCAGCCTCTTCTTGAATTTCTTGAGCTTGGCAATCATCCGAGGGCTCTACCTGGTCCGAACCCTCTTGCCTCATTTGCTCTACCTGAACAGAATCTCCCTTGATGCTATGCTCAACAATTTTTGAATTTGTTTGCTCACTAGCCCCTGCAGGGTTAGTATTCTCCAAGTAGGGAAATAGCAATTTATTAAAAATAACATCCCTACTTATTATGAGTTTAAATCCTTCTTTTTCTAAGGACCACAACCTGTACCCCTTAGCCCCTTCCCCATATCCTAGAAACACATATTTTCTAGATCCTGGGCTAAGCTTATCCTCCTTTTGGAGTGCATACGCAGCACACCCAAAAGTTCTAAGGTTGTTAAACTCAGGGGGTTTTCCACTCCACATCTCCATGGGAGTCTTTTGGAACACAATCCTAGAGGGTGATCTATTAATCAAATATGCAGTTGTAGCTACAGCTTCTCCCCAAAAATATTTTGGTAACCCGGATCCATCTAACATGCACCTAACCTTTTCCATAAGGGTCTTATTCATCAACTCAGCAACTCCATTTTACTGAGGAGTTTCTACAACCGTCCTATGTCTTAGAATGCCATTTAACCTACATAATTGATCAAATTCTTGGTTAAAAATTTCTAAGCCATTATCGGTTCTTATCCCCTTAACTACTCTACTCATTTGAGTCTCAACCAGCTCTTTCCACACCACTAATTTATTCAAGGCATCTAATTTATTCTTAACCAAATAAACCCATACTTTTCTTGAATAATCATCAATTAAAGACAGAAAGTAAATGTTACCTCCCTGTGTTGGTGTCCTTGCTGGTCCCCAAGGGTCCGCATGAATGTAGTCAAGAATGCCCTTAGACTTGTGCACTCCGGTGTTGAAGCTGACCCGATGTTGCTGCCCAAAAACACAGCTCTTACAGAAATCCAGTTCTTCTACTTTGTCACCACCAAGTAGACCTTCCTTGCTAAGCACTTACAGGCCCTTTTCGCTCATGTGTCCCAAGCGAGTGTGCCAAAGGGTTGCCTTGTCCAGCTCAGCCATCAAGCTTGCTGCTTGATAATTGGTTTCTGTTTCTCCGATCATCTCATAGAGTCCATCGTTTCTTGCTGCCTTGATCACTACCAAAGATCTCTTGGCCACCTTGTTCTTTCCTCCCTCGATCTTGCATGTATAGCCCATGGAATCCAGCTGCCCCAATGAGATCAAGTTCCTCTTCAAATCTGGAACATACCTCACATTTTCCAGCAGCCTTGTGACTCCATCAAACATCCTCAATTGGATATCTCCAATCCCTCTCACTTGGCAAGAATTATCATTCCCCAAGAAGACCCTTCCATCATTGATCTTCTTCAAATTCTTGAACCATTCTTTATGAGGGCTCATATGATGAGTGCACCCGGTATCCAAGATCCATTTCCCGCTGCCTTCTTGCCCCTTGCTCACACTTGAGCACACAACAAGAACATCATCATCTTGCTGTTCTGTTTTGGCAACCGAAGCCTCTCCATTCTTGGTATGGCTTCCTCCTCTATCCCTTGTCATCTTCTTGCAATCTTTCTTGACATGACCCTCCTTATGGCAGCAGTAGCAGCTCTTCCCTCCAAATCTCAGTTTGGAATGCATTCTCCCATGGCTTTCTCCTCTACCTCTGTCCCGGTAGTAGCCATGCATGCTGCTGTGCACTCTCCCATGGCTCTCACCTCTACCTCTGTCCCGGTAGTAGCCATGCATGCTGCTGTGCACTCTCCCATGGCTCTCTCCTCTACCTCTGTCCCGGTAGTAGCCATTGTTGCTGCCATACCAAGTTGCTGGCCTTCTTTTAAAGAACAGCCCTTTACCACTTGATGCACTCCTTTTCTTGGCATCAAGATTATCTTGCAACTCTTTCTTAGGATCAAATTTAAAAGCAAAGATTCGTTTCCGAAGATACCTCTTATCCGAGAGAGTCTTGGTAAGAAACAACTCATCTAGTTTCTTCCATATGACAGCTGGATCCTCCGAGTCTCCGCACTCCCTTGTGACATTATCCGACATGTGCAAGAAAATGGTGCTGTAAGCCATCTTCTTCATCTTGGTCCGCTGGTCCTCCGTGGCACTAGCTGGAAAAGCGTCATCTTCTCCAATAGCCAAGTCCACTTTCTGCTGCATGAGAACTGCCTTGATCTTCCGCTTCCATAGGGCAAAGTCCCCCTTTCCATCGAACTTCTCCACACAGAAATTTGAAGCCATCTTTTGCGGACAAGATCCCAGATTTATGCACTAACCACAACTACTTTCTTTAACCTCAAGAACACAGATCGAAGATGGATCTTTAACACCATTCTTGAATCAACCTTCAAGAACACGACCGGATCTTGATCTTTAACCGTTCTTGATTCACCCAAGAAGTTTGATCTTTGATTCTTGGAGTCTTGGCTCCGTACCTTCTACTTCTTGTTCCGATAACCAGCTGTTGTGCTCTGATACCACTGTTGGAAATCACCTTGACAAGATGTCCAGGTGGTGATCTTCCAAACACCCAAGTCTTGAATGACTTGTAGAAAGAATTTCAGCAATCGAACACAAGAACAGAAAATCAAAGAAAGAAAGAAGACAAGTAATTTGTTGTTGAGGTTCGGCAATGTGCCTACGTCCCCGTGAGTTCCTCCGAACTCTCTGCACTATCTCAATGGTTCTTACAAAGTTACAGCAATCCCCTTTAAGAATCCAAGTTCTTGAAGAACCAAGAAGAGAACGAGAAAGTGATAGACCTATTACAATGTTTTCTATCAATTCTCTACTAACCTCTCTTCTTTACAACCAGCCTCACTACAAGAGTCCCACTTGTGCTTATGTCTCTCACACAATTCTCTCTTATGTTTACAATGATCTCACAATGTCACAACCTATGTGGTTCTCTCACACACCTTTTTCACCACTTGAAATAAGGCTAGGAAACCCTTTTTATAGCCTCTTAATTCTTGGACAATCTTGTGAATCATTCTTGACCCTTTGATCATGTTCTTCCTTTAATCTCAGCCCTTCATCACTCTCCAAGTGATGCTGTGTGTTTTGGTGTGGTGCTGTGTGCTGCGGCGTGACCTGATGCTGCAGCCTCTTGATGCTGTGCGCACACCTCCTGCCTGTGGGCAGAAACTTCCACAGCAGTGTGCCTGACCTTTCCATGCTCAAAATTAAAGCACACACATGTGTGCAACCTTATAACTTGCTGAACTTTGATATCCCACAATTGGTTTGGACTTTAACCAATTTTAGGCCATGTTTGAATATGTTTGAAACTTAGACAAATAACAACAATATTCTAATACATTTTTAATTACTATCATGATGTTTGAGTTCAGTTTAAAACTAACTTTAAATTGAAATTTAATTTTTAAAATTTATCAAAAATTTAGTTAAATTGAATCAAATATTATTAAATTTTATTAAATAATAATTAAATATCAATTGATAAATAATTTAATTGATTTGATTTTTGATAATTTTTTTTATAAAAAAAACTCTAGCTTAATGTTGTCTTTAAGTTTAACCAAACTATTTTCTTATAATGTATCACATTTTAACCCCCTTAACTATATTTTCATTTATAATAGTCAACACACATTGATAATATATGTGGGTGGTGACTTTTTCAATCATAAAATGAAATGTAAAAATATGTAATGTTATGTTTGGTTGAATGGAATTGGGATTTGAAATTAAAATTGAGGTGAAATCATATTATTTTTTAACATAAAAATAATTAAAAAAACTATAAATCAATCTCAATTCAAATTCTAAGCCTCAATTCTATACAACTAAACGCAACTTAAATGTATTTAGATATTAGATTACTGATGATCGAGTTGTGATAAATACAAAGTCTTGGTGTCCATAAATGGTGAAATTAAATTGTCCTATCTTTTTTTTTTGGTTAAATATACGGTGATTTTTTTGTAAAAACGTTTGCTCAATTACCAAAATTAGAGTACAAAAAACCACTCACTTTTCAAAAGTTTTCTTGATCATCATATAAGTGTGTTAAGTTTGTGGAATTCATAAATAAATATATGTTAGAAAAGCAAATAGTTTTTTTTATCAAAATAAAGAACATACAAATTCTATATCATGTTTTTGTTAATTTTTAAAATGAATGATATATATTTATATTATGTTTTCTTCTTTTCTTTTAATTTTTCACCATTTTTACAAAACACATGATAAAAAAAACATTAATCATTTTTATCGTTCCATTCTCTCTCTCTCTCTCTCTTCTTTTCTCTCATTTGTTTTCTCTACAAATCATATCAACACATCAACGAGAGTTGAACTTGAGGCTTTTTGATCTCAACCTTAGCTTTTTACCACTAAGTTTTTTGATCTCAACCTTAGCTTTTTACCACTAAACCAAAATATCATTGGCCTATCGCTAAGTATTACTCATACGTAATTCGTTACTAAATTACTAATACTAATGCAATATCGTCATTGTGAATGAGTACTAGAGAATAACACAAAGGGTGAGAATCCACTAAGAAGAATTTTTTCATTAATGCATCATTGCATAAATGCCACATAATTTATAATGTTGATATGACATTCATCCAATAATGTATTAGAAAAAAATTACCCCGAATTACTAGAGAGAATCTTGGCCCTAATACAAAAACAATCACATATAGAGATAGCAATTTCGTTCAAAACCGCTTCGCCCCGATTTGGGAAAAAATCTCTGCCCCGTTTGGGGATGGGGATGGGGATGTAGGTCCCCACATTGAATTCCCTAAACCCTATAAATAATATATTATATTTTTCATATTAAATTCATATTTTTTTGTTAAATGAATTTATTTAATTTCCACTTCAAATTTAAAGGATTTCAACTTAAATAATAATTCATGTCTTAAATGATAATTTATTAAATTCATGTCTTATAAATACCAGTTGCACTTCATATTTTATAGTATTTTATTTCTTAATGATCGCAATACCAACTTAGACTTTAACAAGTAAAATGGTTAAAATTTTCGACCTTACCCAACTTGGGTTGTTAAAAGTCATCTTTTTATGGGCTATTAGCTTAAAATAGTTCAAATTTTATAGTCTCATAACTTTGGTTTTACTGAGATTTTTTTCGTGCAGGGATCTAATTACCTATGGAGAACTGAGATAGAGAAAAAAAATTCCAAAGATAGAGAATTTAACCCAATTTATTCTCCATCAGTTGTCATCTTTAATCACATATTATTAATATAGTTTCGAACGAATGTAAAATATAGATCATAAATTCGATCTAATAGAAAACTATTTCTAAAACAGAGCCTTGCAATTGTCAAAAAGCCCAAACTCGATTCAAGCAACAAAGGCTTAATTACATGAGAAATCTTGTAGGAGTGGATTGTTGTTTCATCCATAGAGATTCTCTCTTAGAATTGGAATGTAAGATTCTTCTCTTAACGGAAGATGCTACTATACCGTCTGGGCACAGTTTTCCACCCAACTTTAACTTTTTTATTTTTATAATTCAGTGTTTTAATTTCTTTGACTGATGTATAAATGTTGACCAGTCAACTAACTTGTCTGATCCGTATGATGTTGCTAATGGTCCCACCTTCATCCCCCAGGCCACCACCACAATGTTTGCAATCCAAAGATGCGGTGCTGATCAGATCATCGTAGATAAAGATTTTCCATAATTATAAGTTATCATTCATATTTATTTATTTTTAAAAAAAATTAAATATGGTGGAGCTAGAAAGGCAAAATTTTTAGGATCCTAAGGATATTTATGAAGCAGAGTGGGATCAATCATTGTTTGGTTATTATTTTTCATTTCTGATAGATGATGACAGGCTATTATTTCGGTTGGTAACATTCATTTTCCCGCCAATCCAAGAATCTTGGTCCATAAATGGTATACTAATATTTAAAAATAAATAGAAAAGAAAAAGCTTGGCTAGATGTTAGCCCCTTGACCTTATTATCACTACTAGATTATCGACAAATGAGTGGATTGCATGTTTTTTTTTTTTATTTCGATTAGAAATCTTTTTTTAATGATTCAATTTGTTTATAATATAAGAAGGGATTCTTCGTAGACTTCGGATGATCGATAAATTATAAATAACATTTATCTAAATTTTTTTTAATTTTGAAAATGGAAAATATGTAAGTTATTTTAAATATTAGTTAAATGGCATTAGACTTAGCATATAGAGTGAATTTGAAGTAGTTCTCATCGCACTTAGATCGAAGTTGAAGCTAAATACCATTCTACACTCCGTGAGATGAAAACCTAAGTTTAACATCAACAAACACTTATAGAGAGACTCGAACCCAAATATTTTTAACGATGTGAACAAACTCTTACCATTGAACCAAACACTTGTTGACAGTGTTTACCAACTTTGAAGAATAAAGCAATGTATATGAAATATGAATGATTAAACCCACTTTTTACTTTCCAATTTTGACACAACGTCTTTTTAATTCTATAGATCTTGATATAATTAATTAATCAAAGAAGTTTATTAGTTTAATAAATCATTTCGTCTCCATATGACTTATTAAAATCTCAAATTACAATAATAGAAGCTATAATTATTTAATTGATCAAAATTATTTAACCTATAGCTTATCATCACAAAATTATACGAATTTTGAAGATGACGTATATTGAATAAAATGACATAAGAAATATACTTTTCTCAATAAAAAAATAAATGAAATAAAACATGGTGTCGAATAAACTTTATGTCTTGAAGTCATAAATTTATCCACATGTGAACAATAATGTTTTAACTAAATTGATATTCATATACAATGATGTGACCATTTAGATACATGTACCACTGGCACTTTTTTTTCTTAATTTTCAACCATACAAAACTTATTTTTTTTCTTCACAAAATTTAATTATGTTTCATTATCTAAGAAAATTTTGCTATTAATTGTGATTGATGTGAATAATTTATGTGCATGATCAAATGTTCCGTGAATCAAGTATGTATCCTATAAAAAATCTTAATTAATAGGTCATCGACACTTACACTAATTTTCTTTTAAGTAGTTAATTTTATAATGATATTAATGTGAATTGAACACTAAGATACAAGCACAAATGAAATTTAATTTGCTCAATCTCATCTAATTTTGCACGTGTCCGCGAACAAAAAAGGTTGTTACATAATACAGAGTATAATATGCTGGATTAGACTAATAAAAAAAAACCAAAATTGCTCGAAAATGGACCGCAAATGAGGAAATCAAAAGCAAAAAGCAAGTTCCAAGGTGAGAAGATACAGAACCGAGCAAGTGCATAAAATAATAATGCAATAAAGATGAAGATCCTCTATCACTGTCACCAGTGTCCCTCTGCCTGCCCTATCAATCATTACAAGTCCACATCATCAGAACATTCAACAACTAATGTGCAATATCCAAAGATCAATCAAATTTCTTATACCTTTTCTTTATCAATCTATAAAACTAGGGCCCACCGTCCACTAAATTCCAAAAACCGTATTGTGTATATACTATATAGTATATACACATACCTCGAGAATAAGAGAAATTCATTGTAATACAAAAAAATATATTAATAACTGAATAAAATTAATTAAAAAGATAATCAGTTATTACAGTATTTTTTGTGATTGTTAATGAATTTTTTCAAGTATTTTCTTGTATTGTTTAATACTGTATCAATTAAAAATGTAGTAAGGACTAAAGTGAACTTTTTAGTGTTTAATAAAATCAAATTTCCTATACCTTTTCTTTAATATACACAGAAATTAGTTCAAGTATTTTTGAAAGAAAATCTTAGGAAAACAATCAAAAGCTGAAAATAATTTTTATGAAATTAAAATATGTTTGTGTCAAAATAAATTATTTTCATTTCTATTTTATTAAATACTAAAAAAATTTAATTTTAATATTATTTTATTAAAAATTAATTAATTTTTTTAATAAACCATAATCCAAAACTACTTCTAAGTCAAACGGTGCATGTTACGGTCCAAGAACTTACATTGCGTCCATGTGAGGTGTGGGTTTACACTGTTTTGCTTGTAAAATGTGCCTTGTATGGAAAGGATTGGGCTCTTATTTTAGGTGAGACTCGAGAACTTTCATATATACATGAGCATATAATATAAATATGTACTCTATTACTTGCATAAGTAGTGTGTTTAGGGTTAATTTGAATTATCATTGATAACGAGCGAACTATGACTAGTTTATATTTGACGATGAATTTGAATAAGCAAACGATTATGGTTTAATGTGAAAATTGATTTTTAAGCCTATAATTTCGTGTAGATTATGAATTTCTAATTAGAATAACATTTTGAAATAAGGAAGATCAAGTTTTACCTTTGGGTTTTGAATTGGACTTGAGTGATTTCGGACCTAATGGTCTTAGCCCATTAGAGGAAAGCTTATGTCTTGATTGACATATGTCTAGGATGAAAACGATTTTTAGGCTTTTGGAGAGCTACTTAAGGGAGTCTCATGGTCATATTTTGATATATCTTCAAATTAACATAAAAATAAAAGCAAAATAAGATAAAAACAAAGGAAGACAAAAAGGGAAAGAGAGAGAGAACGTGAGAAAAGATAGGACAAGTGTCCTATGACACATCTATAACTCCCATTTAATTGCTTGTGTTGGAGTTTTCCGAACCTAGTGTAGAGAGTAGCTTAGGAGTTAAAAAATTCATAATAGAAATGAAAAGGTACGAAAAGATAGGAAATAGAGTTTCTTAAAGAGATTTCTGGTGGAAACAACTATCAATATGATTTTGGGTAATTTGAAACTCTAGAGAATTATCTAATCTTCATTTCCTATACAACTTATCAGATATATAAGGTAAGATTCTTGCTAGATATTATGAATTATAGTTTGACAATAACATAATAATGATGTTTTAGAATGAGCGCTTAACGATGGAACTTGCTAGTTGCCCCATATACATTTCATGATTCACAGAACTTATCTTACCGAGCCTAGGTTTTTTACTGACTCATTCTTTGAATAACCTATCTTTTTAGACAGAAGATATTATATTTAAGGAGAATGTCATAGCAGGGTTAGTTGAACAAATCTAGAGTTTCATTTTGTAAAAGAAGTTGATATAGAATTATTTTTTATTAATTATTGTGTTTCGTAATAAGTATTGATTAGTTGTGTAAATTCAAAGTTATGTATCAAAGTAAAAAGTGTTTCAATGTAATATTGATTTCGCACATACTGATGATTTCTAATGCACTCCGATTACCCTTCGAGCTACTTATACTGATTAATCGATACATGCTTTGCTCACTTGTAAGGAAAACTCTCTAGGTGAGTGGTCTTTGCCATGTCTATGGGCTCGTTCTTAGGTTAAGGGCGTGACACTTTATAAGCCGCAAACTCTCTCAACTCTTCAACAATGTGGGATAGAAAGTTTTCCTTCTTGATTTATACCATAACAGAAGCCCCCTAATCGAGCAAAGTTTGTTGTTGTGTACGAACAAAGGGATTCTCATATACGGTGCCAATGTTATAGTCCGAGAGTTTGTGTTGCATCCATTTGAGGTATTATCTGCTTTCACATGAGCTGAGTAGAAGCTATCCTATAATGATTAACGACTTGGAAGATGAAAGGGTGAAGAGAAAACTTAAGCTCGGGCTTAAGGGCATCCAGATAAATACATATCTCATTAAGAGGATCCTTGGGAGGGGTATCATAGTGGGATACGAAACTTATCCCTTAGAAGACTAAAGTAACTACTAAATAACCTATTTTATTCTAACTCAGCAAAGTATTGAACCTCCTGAGCATCAACAGCAAAATCATCTTGAATTTGATCTGCATCACGGTGTGGACCAAACCTAGACTGAATATCAGCCTTAGGCATTACAACAACCCGATCTGAAGGGGAAATTTCTGAGCAAGAACTACTCACTGACCTAAACTGCACTTAGTATCCTCACTAATACTACCACTTGAAGAATAAGACATACCAGAAAGTAAATAGAGATATAAGCGAGGAAAGAAATTGCAAAACTTAAAGAATGAAGTACCAACAGCCTAAATAATTAAGAGGAATCTGAAGAAAAAAAAAATGAGGTGAGAAGCCCCAAGGAACCTTCCATATAAAGAAAAACCAACGACCCAAATCAGAGCAAAACAAGGGTTCAAATTTAAATATTTTTTCGCTTCCGAAGGAGAAAAGAGTATTGGCATGCCAGAAAACAGACGTGTAAATTAATTCTTTGCTCTAAAAATTATCGTATGAAATATGGTGGAAAGCAAAGGTCATTTCCCACAGAGGATTGTAAATTAATTCAATTAAACACTTAATTGTTAAAAGTAAAAATACAAATAATTAAACTAAATAATTTTTAAACTAAATTAAATTCAAAACAACCTAATAAACTAATTGGGGTTTTTTTAAATGATTAACTAAAAATTACAAATAATGAAAGACAAATTAATATGATTCAAAATTGAATAAAATTTGTAACAATAATGAGAAAACTAGTCAAAAGATCATTCTGCACCACTAGACATGAAATGATGAATCAATATCAGAGTTATCCCCAAATTCCTAGTAAAATTACCAACCGCAGATAATAATAAGCTCTATTACTCCAATCTTTCCTTAATTTGTCGTTAAGTAAAACAAGCTCTTTACTTAATCTCTGTCTATTAAATAACCTAGAATCAGCTCTCTAAATTTAATTTAATAGAAGCATTAGGTTAAGAAAGATAGGTTTGTCCAAGAAACAAATGCATAACTCGGTTCATTTATCTTGAGTTATGTTCCATATAATAATCACACGAAAATATCTCATCATCAGTGATTACTAATTCCTACCATTGATTAGAAATTCAAGACAATTACGGATCAAGATTCCTAACATAGCAATAGATAATTACCCTATTTCGTTTGGTTGGCCACCCCGAATAAAATAAAATAATAATCATAAACAATTCTTATGGAAGCACATAAACAATTTTATTAGAAGTATGGATAATAATCTCTGAATATTCAATCACAAAATCATGTCTAAGGCTTTGAAATCGCCCTTAGCCAAAAACAAAATTAGCTAGACATAATCTTAAAATTAAAAACAAAATAAATATTCAAGGACATGAAAGATGGGAAGAATGAAGAATGAAAGCAAGCAACAGTAATCTTTAAGAGTCTTATATGCAGATGAATCTCTTTGATCACCAATAACAGCTACATTCTTCCCAATTTTCTCTTCTCACTTTTTTTTTGGTCTAGGAAAAATATGTTGTGTTTACAAGGCAAGGGCAGCCGACCTTATATAGCAAACTCAATATTCATTAAGGTTTTTTTTTTATTATTTCTCTCTCCAGCTATGCGGGCCGTTGCCCAAGAAAAGTCTACCGCGGCCCGTGTCAGTAGACATCCCCAGCCAAACTCTAGGGAACAAAAGGTCGCAGCATGCAAAACAATGTTGTGGCACACATCCTTCTTCGAATATAGCTATTTTCCTTTGATAAAACGATGTCATCTCTCTCATTTTGACTCTGATTTTCAAACCGTTTGATCCCAGACGTTCCAGATCTTCTTGCCAGTATTCTTTTTTCATCCAAATATTATTTTTAAGAACCTATGACATGAAAATACACCAAAAATACCCGTGATTCCGAAAAACACATTTTTAAGACAATTAAGTAAAAATGCAAGATTTAAATCTAATTTCCCACAAATAATACCGATAAATCATGAAGTACTAGTATATTTTCAAGTACTCATCACAACCCCCAAATAGCTCCTTGCTAGCCCCTAGCAAGTCAAGCGTCTAAAAATTACCTCCAACCAAAACCAAAAATCAAAGTTATTAATTTTTTTATCAACTTCAACCAATTCGACTTATATTTATTTTATATGGCATAGTGTCTTCTAGAGATTTGAATGGGGATATAAAAAGTACCAATAAATAAAAATTATTATTTCTTCCGAATATTGTAATGGAATAGAAAAGAAATCCTATACTATATCATATTGCTTTTTTTATGTTTTTTTTGTTCTAGTAATATTTTATATTATTTTTACATATCTATTTTTATTTTTTTTTTGTTTTGAAGATAGTATATATAATCTAAAGAATAAAATAAATATAAATAGTGTGATACCCACAAACACCTGAAAGAATTAAGCTTAATCCTGGGTTGATTCATAATCTTGTCTCATAAGATTGCAAATAGCATATAATTAACAGTATCATCAGATATCACCCAAATTCAAGAGTTAGATTCATAAGTCCACTCATACTCTTGCCATCAATCTCTACCATTTCCCTTGCACGATTATTTAGAAAGATTAGTTTTACTACTCGGATTGTATTATGCGGACAAGTATTAATCATGATCTCAAAATATGTGTATCATACTCCATAGACCTATTTTTCATAAATACTCTCCACTAATGTAGGATTGTCACACCACTTGGGATCAAAAGAACTTTATCAAGCTTGTAATATTAGGCTAGGGTAATGGCTACAAACGAAGGATAGGATTCAAACAAAGTAAGAGGACCTTATTTAAAGCACAACCTTAAACAACTAGGAGCCTCTATTCCTAAACATTAACTTTCCTTGATCATTGAACTTATCTTTTCAACCAAATCTTTTTTTCGTCTCTTTTTGACCATCCCCAATTTCTTGCAAACCATGTATTTTCATTCATGCATTTTCGTTTTTTTTTGCCATATACTCCTTCATAACTTGCCACAACCCCTAACCTATCATCTTTCATAACTTGGGTTGTTGTAGTATTCAAAATCAACTCATTTTCTAACTCCCTTTATGCTTTATTTTAATGTGTGCATTTAGGTCCTCTTAAAGGGTAAGGGTATAATGTTTAAGCTCAAAAAGGGGTAAGTTATAATAGGTTAAAAACAAGAAAAACATGGTCTCTTATTATGGCTTAAAGGGGTGACTAGCAGTCAAAATGAAAAAAGGGTAGGCTAAAAAGGCTCAAACGATCTAACAATGGCCTAAGCCATCTCCCTAATGGTGTGAATCCTAGGATTTCACCTCGAGCAATCATTAAATAGGTTTTAGAGTCTGTTGAGATCAATCATAAAATCAAAATCCACATAAAACTTCTTTAAGCATGCAAAGACTATCAATCCTCACAATCATATTTAGGAATATTATAAATCTTAAACAATTGCAGACTAGACAGGCAACCCACTCTTAAACTCATGTAAAATCCAACACAATTGAAAACTACATACAAATGCCACCTGATATACCATTATTGAGCATATGAATCAACCCAAACATTAAACTTAGTCTTTCTTTTTATTTAATTTTATTTTTTTAAAATAGAATTCTAAGGAAAATGAAACTAAAAACTCTTAAAATCCTAAGGAAAATAAAACTATAACAAAAATAAAATAAAAAGCTTAAAAAATAATGAAAATATCGCAATACATCATCCAACCCTAACCTAAATTGGGCAATGTCCTTATTGCTATGAAAAATAAATAAACTGAACCAAACTAAAAACTAAATGAAATAAAAATAAAAATAAAAAAATTGGGTTACCTCCTAGTTAGCGCTTGGTTTAGTGCCATCAACCCGACATGTACCCCTTTTTAACTCATCAATATATACTGGTTCGTAGAGTGATACATCATTTACATCATACATCTCAAACAGCTCATAGTAAGGCTTCAGTCTATCCCCGTTCACCTTAAAGACCTTGTCTATTTTTAAACTCTTGATTGCAACTGCACTATAAGGAAAAACATTAGTAACAATAAAAGGTCCAACCCAACAGGAACGTAACTTACCAGGAAATAACTTTAGGCATGAGTGGAATAAAGGGATTTTTTGTCGGATGCTAAAGTTTTTCCCCACAATCATCCTATCGTGGAACACCTTAGTTTTCTCTTTATAAGTTCTTGCACTCTCATAGGAATCATTTCATATCTCCTCAAGTTCTTGCAGTTGGAGTTTCCTTTGTTCACCCGCGGCATCCATCTCCATGTTGCATTGTTTTACCACCCAAAATGCCTTGTGCTCTAATTCAACCGGAAGATGTCAAGGCTTACCATAGACTAACTGATAAAGAGACATACCGATGGGCATCTTGTAAGCGGTTCTATAAGCCCAAAGTGCATTATCATGGCGTGAACTCCAATCACTTATTGGTGCACAATTCTTTCATGAACTTGGCACAGTGCGGGTCCTACTTTATTGCATCCAAAAGAGGTATATTTACCTCCACCTTGCAGAAGGTCTCCAGAATTTCCTTATCTTGCTCCTTCTTTTTAGACTTAGTAAACCTGCTGGAAAAAGGTGGAGGAGTAACATAGGAAGAGTTAGGCATTTTTACACTTACCTTGGGAGATGACGAATCAGTGGGTGGTTCATCTTCATCTTCCTCCAGAATAGCTTTCCTTTTTTGTTCTTCCTTGGCATGCTTGATAGTGCATGTAGTGAAGTTTCAAGTGGCTTTCCACTTTTTAATGTGACTGCACTAGCATTCTCCCTTGGGTTAACCACAATCTGAGATGGGAGTTTTCCTGATCCTTGTGCTTCTAACTTACCCACTGTTGTAGCCAGTTGGCTCATTTGATTCTCCAAACTCTGGATACTTGCCTTGGTTTCCTGTTGAAATTGCATTGTATTGGCAGCAAGGGCTTTTACTCTATCTTCTAAAGATGTACCTAAGTTTTGTGGAGTGGGTTGAAGTTTAGCTTGGTATGACTATTGCATCTTTTCTTGATTGAACCTCGGTGGCCGATTAAGAATAATATTTGGAGCATTTTGTTGATTTCCCACATAGCTAAAATTAAGATGATCCCTCCATCCAGCATTGTAGGTGTTGGAGAAAAGGTCATATCTCTACCTTTGTTGACCTGAAAATCCGTCCATGGAGTTAGCTTGCTCCGTGTTACCTTCTTGCAAAGTTGGGCACATATCAATTGGATGTCATATCATCGAACAAACTCCACATGGTTTGGCTTGTTGCATGAGAAAAGTGAGGTGGGTAAGTTGTTGCTCAATTGTTGTTGTCCCTACCTCATTCACTTTCTTTGGTGGTGGTGGTGGTGGTGGTTCATACCGACCACTGAACTGTTGGGAGTTAGCTGCCATGTTTGCAATCAAATTCCTTATGACTTCCGATGTTTTATCCACTAAGGCTTCCCCACTAGCAGCATCAATCATACTTCTCTCCATTGGCATTAATCCCTCATAGAAATATTGGATGAGGAGTTGTTTACTAATTTGGTGGTGAAGGCAACTAGCACATAGTTTCTTAAAACGCTCCCAATATTCATAAAGTGATTCTCCATTGTACTACCAAATACCACATATTTCCTTCCTGATGTTGGTAGCCTTTGATGTAGGGAAATAATTCTCCAGAAATAGCCTCTTCATATCATTCCATGTGGTTATAGTGCCTGAAGGTAAATAGTATAACCATTCCTATGCTGAATCAGCCAGAGAGAATGGAAAGGCTCTCAACTTGACTTGCTCTTCAGAAATTTCGGTCGGTTTCATGCTTGAACACACCACATGAAATTTCTTGAGATGCTTATTTAGGTCTTGTAATACTCATATTCATAAAGAAAAGGTAAAGAAGTAATTTAATAAATATTACATGGAATTAAAATAATACATATATGCGAAAAATTTAATTTTTATAAAATAATTCTAAAAAAACAAAAAAAAAATCGTCCTGATAAAAGGAAAAAGAAAAAAAGTTTTTCTTCTTTTAAAAAAAACAAAAACAAAAATGTGAGAATGGGAAGGCATGTTGTATGTAAGACAACCATGCCAAAATCGTGGCAATTTTAGGGGAATGAATGGCTGACTCTTATTGTAAAAATTTGGTGTATATACATATATTACTTTAGTATTAATTACATACCAAATCTCGTTTGGTTTTCTTTCAACAACGATTCAATTTACTCAATTTCTTTAAACACTTGGGGACCGAAAGAAAAGTTGAAAGAGTAAAATTTTGAAGAGATTTACGGGGGAATTTTATAGAGAGGCAGGGGAAGCTCTAAGAAAAACAGAAGGTAATAATGTGAAGTTTATTTTTGAAATTTAGCATACATGAAGTTTCTTGAAATTCAAAGTGGGAATTTTCAAAGGTTGTGAATTATGAAGAATTGAAGAATAAATTAGAATTTTAATATAAATATTGTGTTAAGTGTTGACGATCAGCAGTCGGGAAAAATTGTTGAGAGAAGCAAAAAAGGCAAGGAGGTGATCCACGGGTAGCTCTAAGTGCTATGTGGTGAGTTAGATTTACTTTAAGTAATCAAGATAAATATAAAATATATAGTTATAATAGAATAAATCATTAACTTATGATTTGGTGATAGATGAAAGTTGGTTGATAGGTATGATAGGAATAGTAGATGTGTAGAGAATTATTTTATGAGAAATAATATTATTGGAATAATGAATCAATTTAATAATAAAGGCAATAAGCGAAATTCTTGATGAGCTATGGTTGATGATTTGTTATGATTTATGAAGAGAGAAAATTTAGTGGATCTTGATGAGCTATGGTTGATGATCTGTTATGATTTATGAAGAGAATAAATTTAGTGGACCTTGACGAGCTATGGTTAATGATTTGATATTATTTATAAGGAGAGCAATTTAGTATAATTTTTCAAATAATAATTTGAGAAAAATCAGGATAACTAATTTAAATATTTGAATTCATGTTTGTTTTTATATTATTGTTCATATGCATATTTCATATCATTGTTTATATGCATATGCATGAAATAAAAGAACCAGGAGGGAGCCGGTCTAAATGAAAAACCATGACAGCCGGTATATGTTGGAAATAAATGAAAACCATGATAGCCGGTATATGCTGGAAATAAAAGAACCGGGAGGGGGCCGAACTAAGATAAAAACATGTCGACATGTGGGAAAACATTCCCTAATAATAATTCATGCATTACATCTATTTTAAATATTGATTGTATTACTGAAATGCTAAAGTGTTGTTTGTTATTGTAAATTTATTTATAGATGAATGAGACTCACAGAGAGACAGTTATGGTGACAAAAAACATGGAAGTATGATATGATAAGAACTATCTGAATGGTAGACTATATGTTGTGAACCTCCTAACGAGGTAATTATGAGATAATTGATGGTCTTAAGGTGAACAAATATATAAGAAGAAGAGATTGATAGAGAATGAGACTTATATAATATGTGTATTAATAGTAGAATGCTATTATCAAGTTATATGAGATACAAATTATTAAATATTAAAAGACTATTTATACAAAATGAATACTTTTAGTAAATTTAATTCACTGAGCTTGTGAAGTTCATCCCTTATTGTACAATGATTTCAGGTAGTAGGTAGGACAGATAGTTTGGTGAGCTGAGGTTTAAACGAAATCATTTTCCGTAAGCCATGTATGTGTCCACATCCTCAAACTAATGATAAAATAAAATAAAAATTTGTTTGTAAATATCCATGCATATTACGTTGTATATAATGTTTAAGTTAAGATCAAAATGATGTATCTCTCATGTTGAGGGTTGAGGATTGATATAAAAATTTCTGTTGGTGTTATTTTTCTTGTTGCATGTATGTGTTGTGCCGGGATTTTCAAAAAGTGACAACACTGTCTTGGGGGTGGCCAACCCGGGATGGGTCATTACATGTCTTTTTTGGCAAAACCTTGGAATGTCGGTAGGAGATGAATCATTCCCGATTTGAGTTCAAAAGCAACCTCCAAAGTAGGATACTCAATACATAATGGTTGTTGATCAATGTTCAGTGCCGCCAACTCCTTATGTGTTTGGTTATTCAGTGCCATCTCCTCGTAATCAGAGTAGTCCAAATCAGCTGATGAGTCGCTTAATGAACTAAATGGGAGGGCGGTGTGGACTGCTCGATCAAATGTTTCTCAGATGGGTCCTTTCAATCTCAAGTTGTAGGGACTCTGATACATTCAAATTTACCTAAAAAGAAGCAGAAAAACAAACTAAGAAAACAAAAATAACAAAAAACAAATAAGCAATTTAACGAATTAGTTTAACAATCCCCGGTGACACAGCCCCAAAATTTGGCACGCCAAAAAATAGATGTATAAATTACCTCTTTGCTCTAAAAATTAACGTATGAAATATAGTGGAAAGAAAAAGGTCATTTCCCACAAAGGATTGTAAATTAATTCAATTAATTAAACACTTAATTGTTAAAAGAAAAATTATAAATAATTAAACTAAATTAAATTCAAAACAACCTAATATACTGTAACGACCCATCCTGGGTTGACCACCCCAGAGAATGTGTCATCACATTTTGATAATCCCAGCACGATACATATATGCAATTACCACTAATAGAAAATTTTATTTAAATCATCCGCCCTCGACAGGGGAGATATGTAAATCTGATATTAATTTACACATAATATACAATGTAAGATGCATGAATATTTACAAAATAAAATATTTATTTCTTTTTCTCAATAGTCTGAGGATATTGACACGTATGTGGCTTACAGAGAATGAATCCGTCTGACCCTTAACCTCACCAGACTACTTGTTATGTCTACTACCTGAAATCATTGTACAATGAGAGGTGAGCTTCACAAGCTCAGTAAATTAAATTTACTAAAAGTATTCCATTTTCATAAATAGCCCTAAAATATTTAATAATGTATTTCTCCTAATACTGGATAATAGCATAATGTCTCACATATAAATAATCACCATATTATCATATTTTAAATCTTTTTCTCTTTTTCTTACTGTAACTATCTCTCTTTGGGAGAGTCATCCATCCATAATTAAATTCACAAAAATATACCACCCATCAGCATTTCAATAAAAGCACGCAATAATTAAAACAGATGCAATGCATGAATGTATATGATAGGAACGTCTTCCCACCTGTCGACAAGTTATTATTATCTTAGACCGGCCCTTTCCAGGTTCTTTACAGGTTATCCCGGCTGTCACGGTATTTATTTTCAGTATATACCGGCTGTCACGGTGTCCTTTTTATTTGCAGCATATACCGGCTGTCACAGTTGTTCCATTAGACCGGCCCCTTCCCGGTTCTTTTGGTTATATTATTAAATGCATATGCACATGAACAATAATATGAAATATACATATAAACAGTAATATAAACACCACATGCATTCAAAATATTTAAATTAACTTTCCGGTCTTCCCTCGACTTTCTGTTTAATAAATTTCGATTTTTTTTCTCTTCATAAATCACATCAATTTATTCACCAACTAGTCAAAATCTCTTTATAACCATCATTAGTAAGTCAACTCATTATTCTAATAATATTTCCTTTCACACACAAATTTTTCTATGTGTCCAATATTCATATCCTACATATCAATTTAATTTTTATCTATCACCAAGCATAAGCTAATAATTAATTTTACTATTATTACTAAATATTTGATATTTATTTAGGTTACTTAAAGTAAATTCAACTCACCACGTAGCACTTAAAGCTACCCGTGGCTCATTTCCTTGCCTTTCTCGTTCCTCTAAAAAAATTTCTCGGTCGCGGTTCGTCAACACCTGACATAATATTAGTATTAAATTTCTAATTATTTTTTTAAATTCTTCATAAACCATGCCTTTTAAAAATTCCCACTTTGATTTTCGGGAAATTTCATAAATGCTAAAATTTCAAAAATAAATATTACGTTATTACCTTCTATTTTTCCAATAGTTTCTCGTAAAATTTCCACCGTAAACCCTTTCAAAATTTTGCTATTTCAACCTTTCTTTCGGTCCCCAAATGTTTAGAGAAACAGAGTAGTGGAAAGAAAACCCAACAAGTGTAATAAGTGCTACTATTCAGTCCACGGAAGTGTATATATATACCAGGTTGCTACATAAAAATCTCTGTAGCAAATTCCTTGTTGAAATTGGCAATCTCCTTAGACTTGCCACTTTAGGGACACTTGTTAGGCCTTACCTTGTCTACCTTTACACTTGTCTACAAAAAATCAAATTGGCAGCAGGTGGCTGCCATCTGCTGCCACGTTTTATTGTTCACTGTTCACTTTTTTTTTAATAAAAAAATTAATTAATAATAATACTTTTTTTTTAAAATACCACTAAACCCTTCACATAGATTTTTGTTTTTAACTCCTTGTCATTTTTATTAATTTACTTCTTTACCCTTACTTCACAAATGCGGGTATTTCAATTCTACCCACCTTACAAAAATTTCGTCCCCGAAACTTCCTTATCTAAAATTAAGAAAAGAGTAGGGGGGAAATCCTTCCTCATTTTTGCTTCATTCTCCCACGTGACTTCTTCGACGTCTTTATTTCGCCATAATACTTGAATCAAATAAATGACTTTATTGCGCAATGCATGTTCCTTTCTGTTCAGGATTCTGACTGGTGCTAGCATAAAAGTCAAATCTTCCTGAATTTCTATTGCCTGATCAGAGATAGTATGAGATTCATCATGTAAGTACTTTCTCAGCAATGACACATGAAACACATTATGTAATTGCTTTAATTTTGGAGGTAGATTCAAACATACATTACTGGTCCAATTTTCTCGATCACCTCATACGGCCCCACAAATCTCGGGTTCAGCTTTCCCTTCTTCTTAAATTTCAATACTCCCTTCCATGGAGATATCTTCAAGAATACCCAATCACCAACTTGGAATTCGAGAGGTCATCTTCTTTTATCAGCATATCCATTCTCCCTGTTCTGAGCTGCTCTGAGGTTCTCCCTAACCAGTTTGATTCTTTCAGTAGTCAAGTCTATCGTTTCTGGACCATATATCTTTCTCTCTCCAACTTCTTCCCAATATACTAGAGTTTTATACCTTCTACCATACAAAGCCTCGAAAGGTACCATCCAAAGACTAGTTTGATACTGGTTATTGTATGCAAACTCGATCAAAGGCAAATAAGCATCCCAGCTCACTGAAAAATTCAATACATTTGCCCTCAGCATATCTTCTAGTATTCTGATAACTCTCTCCGTCTGCCCATCGATTTGTGGATAAAAAGCTGTACTAAACTGTAATTGAGTACCCATAGCTTCTTGGAAACCCCTCCAAAATCTAGAGGTAAATCTAGAATCTCTATCTGATACGATACTCAAGGGTACTCCATGTAATTTCACTATCTTTTCCACATACAACTCAGCCAACTTTTCTGGACTCCAAGTAGTCTTAATAGGAAGAAAATGTGAAGACTTAGAAAGTCTATCCACTATAACCCATACAGTGTCATGTCCTCTCTGGGTACGGGGAAGACCAGAAACAAAATCCATACTCATATTCTCTCATGGCCACTCAAGTATTGGAAGAGGTTGTAATAAACCTGCTGGATTCTTAGCCTTCACCTGTTGACAAATCAAAAATTTAGAAATTTATTCTGCTACATCCTTCTTCATTCCTCACCACCAATAATTCTGTTTTAACCCCCTGTACATCTTATTATTACCCGGATGCATGGAATATACCGAATCATGAACCTCTCTTAGTATCTCCTTTCTCATCTCCACATCATTAGGAACACAAACTCGTTGCCCCAATACTACCATACCATCTTTTCTAATTCTAAACTTGTTGGCTTCCCACTCAACACTTCCTACCTGATTTTCTCTATTCCCTCATCTTTACCCTGCAGCTGTAATAACCGATCAATAATATGATATTGTATCACCATATTTGCCATTAATACTCCTCTATCATTGACATTCAATTGCATCCTCATTCTTCTTAATTCTATCATCAGGCTAGTATTATGACTTCCAATAACAGCTAATCTCCCTGTAGCCTTTTTACTCAATGCGTCAGCTACTACATTAGCTTTTCTTGGATAATAATGAATTATACAGTTATAATCACAAATCAATTCCATCCACCTCCTCTGCCTCAAATTCAACTCCTTCTAAGATGATAAATGCGTCAAACTTTTATGATCAGTAAAAATTTCACACTTGGCTCCATATAGATGATGTCTCCAAATCTTCAAAGCAAAAACTATGACAGCCAATTCTAAATCATGGGTCTGGTAATTCCTCTCATGGTTTTTCCATGTTGCATCAACACACACCCCAACCCCTGATGTGATGCATCACTATAAACCACAAATCCTTCATCACCAGAAGGAAGCACCAATACAGGGGTAGTAGTTAGTTTCTCTTTCAACAGTTGAAAACTCCTTTCATATTTCTCAGACCACCTAAACTTCACATCCTTCCTGGTCAACCTAGTCAAAGGTCCAGCAATCATCGAATTTTTTTGAATAAATCTCCTATAATAACTAGCCAACCCCAAAAAGCTTCTAATTTCAGTTACACTCATGGGTCTTTCTCAATTCAACACTGCTTCTACTTTTTGTGGGTCAACTGCTATCCCCTCTCCTGACACCACATGCCCCAAAAAGATATTTCGCTCAACCAGAACTCACACTTCGAGAACTTTCATATAGTTTCTCTCTCCTTAAAATCTCTAACACTATCCTCAAATATTGCATATGCTCCTCTTCATTCCTGGAATATATCAAAATATCATCAATAAATACAATAACAAATCTGTCCAGGAATGGTTTAAATACCCAATTCATAAGGTCCATAAACGTCGCAGGAGTATTGGTCAACCCAAAAGGCATCACTAAGAACTCATGATGGCTATAACGTGTCCTAAAAGCAATTTTAGGCACGTTTTCCTCCTTTATCCTCAATTGATAATAACCCAACCTAAGGTCTATACTAGAGAACACTCTAGCTCTCTGTAACTGCTCGAATAAGTCATCTATCCTGGGCAAAGGATATCTATTTTTGATGATGATCTTATTCAATTGTCTATAATCAATACACAACCTCAATATACCATCCTTTTTCATGACAAATGACACAGGGGCTCCGCAAGGTGACGTACTAGGTCGGATAAACTGTTTATCTAGCAATTCCTGAAGCTGAACTTTCAACTCTCTCAATTCAGCTGGTGCCATCCTATAGGGTGCTATGGATATGGGTATTGATCCTGGAATCACCTCAATAGAAAACTCAATCTCCCTATTGGGAGGCAACCCAGTTAACTCTTCCGAAAAAACATCAGAAAAATCTTTTACTACCAAGATTTCTTCTAATTTCTTACCTTCTTTGCTAGAATCCACCACATATGCTAAATACCCCTCGCAATCTTTCCTTAACCATTTACTAGCAGTTAAGGTAGAAATAAGACAATTAGCAAGTATCCTACGTTTTCCTTGAAAATTAAACTCTTCATGTCCTAGTATTTTGAACATCACATTTTTCATAAAACAATCTACCTAAGCATGATATGCAGATAGCCAATTCATCCCCAGAATTAAATCAAAATCTGTCATATTTAAAGGTAATAAATCAACTTCAAATTATCTATCAGCAATATTAATTATACAACCTCGATAGATTGTTCTAATAAGAATCTTATCTCCCGTAAGAAGCTCAACAATAATGGCATGCATCAAAGGACTAGCACTAGCACCAATAGATTTCATATAACTACTAGATACAAAAGAATGTGTTGCACAAGGATTAATCAATAATCTAGCAGGCCTACCAAGGATAGAGATTGTACCCATAACAACATCAGGTGTGGCTTATGCATCCTGTTAGGTCAATGTATAGGCTCTGCCATCTCTGGACTGACTCTGACTGCCACATCCTCGGTCTGCTACTGATCCTCGACCTCTACCCCGCATACCCCCTGATCCACCACCTCTCTCCATCGATCTCCTCCTAATACTCCCCACACCCATGTCAGCAGATTTTCCAGTCGGACAATCTGTAGCCATATGTCTTCCCCTACCACATACAAAACATATCTGCATAGGGAAATTCCAAGCCATATGCCCCGCCTGATTACATTTAAAGCATACCCTTGTTTCTCGATCATACATCATGTTACCATTTTCCCTTAGTGACATAATTATTCCTCTACCATAGCTCCCACTTCCCATAGTTTGCCTCCCAACTCTAGGGGTCCCACCAGTATTGCTCTGAGCTATAGAAGCAACAGATCCCCCTTGGTTCTGACTCTACACCACAGTTACTTGTGACAAGGAACACCCCCTCTAGGGTGGTCTCCCAGCCTGTACACCTATACTGCTACTGCCTCTAGATCCCTCAAATCTAGACCTCTTCAGCCAATCTCTCATACCTCTCAACTCCATTAAGTCCTTCTCAATCTGCAATGCTTTATCCATCAATACAGCATAATTCCTTATGCCCATGTAAGAGAGTTTAGTCTTAATATCATAGTGTAATCCATCTAAAAATCTCTTACATTTTTTCTCTTCTATATTCAGTAACTCATGTAAAAATCTTGACAGGGCTATGAATTTACTATCATATTCAACCACCGATAAATTTCCCTGTCTTAGATGAATAAAGTCTCTTTCTTGTTGTGCCCGAAAAGTATCTAGGAAATATTTTACAAAGAACTCATCCTTAAACTTACTCCAGGTCAAAGGTTGATCTACCTGTGTGCTTACCCTGGGCAAAATATCCTCCTACCATTGAGAAGCCTCACCCTCCAGTATAAAGGAAGCAAAAGCCACCTTCTGTCTATCTGACACTGGTAAAACCTCAAAATATTTCTCCACGTGCCTAATCCATTGCTCAGCTTCCACTGGATTTGTTGATCCTCTAAAAGACTAAGGTTTAAACTTAAAGAACCTCACAAAACAATACCCTTGCATCTTATTTACAAATACCCCTCCTTCAGGAGCCTCTTGCCTTACCACATCCAGTTCTCTTCTCTCTCTTTCCTCTAATCTTCTTTGTAAATTAGCAGCTCTTTCTTCAACTGCATTCATCCTCTCTAAAGCACCATTAAGAGCTTCTCTCAATTCATCATTCCTACCCTCAGATACTCTCCCAGCTCTACTCGTACTAGCTGCACTATCACCATGTTCCCTTGCGGGAATCACCAACTAAACTTCCTCTTTTGCTTCAGTCCTCCTAAAAATTGGGGGTCTACCACGTCCCCTCTGATTTTGAACTCTACTGCTAGCTCTTACATGACCACGTGTCATCCTTAGACTATGTATTTAAGAATATAATTTATTTAGATCTTCCACTTTTTAAGTTCTCATATAGTCTACAAAATCTTAAAACCTAATGCTCTAATACCAAAATTGTAATGACCCATCCCGGGTTGGCCACCCCTGAGACGGTGTCATCACATTTTAAGAATCCCAGCACGACACATATATGCAATCACCACTAACAAATTTTTTTATTTAAATCCTCCACCCTCAACAAGGGAGATATGTAAATCTGATATTAATTTACACATAATATACAATGTAAGATGCATGAATATTTACAAATAAAATATTTATTTCATTTTCTCAATAGTCTGAGGATATTGACAAGTATGTGGTTTACAGAGAATGAATCCATCTGACCCTTAACCTAACCAGACTACTTATCCTGTCTACTACCTGAAATCATTGTACAATGAGGGATGAGCTTCCCAAGCTCAGTGAATTAAATTTACTAAAAATATTCCATTTTCATAAATAGCCCTAAAATATTTAATAATATATTTCTCCTAATACTGGATAATAGCATAATGTCTCACATATAAATAATCATCATATTATCATATTTTAAATCTTTTTCTCTTTTTCTCACAGTAACTATCTCTCCCTGGGAGAGTCATCCATCCATAATTAAATTCACAAAAATATACCACCCATCAACATTTCAATAAAAGCAAGCAATAATTAAAATAGATATAATGCATGAATTCATATGATGGGAACATCTTCCCACCTATCGACAGGTTATTATTATCTTAGACGAGCCCCTTCCCGGTTCTTTACAGCTTATCCCAGCTGTCACAGAATTTTTTTCTAGCATATACCGGCTATCACGGTGTCCCTTTTATTTCCAGCATATACTGGGTATCACGATTGTTCCATTAGACCGACCCCTCCTCGGTTCTTTTGGTTATATTATTAAATACATATGCACATGAACAATAATATGAAATATGCATATGAACAGTAATATAAACACCACATGCATTCAAAATATTTAAATTAACTTTCCAGTCTTCCCTCGACTTTCTGCTTAATAAATTTCAATTTTTCTTCTCCTCATAAATCACACCAATTTATTCACCAACTAGTCAAAATCTCTTTATAACCATCATTAGTAAGTCAATTCATTATTCTAATAATATTTCTTTTCACAAACAAATTTTTCTATGTGTCCAATATTCATATCCTACATATCAATTTAATTTTTATCTATCGCAAAGCATAAGCTAATAATTAATTTTACTATTATTACTAAATATTTGATATTTATTTAGGTTACTTAAAGTAAATTCAACTCACCATGTATCACTTAAAGCTATCCATGGCTCACTTCCTTGCCTTTCTCGTTCCTTCCAAGAACTTCCTTCGGTCGCGGTTCGTCAACACCTAACATAATATTAGTATTAAATTTCTAATTATTTTTTTAAAAAATTCTTCATAAACCATACCTTTTGAAAATTCCCACTTTGGTTTTCGAGCAATTTCATAAATGCTAAAATTTCAAAAATAAATATTACGTTATTACCTTCTATTTTTCCAATAGTTTCTCGTAAAATTTCCACTGTAAACCTTTTCAAAATTTTACAATTTCAACATTTCTTTCGGTCCCCAAATGTTTAGAGAAACATAGTAGTGGAAAGAAAACCCAACAAGTGTAATAAGTGATACCATTTAGTCCACGGAACTATATATATATACCAGGTTGCTACATAAAAATCTCTGCAGCAAATTCCTTGTTGAAATTGGCAATCTCCTTAAAGTTGCCACCTTAGGGACACTTGTTAGGCCTTAACTTATCTTCCTTTACACTTGTCTACAAAAAATCAAATTAGTAGCAGGTGGCTGCGACCTGCTGCCACGTTTTACTGTTCACTGTTCACATTTTTTATTTAATTAATTAATAATAATAATTTTTTTTCAAATACCACTAAACCCTTCATATAGATTTTTGTTTTTAACTCCATGTCATTTTTATTAATTTACTTCTTTGTCCTTACTTTACAAATACGGGTATTACATAAACTAATTGGGGTTTTTTTAAATGATTAACTTAAAAATTACGAGTAATGAAAGACAACTAAAATATGATTCAAAAATGAATAAACTTTGTAACAATAATAAGAAAACTGGTCAAATAATCATTCTCCACCACTAGACATGAAATGATGAATGAATATCAGAGTTATTCCCAAATTCCTAATAAAATTACCAACCGTAGATAATAATAAGCTCTATTACCCCAATCTTTCTTTAGTTTGTCATTAAGTAAAACAAGCTCTTTACTTAATCTCTATCTATTAAATAACCTAGAATCAGCTTTCTAAATTTAATTTAATAGAAGCATTAGTTAATAAAGATAGGTTGGTCCAAGAAACAAACACATAAGCTCGGTTCATTTATCTTGAGTTATATTCCATATAATAATCACACGAAAATATCCCATCATCAGTGATTACTAATTATTACCATTGATTAGAAATTCAAGACAATTACAGATCAAGATTCCTAACCTAGCAATAGATAATTACCCTATTTCATTTGGTTGGCCATCCCGAATAAAATAAAATAGTAATTATAAAAAATTCTTATGGAAGAACATAAACAATTTTATTAGAAATATGGATAATAATCTCTGAATATTCAATCACAAAATCATGTCTAGGGCTTTGAAATCATCCTTAACCAAAAATAAAATTAGCTAGATATAATCCTAAAATTAAAAACAAAATAAATATTTAAAGACATAAAAGATAGGAAGAACGAAGAATGAAAGCAAACAACAGTAATCTTGAAGAGTCTTCTATGTAGATGAATCTCCTTGATCACCAATAGCAGCTATATTCTTCTCAATTTTCTCTTATCTTTTTTTTTTTGTCTAGGAAAAATCTGTTGTGTTTATAAGATAAGGGCAGTCGGCCTTATATAGGCAAACTCAATATTCATTAGGTTTTTTTTTTAATATTGCCCTCTCCAGGTATGCGAGCTGCGACCCAAGAAAAGTATGCTGTGGCCGTGTTAGTAGACATCCCCAACCAAATCCAAGGAACAGACAGCCGCATCATGGGGGCACTTGTCTTTCTTCGAATTCAGCTATTTTCCTTTGATAAAACAACGTCATCTCTCTCATTCTGACTCCGATTTTCGAATCGTTTGATCCCAGACGTTCTGGATCTTCTTGCCAATATTATTTTTAAGCACCTATGACCTGAAAATACACCAAAAATACCCATGATTCTGAAAAACACATTTTTAATACAGTTAAATAAAAATGCAAGATTTAGACCTAATTTCCCACAAATAATACCGATGAATCACTAAGTATTAGTGTATTTTCAAGTACTCATCAAGTATTCTAGAAGGCAAAGAACTTCTTAGAACCCTAAAAATTCAAAAAAATAGCACCAAATTTTTCAACTAAGTCATTCCCAGTGATGAAAAGACTTCGTAAGTATTTTGGTCTGAGCATCTGAATAACTTGGTGCCTCATCCTCGGGTACTTTCCACCTCCAACGGACAAATGGTGATGACGAGAACCAAAATCTTAGCCTCGATAGGTTTTTCAACCAAACACCAAGGTAAGTGCTCCGAGAAAATATTATCATCGATAGGTTTTTCAAGCGATCACCGAGGTAAGTGGTCAGAGAAAATCTTACCCTCGATATGTTTTTCAACCAATCACCAAGGTAAATGCTTCGAGAAAATATTACCTTTGGTAGGTTTTTCAACCAAAGATCGAGAGAAATGCCCCAAGGAAATATTATCGGTAGGTTTTTCAACCAAACACCAAGGTAAATGTTCCAAATAAATATTACTCTAGGTAGGCTTTTCAATCAAACACTAAGGATAATATGACGAGCTAAATCTTTCCTTAGTCGTTTTTCAACCAAATATTGAGGTAAGATTTCCGAAGAAAATCTTTCATCGGTAGGTAAAAAACCAAGGACTGAGGATAGCGCGTCGAGAAGATTTTACCTTTGGTAAGTTTTTCAACCGAAGCCCGATGATGATATGCTAAAGAAAATTTACCCTTGATAGGTTCTTCAACCAAAAACCAAGGTTAGTATGTCGAGAAAACCTTATCTTCGGTAGGTTTTTCAACCAAACATCAAGGATAATGCCTTTATATAATATAATAAAAACAAGTTAAAAATTTCGCACAACCTTCTACTTTATGAAATAAATCTTAAATTTCTTTCTCTTCAAAGCATTCTAGAAATATTTCGGATCGAAGGCAGGTCTTCAGGTCAAATCAGAATGTAAGATGCATAAAAACAGACAGAACGAGGTATCCCTTCCCTCGGTACCTCCTTACAAAAAATATCAAGGATTGTAGGCTGAAGAATCCCTCTCCTCAATACCTCTTTTAAACATCATGAGCATAAAGACTTCAAGAAGGTTGAGCCTAGCTTAAAAATTATACCTTTACCCAGCAAAAATTCTTATAAACCCTAAGACTACTTCTTTAAAACGAAAAGACCCTTTCAAAGGAAGTGAAAGTGCACATGATGTGGGGCAATTTTCTTCTTCCAATTAGATGACGACACATGACACTCCTAATGGCTAAAAAGGTAGTCCCACAACTTTGGAGCATCAGTCAATTAGAAGGTGACTCATGGTCAAGGGCAAAACGTTAACAAACCCTTAAACACTAAACACAAAAAAACCTTAATTCTTGGAGAACACTCCTTATAGAACCCTAATCCTAATTGGACTCTACTCCAAAGCATTATATAAAGACAACTCTCATCACTTCAAAGGTATGCATAAAAATCTTCGGCTCTCTCAATACTTTCTCTTTTAGAGTATTAACTTGAGCATCAGAGAATCCCTCGGAGGCCTAAAATTTATAGGCGACTTTTAGTTTACGTGTTTTAGTGTGTGTGTATGCATTCGCGGCGTTCGTAAGATCGATCGTTAAGTTTCTAGCATCAACAGTGCCTAAATTGTTGCATTTGCCAATAACAATATTACTTTTACCACTAAATGTGATAATTTTTTTATTAATTCTAACCAAATTATTGATAAACTTGATAATTCATTTTGATGATTATACATAGGGAATGCATCAAAATTAGGAAAAAAAAATCTTATCTAATCTTTTACCATGAAAAGATAAATGACACGACATCTTTGGATAACAAGAAAAAAAAAAGTACAAACGAGCTCTTAGCACCAACACCCGGTTCAACTTCTTATAATTGCGATTTCAACATCTACGGCTGTCCAAATGGACGAAAAGGAAGGACAAATTGGGAGCTATGTATCACGCCTACCCGTTTTCTTAGACCGAATCTCTGTTTGCATTTGCTTTTGTTTTGTTAATCCTAAATGTAATTTTTCTTTTGCCTTTTTTGGAAACACGAGGTTTTTATGTTTTCTTTTTGTTTAGGCGAATTGCAGAGTTTTTGGCGATGAGTGATGAGATTATGATAAGGACGAAGGAGAGAAGAAGAGGTGATGGACCGGTGGTGGCAGTAGTGGTGGTGGCGGGACCACCAGCAATGTGGGCCCCACGGTATAGTTACATCCACGCGAGAGAGGGACCCACTAGAGGCTAGGGTTGTGCCCTTCTCTCTCTATCCGTTCATATGAAATCCGTTGCAGAGAGAGAAAGAGGACTCGAATTTTCTGATGAAATCTTTCTCTGCGTGCAAGCCAATCACATCGATCATCTCGTACGAGAAGTCGTCGTTACATTCTCTCTCTTCTCTATAAACTTTCTCTCTCTGAAAACTGGATATCGCTTTAGTACTATATATTTAGTGGCTTGGTCTTATTTTTCTTCACTTTGCATGACTACCTAACCTTATGTCCTCTTCTCTCTCTACAAATACCACCCTCTGTTTTCGTTCTCTCTCTACATATCTATCTCTCCCTCTTGCTGGCACATACAGTTGTTTGAATTTGAGGAGTGAGTGATTGTTGTTGTTGTTGTTGCATGGATGGATCCTTCAAGTGTACAACACCAGGTAGGATGAGATGACAACACTGTTTTTATTCTTTTTTGGTCACTTTACCTTTGTTCTTCTTTTACCCTTTTATGTGAGTTATCTTTCTTTTCCTTATTTTTTCCTTCCGATTTAGGATTCTGGGTCTGATTAAAAAAGATGAGGTCTTTCAGTTATAATTAAGTACTGAATTGGTCTCTTATTACTCGATCAGTTAGCACTACTTTGTTCTCACTCAATGGTTGAATTTTTTCAATTGATCTTTGAGCTTTGCTATCTATTGTTTGTGCCTTTGTGTGGTGGTTTTATGAAGTGGGTATTGCTAATCTTGTTCTAATTTCATGGTTTCCTCCTGGCTTCAAACCAGTGGAGAAGAGAACTAATGGTTTTCCAAGCAATTTTTTTTTATTCTACTTGGGTGATTAATTATGATATTTTGATTCTCTACAATTATCCTTAAAACTTAGAAAAATTAGGGAAATTCTGCTTACATGCTTCATTTAGCTGTCAAGAAAATGAAAGGCATACAAAAAGGAAACAAAATCTCACAATTCTACTACCGCTTTAACCCATAACATAATCTCTTCTGCTTGCTCCTAGCTTTCTAGCTAAACAATTAATTTGCAAAGTCGATCACTTACTCTTCTTCTAGAAATTAGACTTAAATTGGTTTCATTACCTAAGTCATGGAGTTACTTACAGTGCGTCCAGCTGTAGAAAGTTCGAAAATTTTATAATTATAAGTTTTTTTTTTTTTAAAGTTTCAGAAAAAAAATTAAAGAATTTTCTTCGACAGAATAACGCACACTTAATCTTTGACAAAAGATGAAATTAGGGACTCCAAATAGTGTCACTGACTTCCTAATTCTATTAATGCTATTAGAAATTAAAAAGGGGGGGGGGGGGGGTGAGGGAATTAAAATGTGTGAAGTTTCTCGTGATGTCTAGCTGAAGATTTGCCTGAATTGTCATCCAATTAACATTTTTTTTTTCAATTTCATGATGTTTAATTCAGGAAATGCCTAACCAATCACTGGAAAACATGCTGATTTGCTCAAAATCACAGCAAGAGAGAAAGCCAAGGCCTCAACCAGAGCAAGCTCTCAAGTGCCCAAGATGTGACTCTACAAATACCAAGTTTTGCTACTACAACAACTACAGCCTCTCTCAGCCAAGGTACTTTTGCAAGTCATGCAGGAGGTACTGGACCAAAGGAGGCACACTGAGAAATGTTCCAGTGGGTGGTGGGTGCAGGAAGAACAAAAGATCATCATCATCATCTTCATCAAAGAGATCAACCCAAGATCAACCACTCACACCCAATACAAACCCAATTATGATCAATAGCCTACCCTCCTTGAGTTATGACTCCAATGACCTTACCCTTGCATTTGCTAGGCTTCAAAAGCAGTCTGGGGAGCAGTTAGGGTTTGATGAGCATGATCATCACCTTTCTTTTTTGGGAAACCCAAGCAACAGCCATTGTGATATTTTAGGAAACTCCAACATTAACACTGCTTCTAGTGCTTCCCCTGCCTTTCTTGATGCACTTAGGAGTGGATTTCTTGGGACCCAGCAGAACAATTTCCAGAATTTGTATTATGGTAATTTTGGCAATGGGAACAATATGGGAGATGTTCAAGTGGATAATGGAAGTGGAGAAATGGGTTTGCCTTATAATGAGGAAATCAGCAATAATATTGCACCAACAACAGCTGTGACAGTTGCAACAATGAAGCAAGAGTTAGGCAATTTTGGTAGAGAAAATGATTGCAATAAGGTCTTGTGGGGTTTTCCATGGCAATTAAATGGAGATGCTAATGTGGGTAGTCATGATATTGATTCAGGGAGAGAAAGCTGGAATGGGATCAATTCATATTGGCATGGACTTATTAATAGCCCACTAATGTAAGATGTCCGGAGTCAAAAGGGTTTTCGAAAAAACTATGAAGCACAACTGGAGTTTTGGAAGCTAAGCAAATCAGTAGCAAAGTGTTTAATCTGTTTTGCAAGAAAAAACAAAGTTAAGGCATAGAGTTTCTTTTCATAACAAACTCAAAATCTTAGTTTTATTAGTCCTCTTGAGTTTTGTGTTGGAAGGATTTGATTCACCTGAAATCATCTCCATTTCCATTTGTTTTTTTTATCCCCCCTTCATTTTTTGTTTTGTATCCCATTATTGGTTCATAAACTAATGATATCTTAGATTTGTTTGCTAACTAAAGTAAGGAATTCTGCAGGGGTTGATTTTAATACCATTTTTCCTTATTGAAGAAAATAGTGAACGAGTTAGAGTGTTGTTTCATGGTCTATATGCAGTCTGAACTCTCTAGAAGTATTAAAAAGTGGTTGTTTGCCAGACTTTGGATTTTGAATAAGTAGTATTTTAAAGATATTCTATCATGATTATTTATTATTTTCAGGTATATTCTAAGGATAGAATAACTATATTTTTATTAAATTGAAAATAATTAGTATATGATAACGGGCTTGACGGGATTTTCTCTTCTCCCTAAGCATCAGAATTTCAGTATGGCATGAGCGCTAATTTCGGGATGGATTTTCTTTCCCTCAACGTAACCAAATCCAGCTTTAGATTTGGGCTTGAGAAAATGGTCAGTATTCAGTAATCACTTCAAAGAATTACCCATTAAAATATTATAAAGTGAGATTAGGATTTGAGAGAGTAGCCATCAGTATTTAGCTTAATATTTTTTAAGATTTGAGGTTGAAAGAATGGTCAATGATCAATTTAAACACTTCTTTTGAATATGTGATTTTGGCTGGCTGCTGTCTGTTGACAATGGAAGAGACTTCCTTGTAAATGAGAATTCTGCCATATTCTGATCAAGCGGGTGGCCCACAGTACCAAGTTCGGCCGCATTTTTTTTAAAGAAGTTGAATCAAAGCAACGGTCGCTGCCACTGAAAAATTAAAGAAAAAAAATGGCGAGAACAACTATTTTTTTTTTTGTGGATTTAGAGTTATTTTTGTTTTGGGTTTCTTTTGAAAAACGATTAAGTTCGAGTAGTCAGCAGCTCGAGTGCACTGAATCAGCAACCAACCAATCGTCTTTCCTTTGTACAAAATGATTATCAGTACCAAAAGAGAGAATTAATTAACAACAATTGCTACAGCTCTAAGCATCTCTCTCTAAAACTCTCCTCAGCTTCGTATATACTAGCATTTCTTAGAAGAAACTACACTATTTGATTTACCTTGATACAAGATCCAATATAAGCAACTGCAAAACAATGTTTCGCTCTAAAAACATGCCTAACACTCCCAAATATAGAACAAATCAAATTATCAGCCATTATGCTTTGCCTGCTGTTCTAAACTACACAGCTTTTTGCTATATCAATTTCTCTGTGACCGTAAATACAATTATTGCATGGTTGTCAACAAACTTAATTGATAAAGTCACTTGTTCACATACAATATTTGAGATCAAATCACATTCACATTCAAAATTAAACGG
The DNA here is from genome assembly GCA_023935145.1 of Bretschneidera sinensis. Taxonomy (NCBI): domain Eukaryota; kingdom Viridiplantae; phylum Streptophyta; class Magnoliopsida; order Brassicales; family Akaniaceae; genus Bretschneidera; species Bretschneidera sinensis. The sequence goes on from CM043700.1 coordinate 51,579,210, forward strand.
ATAAACAATGAGAGATGACTACCTCTTATTGGGCAACCCGGAACCAAAATACTCTGTAATATAACAATTATTAATCTATTACCTATTGTCATCAATCGAAGTCTCTAAATCAATCTCTTTTTTCTTCAATTTTTCTCTCAGATTTACGAGGACATAAATTCAAAGCCAATAATTCATTAACTGTTTCTTTCTTGGCTTAGCATGGAATATGGACAAGTAGAAGTTTTGTGTCTTTAAATAGCGAACTTTGGGTATAATGATTGTGCAAGCTGTCATCTAGTTTGATTATGGAAAATATTCAAGTATCCATTTGTCAAACAACCTATACCCCAACAGCAGATATTGACAATTAACCAAGTTTTCAACTAAAGAAAAGATTAATGCGAGTTAATTCAATGGTTACAGATCCTTTTGAAATTTACAACTTGCATATCAGCATGACCATACTTCATAGAGAAGCAACAAACAAACATGCATTTTTTTGCGTCACTCTTAGCTGGGTCCAAACAAGCAGTTGCAGAGGTCAGCAAGTTCAAAATTCTATCCTGAAAATCAAACCGCTGATGAACTATTCAAGGCATCTTAAGACCCATCAAGAAGCTTTGATTAGAGTCAAATCACAAATTATACGAGACAAGCCAAGTTTTCCAACAACAATTGCTCATATCAAATAAAACAGTTGAACAGTTTTAATTTTCAACTCACTAAAAATTCGTTGGAATATAATCAAAAGAAACTGAAATCAAAGCAAATATTTCAGTTGTTTTGACACGACTTTCCTATTCTAGTCAATCACAGAAACAAACAAGAACAAAAACCAAAAAACTTAACTTTTCGCCCAAGCAAGTCATTCATTCCCATAGACAAGAAAATATTTAATTTTCCCAAATAATCTCAACAGAAGAGTAACAAGAACATTTCATTAAGAAAAATAAAAAGAAGAAAAGAGGGGTAGATGGGTTACTGAATTGGCCTAAATTCTCTCTTAACTGGAGATTAGAAAAACCAAAACCAAACAAGGAGAAGCATTTGTTGAATGAGTTCAGGACCTTGGCTTCTCCTTCTTCTCCTTGAAGAGGGCTAACAGAGAGACGCCTGATACCTTTACAACCTTAAATCTGACCCCAGGAATATCTCCGACAGCATGCCCCTTTCGACCAAATCCAGCAATCAGCACCTCATCCTGCATACCAGAGGCACATATCATACTCAATAAGATAGCAAATACAACAGGAAAAACAAATTGCTTTAAATATTAAAATCTAAGTTGCTATTAATTTCTACACAGGGCTCACATTCTCTTCGATGTAGTTCAAGCACCCATCATTTGGTACAAAAGCTGCAATTTTCTTTCCATTCTTGATCAACTGAACTCGAGCACATTTTCTAATAGCAGAGTTGGGTTGCTTAGCCTCAATGCCACTGTACAATTCAGCAATCAAACACTTGTCGCTTACAACGTGCATGATTATTGAGCCCTCGAAATGGTAAAAAACAAAAACAATAGAACAATCTAATACTACTAAAAGATACCGTCATACATTTTCTCAAGAACAATCCCCTTTGCGTGAGAGGATCCAGCAAATGGCTTCTTCCATTCATTTCCAAGGTGGGACTTTTTATATGACTTATCAGCCCACCTTTGTCTTCTGCGGTGGGACTTCAGCTTGCGACCAGCTCCCATTCCACGTGTCTTCCTGTATATATATTCTCGCAGATTTTAAATTCATCACTATCAATATTCAATAACAGTAGACCACACATATCAACCACTTTATGATAACAGATCAACTAAAAGAAAAAAGATTAATAAAGGGTTGACATTAAAGTTTCAAAATGTTCACCCGTAAGCTTTGTTGGTTATAATACCATTCAATCAGTCAAAATCTATCTAACGCCTCAAAAACTGTCTTTCACCAACAACAAAAACCAACTGCTAACAGCTAACAAGAAACCCCACTTGCCTTACAAGAAAGCTTTTCATTCAACGTTATATTAAGAGAGTATAAAAGCAAATCCCAAATTCAAAATCGACTAATTTGTAAAAACAATCAAATGCAGCTTTCATAATACACGTGAAGGACAAAATAAATGACATGAAGGGCTGTTCTTGTAGCAGCCATGCTGCCTTGTATTTTGGAAAAAATTACACTTATCCAACAAAAAAAATTGAAAGCTTAAAAATTTAAACACTAAATAGCTTCCGTATCTTGCTAATATACCATGTTTCAGGCCTTGTTTTATCACTATTAATCAATATTCACCGCCAATCAAGTAAACAACAAGAACATCTAAAAGCTCAAAACACTGCCCCAGTCTTCTCGTTTCCATAATAACTACAGCAGCAAACGATTCGAATGTAATACACCATAGAGAAAAATCCAACATTGCATTAAAATAATCAAATTATTTGATTTAAGTTTAAGTTCCAGTCAAATAATAAACTTTCAAGTAAATCAAATAACCAGCAGAAAAATATTGATATTCCCATGCAAACAGATTCTCTTTTGGAAATCTCTAATTTATTTCATGCTAAAAATAAATGGAGTCCGTAAGTAAAGTAAACAAAAATATATACAAATTAATAAAATCTTCGGAGAAAAATCTTGTTTTCCCCTAGAAATAATTTCCATGGAAGCAAACAGATTAAGATTTAGGGAAGAGATAAAACATACCCCATGGTGATTGTACGAGGAAGCGCTTCTGACTGTGGTTAAGCTAAGGGCTTCGAAGCTTCAGAGTCCAGAATAAGAAGATACAGTCTTAATTCTCAAGCCGCTAGCTACGAATGAGAGAAAACCCTAAACCTTTTATTTAAAGACAGCACTCGATTATATTAAGTTATTTGCTTTAGTTTTTCCTACTATTTCTGGTTTTACAATTTGGCCCAAATCTTTTGTACTGTTAGGCCTGTCCTTCTGGGCTGGACTATCCTAGCCAAACTAGACTTCCATTATCAAATAAACTTTTTTCTTTTCCATTTTCAACAAGTGAAAAATCGCATAAAATCATTGATATCATTATTTTCTATTGTGTGATATTGGGTTCAAAATTTAATAATCAAAATATTTTTTTGTTAAAAGGTAAAGGGTGGAATTTTTTATTTTCAAGTTATATCATAGATATTCTATGATTCATGTCAACTCATATACAATCAAAAACTGAATCAAAACTTGCAAGTTGAACGAGTTAAAATAACTTATATAACATAATCCATATAACTTATTTATTCGCTTAATCATTTTAATGCGTCAATTAATTTAATTAAAAAAATTATTTATCAAAGGATAAAAAATTTGAGACTATTTTACCCACAAGCTCATGAACTAAAAAAGTATTAATCATTTCGTCAAATAGATTATTTATAAGAGATTTTAATAAGAGTTTTTTGTCCTTACTGTTATAGTCATGGACATATGAGCTAATAATTGGGCACTACATGCTAGGGCTAGATTTCATAATGAGCTTTGTAGGATTCAATTCTTGTCAGAGCCAAGGTCCATTTAGATTGTTGACCCAATTAAAATAACATAGGCCTAACTTGTTCTATGATTGATTTGAAAGAATTGGACAAAGAGCCGTGACAGTCAGCTTTCAAATCTATGTTTTGCTTTGACCCAATCCGAGACAAAAGAGAGGTTTGACAATCCATCTCGGTGACTTGAACATAACCGGTTAATAACCACGTTTTTTTCTATAAAAAAAACAATAATTATATTGTTAAGTTGAGTATTTCACTCGTCAAGAGAGTACGAAAAATTACAAAAACATAAACTTAATATATACTAATGAGCATTAATACAAATTTAATATATATGGGTATCAAAAACTTAAACTTGACAATCCGAACACACAAACGCTTTTCAAACTCAATTACGAGACAACAAACTCAAATATAATTCATACTACAGGAGATTACAAGAACATTAACTTGATATACATAAATAAATATCAATATAACTTAAAAGTTTAAACTCAAAAATTTTAAACTCAAACCATATATATAAATATTTTTTATTTTTTTAAATATGAAATATCTTATGTTAATATCTTGACATATATAATATTTTTTTAATTAATAAAATGCATAAACAGAAATTGGTTGCAAATTAATACCACAAAGATCATTACTTTACACCATAAAATTTCAAAGACTTTCAACGCAGGAGTGCTATTGACAGCACGTGCATTACACATTGCAAGTGCGGGAACGACAGCCATTCGAGCGTCCAATGCATGAGCCAATTTTAGCCGTCAATCACACCACTCACAAGCGACCATAACATCCCTCTTTGATGCAATTAACCCTTACAAAATACCAAAAGGCAAGCTTTAAGAAAAATGATTGCAAGAGCTTTTGAAATATTTAACAGAAACTCCAAGACAATGCCTCTAAGTATTTGTGGAGCAATAACGAACTAACCAAAGGCAAAGAACAATGCCTTCCTCCAGCTAGATCTCTATAATTCTATGGAAGTAAAGTCTGCATCTTCACATACAATTATCAGGATATTTCTACTACGACATAAATATTCATAGGTTTAGGAGAAAAGACAGAAAAACTATGGTGATTACTGCCCATCACTTTAATACTAACAGCTTCCAAAATGTGCCGATTCTGATTCATAACAAAATGACTTGGCTGTTATTACACCGCGTTTATCTGTCTAGAAACGAAGAAAACCAGTTGTTAGGATTTCAGAAAAGACAGATGGTAGAAAAACTAGAACTACCTAAGATTTTAGAAAATTGTATTCAACCTGCCTCATTATGAATTCTATTTCTGCGGCTTCTTCCACAACACACCGATCTTCTTTAGCATGTTCCCATTTTTCTTCTTCAGCAAGTCATCATCCATGTCTTCAGAATAAGGTGAGCTTATCTTCCCTGCAACGGGATTATAGTTGCTGTCCAACGATCCAGTTCTCTCCATAAACTTCCCATTATTCCCAGTTGAAAGCATAGAAGCAGCTGCCTCCGCAGCCTTCCTCCATTGATCAGATTGCACCTTAAGCCTTCTCAACTCCGCCTCCATTTCAGAATTTGCTGCCTGTGAAGCCTCCAGCTGCTCAGCAACCCTTGTTGCCCTCTGGTTACTCTTATTGGCCTCTTCCATGGCAAGCCCAAGCTTGACAAGAGCCTCTCGCTCAGCAGACTTCGCCACCTCTATTTGTGCATCCACCTCAGCATTCACTTTGCCCCGGTCCATTTCCCTTTTACTGATTTCCAACTTCAGCATCTTATCCTCTTCAGATATATTCTGCAGCTCTGTCTCCTTATCCATCAAATTCGCCTTCAAATCTGCAACGGCTTCCTTTAATTTCTTCAGCTCATTTTCCAGTTCGGCATCTCTCTGGTATCCTAGGTTCTTGTCAAGCTTCATATGAAGGACCTCATTCTCCTCCGATATACCCTGTAATTCAGTCTCCTTATCCATCAGGTTCGCTTTTAACTCCTCAATATCAGATTTTGTTTTCTGTAATTTAGCTTCCAGCTCAGCCTCTCTCTGGCTGGATCCTGATTTTATCTGCTCCACCAATTCATAAGCATTCCGTATCTGTACTGTGCTCTGGATTTGTTCCTCATGGCATTTAATCTCGGCAGCTTCAAGAGCAGATCTCAATCGCTCTGCCTCAGACTTCAATGGATAGAGCTCTGCTTCAAGCTGATTTGGTTGCCCTGATTTCTGATTTTCTCCAGTTTCCTGCACAATATCATGATCAGCTGAAGACTCTCGACAAAGGTTGCTGCCTCCACGAATCAGGTCTCCCTCAAGTTTACTGACAAGTCCTTCCAGTAAGCTCACACGTGCCCTTGACTGCTCTAACTCTGAAGCAATGGAGTTGTAAGCTTCAATGGCTTTCATGCCATCTGACCTGAGTGCCTCTACAGACTCTTTTGCGGTCTCCAGTTGCAGCAGAGTTTCTCTAGCCAATGCTTGGGCCTGAGCTTCTGATTCTTTGCTATCCCTAAGCTGGTTTTTCATGTTCTCCACAAGAGAAAGAGTTTCGACTAGGTTTCCTTTCAAGCTCTGGAGCTCCACGTCTGCTGATTCTACTTGCTTGGTATGTCCAGACCCAGATTCAGCAACCATTTCAAGCTGAACCTTCAGACGCTGAATCTCACTCATGGCAGATGCCAAAGCAGCTGCATCGATGGAATGCTGCTTCTGGATAGCCTCAAGCTCAGACTGCCATGCTCGATCCTGTTCTTGTGAGATCTTTTGAAGCTCAAGAACACGAGCTTCCTCAGAAGCAGATAGCTCTAGCAGCAGCTTCTGGGACTCTTCAAGCTTTGAAGACATGGCCAGTAGTTGCTTCTTGAACTCCTCGGCATCTTGCTGTGCTTGATTCTTTGATGATTCAGATGAACTAATCTGATCCTTTGCCTTCTTCAGCTCCTCCTGAAGTTGAGCAGTCTGAGATTCCAATTCAGATATTCTGCTTGGGCGCTTCTTCTGGAGCAAGAACAAAGATAATGGTTTAAAAAATGTGCGCCAATTCCATCTGCACTAGGTTTATAAGTGATACAAATAGCAAGTGATGCAAACATTTCTACTTGTAATATTACAACTATGATACAAAATTCCATATATATGAAGAAAGGAGCACTAGAAAAAGATCCGAGGGAGGCTAATATTTCATAAACAAAGACCACAATGAAGTAAAGACAATGAACACTAAGTGCCATAAATCCTTTCATTTAAAGGTAGAATAATACGAAAGGAAATCAGAAAGACTTGCATGATTTAGCAATGTGCCTATATCCACAGACAAGATGAGAAAGAATTAAACTTTCCTCTCTCAACCACCAAAAGTAAATGTTTCACCTAATTCCAATAAAGCCCAAGGAGACACATAATAATATAATGCAAGATATCTATCCACACTAAATTAATACAACTGCTAGGTGTCATGGAAAAGGACCACAGCAGCTCTTTGGATCTCCCATACTCTCTACAAGATGAAAACTTTTCGCATCACCTGATCGGTGCACAGATATGCAATATCTAAAACATAATAGAATATTTTCGAGACGGTACTAAGGAAGAAGACAAAAATAGGATAAATTACACTGCTATTTTCCAGAGGACTTCAGATGTTTCACTAAGACAACAACTTCAAGAGGATCATGTGCATGCTGAATTGTATGAAACAACATCCAGCTCAAGTTTGCGCACAACTTCCCATATCCAAAATCTCAACTCTTAGGCTTTTTCAAACCATTTTTAAAGGCAAAAACTAATGTTCTGCAATAATTGTATAGATTCTGTAAAATTATTCAAATTTTGTACTTTTAGCAAGGTTGATGGGATTCATTTTATAGGGTACCTCAGTAACTGGGCTTCTTGGTGACCGACGCTCAACAAATTTCGGGCTTCGATTTTTCGGTGTTCTACTTGCTGAAGTTGAAGAAGATGAAGAGTCAGGCTCTAGTCCAGTTGTCTTGAGTTGGCGAACAACTCGAGGAGACACCTTTTGTGGCACTTCTGAAGAGCTGCTTCTGCAAACAAAATCATTGAAATGCTGGTCAGGTACACAGAGAGTATATTAACAATCACAGACTTCTAGAATGAAATTTCATAGTTTTATGTCGCAGGAATAACGAACTGGCTTTTAATTCATGTTACACACACATGAAGGCTCTATGTACTACTTATAAACTGCCAACTTAGCAATTAATTTACATTGTTTAACTGAATAGCTGGACTGTCTAATTATACCATCTTTCGTGACAGATTAAAATTTGGGAACCATGCCACATTGAAATTTGAGAAATAATTTTCAAGAAGTTAGGAAAATTATGCAAAAAAGAAGTACACAATCATACTAGTTAGAAATAAGGAGCAAACTTATCAGATTGAAATTTATTGGAATAATGAGAATATTTTGTGGCATACTGTGAACAAAGTATATTTCAAGAATTCGTAAAAATTCACAAACTACTGATTTATGGATGATGAGATCGGCTAATTTAGCTAAGAGCCTATTTGTCACAGGGCACTAAAATTTTGGGGGAAAATTAGAAATGCAGTTATCTGGACACCTAAATTTGTGAGAATCATAATATACTGCAGTTTCCTTGAAATATAACCTGCAACTATTTAGGCGGCAGCCAGCCTGCAGCAGACACTCTCCTAAACTACTAGAGAATAATCACACATCTAAGACTAACTTGAAGGGAATATGTGTGTGCGTGAGCGGCTGTGTTTGTGTGTTTTATTAGAAGGTGGTAGAATAACGAGAGACCAGCTTAAAAGCTGCCTGACATTGCAATTCCAGCTTGCTCCAGAGATTATCACATTAATAAATGGACTTCTTGGTATACAAACTTTACATTAGAACAATGTAATATGAAAAAAATTGACAATTGAAATCCAGTATGCAACCAAACAGATTGATTCCCCATTTTAGGACCCTACCATTGAATCTTCCAAATTAAGTCCAATGGTCAAGTATAGCTCAACATACCCCCAAACTATCAGCTAAGTCATGTATAACAGAAAGTATTTGTCATTTCAGTGATCACCAATAACACATCTTAATGACAGATTTTCTGCCCCATGAATATTTGAAAATCAGAGTAAAACAACTTAAATTGTGAATTTTTAAGTCTTTCCTCTCATGAAATTGGAAGATTAGGAGATAGAAAATTAACAGTGCAACATATAAATCATCAATCTAGAGTAGACAATTAGACATAAATACAATTTGTTTTGAAAAGATGGAGGCATGGAGCCCCTGAACTGCCCCTGTGGATCCCACAAAAGCACCTCAGCATAGCCTAGAGTTAAGACAGGACACAAGAAAAAATGCCAGATCTTTATTTTGATGTGAAAGAAAGTAAATGCAGCTCAAGCCTCTTACCACAAAATATGGTCCACAATTCTGTTGTGCCTTCGATAGTGAAACTTGCGTAAGTTCATAGCTAATGGGAACACATGTATGGATATTTCAAGAGAAATAAGAAAATTCAAAAAGAGAACTAAAAAGAGTTAAAAATTAAGAAGAGTCTATAACAACCAGAAAGTAAAAAAAATGGACTCGTCAATTTCCAGCAAAGACCTTCACTGGGACGTCTATGCTCTTTTAGTATTTGATTAAAACCAGATTACCATATATGGTAAGAAGTGATAGGATAAGTTTTAGCATATACTCTATTGCCTTAAATAACAGAACCCCGTAAATTTTACCAGCAACATACCAAGAAATCTCTAAAGAGAATATAGAGCAGTCAAAAAGGCACTAGAAATTACCTTGCTTTTGGAGTCTGCATAATTTGAATACCCTTCTAGGCACGAAAGTAAAAAAGGAAAATGGAGTTATTTATGCTTGACTACTTCAATGCTACCTGACCCACAAGACCTGCAACAGATCAGAAAAAATCACAAGTTGAAACAAGAGAATCCAATGCGAATATACATGAAGAAATTAATGGGGTTTATATGAAGGACAGCTGCTTCTTAATTTATCATCACACATATGAAACCATAAAGGAAAAAGATACATTAATCACTCAAATCAAACATAATAAAAAGAACGTTCAAAGAAAAAGTTTAGTAACTTTGTTCACTATCAATTTGTTAACCAGACAGTAAAAGCAAATCTTAATTTTTGCCCATTGAATGCTATCACAGTTCTACCATGCTCATGACCAATTATTGTTATCACAAGCGGACCTACAAGGCTACACTTACAGAAACAGAGTCACTAAAATTACACAAATACCCCCACCAGACCACCCTTCTAATTCACTGCAAAGGGGCATTAATCTAATTTAAGGTGAAGTTTCCTCCTCCATTGCTGCCGTGAAATGAGGACATTAGCTGTAGTGCCGCACTACAATTTTATGTGGGGTTCAAATTTTGAAGAAGACAAAAAAGTCTACAATTACCGCTTAAATCCTTGTTATTTTGACTGCAGAAGGCCATATGCCACCAGTACTCTGTTTGTTTCCAAGGAAAATATTTTCTAGGAAAGTTTCAAGCAAGAAAGGAAAACAAAGTTTCATGATAAAGCATAAACAATTAAGAAGCTCCAAAGTAAAATACATGAAAAGACTTGAGAAAGCAAGCACCCTCCAGACAAGATCTAAAGCAGCAGGGAAAGAATCAGCTAAAAGTTCGTATTTATGCAAATAAAAAACAATGCAGCTTAAAAATACCAACAAAAATAAGTATGAAAATATATCTGCTTTGAAAAAGAGGGTTAAAGAGACTAGAGAAAGTATGTATGTAAAATCAAACTTTTTGAGATTCGAATTTTCTCAGTAAAGTAAGTAAAAAAAAAAAAGCCTGCAACTTCAAGCAAACTCCATAATATATCAGTTCACTTTTACAGAGATTCAGATTTCACGGAAAAAGAACTTCAAAAGAAACATCATTACCATGAGGAGCCCCAAAATACGTACATTATCCATATATATACTGACCCAAAAACCACAAACCAATCACAAATAAAACAAAAATATGAAAGAAAGGCCAAAGGAGAAAGCTGTTACCCATTTGGTTGCTAAGAAAATAGAATATATATGTCTTTTAAGAAAATAAAAGAGAAAAACTTTAACTTTCAATCACACTAAACTGAACCATGAACCATATAGCAGTATGTGTTAGGAAGGTTGTAAAAGAAATTTACCTTTTCTTCCCTTTTACTGCATTTTCTCAGCAGCCAAACAAAGAGCCTTTAATTATTAGAAAGTAAAAAAAAAGAACGCTTACTGCAACTGTAAAAAGCCTTACCGTGGGTAACATGGAAAATGAGAGCTGGGTCTCGTGAGCTTGAAATTGTTAGAGATGTATTTGTATAAGAAGCAAAGAAGCACCCATAGACTGGAAATGGAAGCTCAATAGTCAAGAGGAGTTGTTGTTCGTCTTGCGACTTTTTCTCTCTCTTTCTCTCTGACTCTGTATTTGTTTGGTACTGAAGAAGGAGACGTGAAATGCAAAACGGAGAGAGACGAGTGGACTGATTTTGTCGTTTTGAAGTGGATTAATAAGCCAATTTCAAACATGATTTTTTCGTTCCAAGTTATATTATTTTTAACAACACCAAAACGGCGTCGTTTAGACACTAAACTATTTTTCACTTTTTCTTTCTTGAAAACTCAAAATTATAAATAAAAATTATTATTGGAGAGAAAAATTGTTCATCAGTTCATGCTAACCAATATTGTTTCTAAACTTAAAATGGATAAGTAAAATTGACACCTTTTTTACTCAATCTCATTAAAGGGAAAATTTTGTTATGATCCAATTTAAGATTTACCTTTGAAATTAAATTACACAAAAAATTATACATATCATAATAAATAATTTAAAAAGTAAAAAAAATAATGAAATTTTATATACACCGTAATTTGAGAACTAGAAAATAAAATAAAATAAACTTTTCCTTTAATTAATAGCTTAAGTAGCGATTTTAAAAAAAAAAAAATTAATATACAACTGAAGTCCTCAAACTTAAGATTTTTAAATACAACTTGTCGTCATCATGCCTGATGACAAGAGCGTTATCAACTGTCATTTTCTTATCAGGATTTTGTTTCAATAAGCTACTCTTTTTCTCCTAAATAAATAAATTAAAATTTTGGTCGGTCTTAAAATTGAATAAAAACGTCTCCATTTAAGAAAAGAAGTGAATGATAAAACATCATGGCCAATATGAACAATTCGACTCATGAACACTCTTAATCGTGAGTTTAGCTTAATGATAACTTAAAAAGAGAATAATATATCGATTTCAATTCAAATTATTTTTCTACGATCAAAAATATATATTTGCACCAGTGTTTTTAAAAACGGGACCCACGGGCGAAATCGGACCAAAAAGCCCATGGGCATATTTGTTGGGGCGGACGCAAAACGAATAAAATCAGCACATAACACCAAAACAACGTCGTTTTACCAATAAACCTTTTAAATTTTCTTTCCGGCGACTCGAACTCATGCCCTAAAGCATCCAAAATCTTAACCAATGAGCTAACACGACTGTAAAATCATTTTTACACTTCATAAATATATAATACATATTATCTATCTTAATAATAATTACAAATAATTTAATTAATCATTTACAAATTACAACAATATAAAAATATAAGTTATACTTCATATAATTTATATATTAATACTTATAAAATTATAATTATCACACTATAGAGAGTTAGTAAAGTATTAAACTTTGATAAAAATGAATTAAAATTAAAATTAAAATAATTTTATTATTCTAATTAATTAATTAATATTATTTTATTAAAATTTCAAAATACCTCAAAAGATTCAAAAGACTTATCCGGATTAATTATAATTAATATTATAATTATCACACTATATGCTCACATTTAACACTCTTGCTCATCAAATTGTTTGATATTTGTGTAAAAATATTTTGATAAATATTTATTCATAGGTCTTAAGTTAGTAAAGTTTATTGATAATTTATTTATTTATATTATTTCAATTTTTTAGTATTTTTATAATTTAATTAATATTATTTTATTCAAAACGCCACAACGTTTCAAAAGGCTTACGCCTCGCCTCACTGAAGCAAAACACCTCACCTAACACCCTCGCCTCTGAAAACACTGATTTGCACTATAAATCTTTTAGCGAAAAGACGTTGGAGCTTTTATACCTTAGAATCTTCATCGAAATAATTTTATTGTTCTCAAAGTATGTTGCTTACTCATGATGCACACATAAACCATTTTTTAATTATTGAAATCAAGATCCATTTAAGTCCTACCTAATCCATTAATTGCGTCAATTAAGGAAAAAAAAATGTCAACTTATGATCATTAAACCACACAATTAAAAATAATATAGAGTTTGAAAAATCATACATTTGACTGAATTTCGTGGCAAACATAACTCAAATGGACATAAATGAACATGCCCTTCCAAATAATTTCATGTTTAAAAGTTTGTCCTTTCTGGTCTCCATATTTCATATGGCTACTAGAAAGCTTCACATGGCATGTTTTCATTTTAGGCTAAACCATTGTTTAGGTTGTCATCAATACTCGAGAGATAAATTCATAACGAGACAAACTTTGAATGGGGCTAAGAACAGAAGCTTGCTTGGTCCCTTTTGGGTTCAGGAGGAGCTGGGCCAAGAAGATTCTACCATAATTTTGGCCAATGGGCTAACCAAACAAAATTATTTAAAATGTGTTTTGGGCTTAAAAGAGGCAAAGAAAATGGATTATGGGGAAAAAAAAAGACCGTATTAATGGGCCATTTGGATGGAATTGATGATTATTGGTTGCTGACCTTTTTTTTTATTGATACTCTGGATTATAATCAAAATTTCTATGCCCCATTGGAGCATGGTGTTGGGCCTCATTGGAGACTTACTATTATCAAACTTTGCAAAATGTTGTTTTCTTTTTTAATTTTTTTTTTTAAAATTAGACAACACAACGAAAGGCATTTAGAATCTCTTTAGAGAAGTTTATGAAAAAAACTAAATTTGTATAAAAAAAAAACTGTTTATAAACCAGGCTAAATGATACCTTAGTTAAGACCATTTATATACGCCACAGTGAGTCACCTAACCTAGTACAATATGACCAAGCCACACACACAAACCAATCTGATCGACAACCTACAAACATGTAGTTGACTAGTCCATTTAATTTTCAATTTTTTTGTTTGTGAAAAAGAGATCGAGAAAAATGGTGACAGTTTTTAGGTCTAGTTTGAGTACTTCGTGACTTGCACGACATGTGTTTGTTTTCACTATTATGCATTAATATGATTATTAAATTTTTTAATAAGTCTTCTCCAATCTCATTTCTATAAAAAATAATATATATATATATATCTAATATTTTTTTTCATATTTATAGAAATTTATAAGAAAATATAATGTTTTAAACTATTTCTGTTAGCATAGCTCAATGGCAATCATTAGCTTTGTTGTGGGATTTAAGACCTATAGCGACGGTTCCTTATTGGTATAAACCTTATTTGTTTTCTTTTTCAAATTTCCTGCTGATGCATAATGGATAATACCTTCCTACAAATTATCAAAATAGAAATTATCGAAAATAAAATGTCAAAATAGGCAAATACAGTACATATGAAGATTAATTTCGTTCATAAAAAACCAAGATTAATTTGATAAAATGAATTTTTTTCCATTTTTCTTTTTTCCTAATTTTCAGCTCAATTAAACACATAATTAAGTGAAACATTCATCATTGTTAAAAGAAAAGAAAAGACATCAGATATTCATTTTATTATTATTAAACACATGACGGAAATAATCGACTTCTCATTTTTTGTTTTATTTTTTTTATCATCTTATTTTTAATAAAAATTAATAGGAAAGGAAGTTTGGTTTTAATAAAAAAAAAAAAAAAAAAAAAAAAAAAAAAAAAACTTCAACTCCTTTAAGTATATTTAGATAAAATGATGCAACCAACAGAAGCAGAAATTTTGAAAAGAAAATAGATTTTAAAATTCACATGGCTTGATGTTCAATCAAGAACCAAGTAATCATCTGTACAACCACCCTTTTGCACATGTGAAATTTCCTAGCAACTCTTATAGAAACAGGAAAATAAATAATATTTTGTAAAGTTGCTTTCTTGGCTCACACCCAAGCGTGAACAAGCCATGTGAATTTGAAAAGTAAACACCCACTTCTAATCAATATCTTAATCAGCAATCTCCTAGCATCTCTTAATTAGGTTTAATTTAGTGGTGAGTAACTAAAATATAACTCCCCAAAACTGCAACAAGAAGTCAAGAAAACGATTTTTTCCCAAAATAGTAGAGTAGATATCACACCCTCTAACCCTCTGAAACAAATTTAATCCATGCAATTCATCCTTCTTTTATAGTAAAGTATTGTTCGGATTAGCTCTAGTTTCAGTTTTGGATTATAAAAATATTTTTTAATAAAATAATTGTAAAACTCGAAGATATTTATATTAGAAATCATATCAATGATTCATAGAAATCTACAAGAATCACTATAGAACAATATAAAGCATCAAAATAAGATTTGATAAAAAAAATTAGTGATGATGACACAGCTAACAAATGAGAGGAGAATCCTATTCAAGTTCCAATTGATCCAGTTACAATGGCTCAAGTTAAAAAGTTCAAGGAAACTCTCAATGAGCTGATTCAACACATTTGGGCTAAGAATCATCTTTGGAGGCCCAAAGATGATGCTATACGTGATCCACAATGATGAGTTTCCATAATTCAAGCTTTGGAATAATCTAGCAACTCAAGATTGTGAATTCAAATCTTAGTTTCCCAAAATTGGAGACTTACTCGTTTTGGTTGGCTAATCAAGGAAAATGGCTGGCTGCAATTTTTTTTATTACTTTTTCTTAATTGTTTTCTTATTAATTTAATTGCTGAATGATAAGGCTCACATGCCAAATTATGCACTTTTCTTATTTGGATTTTAGGTTATCAGAATTCAGTTACCAGAATTCTAGTATGAAACATATTCATTAGTTTCCTTTTTCTAATTGCTTACGGATTCCTTAGTTTCCTTTTTCTAATTGGTTACGAATTCTCATATATTTAAATAACTATTGACTTTTTGGAATAAGACATTTCGGATTTGATTCATACTTTGTGAGAGAAAATTCTCTTTGGTTCTTTTAGAATTTCTGAACTTATCGGAGTTTCCGTGACGTTCATCTTCGACTTATCAATCAATCCTTCCATAATTGATTGTGGTGTCTTCATTATACCAAGGTTCTTGCTTCAATATAAGCAACGGGTTGTGGTCTCACATAAATCTGCTTCTAGACGATCTTGTAATCCTTCTTGATCCACCAATTTCTTAGTTCTTGGCGTGGATCATATCATTTGGTATCATAGCGGGTTCTAGTTGCAGGTTTGCTTATCTTTTGTTTTGTTTCATTGAGAAGAAAAAAAAAGGTGGAAATTCGAAAAAAGAAAGAAAGAACGAATTCCTAGTTTAGAAAAAAAAAACGTGAAAAAAAGTGTGTGATATTTAGATTCAATCCTTTCAATTCTTGTTTTAATTTCTCATCTTTGTTTTCCTTGTATTCTATCATTTAAATCCGAATTTCTTTGTGAGCTGTTGGTGAATTATTGCTGGAAACTTTGATACTTGTTTGGTTAGTTTGATAAGAACCTATAGAGGATTATTACGAGTGGAAAAAGGCAAGAATGGTGAGCACATAAGAGGGTAAAAGCCAATCTGATTTTGTGTAAAAACACGAGTGGAATTGAGTGACTTATTCTTTAAGTGAAACACGTGAGGGAATGTGTGAGGTTCTTTTGTTCTTTTTTTTTTCTAACTTTGTTTTTGCAACAAACATGTCAGACAACAAGAACAAAAGTAATTCCGGAGATATGTCGGGAGAGGGTGATCCGAAGTTGCTCATGGAGGTTTTAATGGGCGAGATGAGGAGAGTATTGAGAACGGAGATGGAGTAGGTTCATAAGCAGATAGATCGGGTAGAAAATGCACGTGTGGGACAGCAACAAAACGCTTCTACTGTGCGTAGGAGGGAGAGAGCTCAACCTAGGGGAGAGAGAGTTGAAGATGAAGAGTATTATGAGAATGGATTTGATGAAGAAGATGATCGGGAATCAGTTGTTAGCCATAGAAGATTTGGTAGTCGAGGTAGAGAAGCTAGGAATCGGGAAGATAATAACTTTGGTAGTATTAAGATAAAGATTTCATCGTTTCAAGGCAAAAATGAACATGAAGTTTACCTTGAGTGGGAGAAGAAGATAGAATTGGTATTTGATTGTCATAATTATTCCGATCTTAAAAAGGTTAAACTTGCGGCCATTGAATTTTTTGACTATGCGATTGTTTGGTGGGATCAACTAGTGTTAAATAGGAGGAGAAATAGAGAGCGTCCAATGGAGACTTAGGAAGAGATGAAAACCGTGATGAGGAAACGATTTGTTCCAAGCCATTACTACCATGAGTTGTACCAAAAATTGCAAAGTCTTACACAAGGTAGTCGGAGTGTGGAGGATTATTATAAAGAGATGGAAGTAGCTATGATCCGAGCAAATGTAGAGGAGGATAGAGGCTACTATGGCTAGGTTCTTGGCTGGTTTGAACCGAGAAATTGCCAATTCGGTGGAGTTGCATCATTATGTGGAGTTGGAAGATATGGTGTGCATGACTATCAAAATTGAGAACCAACTCAAGAGGAGGGGCAACAATACACGGCAAAACGCTAACTCGGGTTCATTTTAGTGGCTGAATTTTGTGAAGAAAGAGGAGAGGCAAGCCACGGCCAAGCCCAAAACCGAGCAAAAACAAGAAAGTACCAGCCATGAAAATCAAGGTAAAACTGACTCTTCCACCACTAGAAATCGTGATATTAAGTGTTTTAAATGCCAAGGCAGGGGTCACATAATAAGCCAATGTCCGAACAAAAGAATTATGGTATTGTGAGATAATGGTGAAATTGAAACCGATGGCGAAGAAGATACCGAATCTATGCCACCATTGGAGGATGCGAGTGATGAGGAATACGCTGCCCAAAGAGAATTGTTGGTTACAAAGAGAGCTCTAAGTGTGCAAATCAAAGAAGATGACGAAGTGCAGCGAGAAAACATCTTTCATACTAGATGCCACGTACAAAACAAGGTATGTAATGTGATTATTGATGGAAGTAGTTGTACTAACGTTGCTAGCACTACAATGGTTGAGAAATTAAGGCTGCCAACAATTAAACATCCTCGGCCTTACAAGTTGCAATGGCTCAATGATAGTGGTGAAGTGAGGGTGAACAAACAGGTGTTAGTTTCCTTTCGGATTGAAAAATATGAAGATGAAGTTTTGTGTGATGTAGTTCTGATGCAAGCTGGACACTTGTTACTAGGTCGACCATGGCAATTCGATCGGCGTGTTAAGCATGATGGCTTCACCAATAAATATTCGTTTGTAAGCAATCAAAGAACAATCATTCTAGTTCCTTTGACACCAAAGCAGGTTTATGAAGATCAAGTGAGGTTACGAAAAGAGAGCAAAGCAAACGAAAAAGAGTAAGAATCAAAAAGAGAAAATGAGAGAGGCCAAGAAAATTAAGAGAGAAAATAAGAGAGCTGATTTGGCCATTGAGAGAAAAACAAATTTCTATGCAAGAAATAGTGAAATAAAAATAGTGATGTTTTTAAATCAGCCAATGATTGTACTTTTGTACAAAGAGGCATTAAACACTAACCAATTTGATTCATCTTTGCCTAGTTCTATTGTTTCTCTTTTGCAGGAGTTTGATGATATCTTTCCCGAGGAGATTCCACATGGTTTATCTCCTATTCAAGGAATTGAACATCAAATTGATTTCGTGCCCGGTGCTATAATTCCAAACCGACCAGCCTATCGAAACAATCCCGAGGAGACAAAGGAGCTACAAAGGCAGGTTAGTGAATTGATGGAAAATGGGTACGTAAGAGAAAGCATGAGTCCATGCGTTGTTCCGGTGATTATGGTTCCTAAAAATGATGGGATATGGAGAATGTGCGTTGATTGCTGAGCAGTCAACAATATAACAGTAAAGTATCGACATCCTATTTCTCACTTAGATGATATGCTAGATGAACTGCATGTTGCTTGTGTATTTTCTAGGAGTGGATATCATCAAATAAGAATGAAAGAGGGTGATGAATAGAAAACTGCTTTTAAAACGAAACATGGTTTATATGAGCGGTTAGTTATGCCATTTGGATTAATAAATGCACCGAGTACTTTCATGAGATTAATGAACCATGTTTTGCAAGGATTTATAGGCAGATTCGTTATTGTTTATTTTGATGATATTCTCATTTATAGTACAAACTTAGATGATCATATTGTGCATTTAAAATCAGTTTTGGATGTACTTAAAAAAGAGAAGTTGTTTGCTAACTTGAAGAAGTGCACCTTTTGCACCAATAAGCTTGTGTTTCTTGGTTTTGTTGTGAGTGCACAAGGAATACAGGTTGATGAAGAGAAGATCCGTGTAATTAAAGAATGGCCAAGTCCCACGAGTGTAGGTCAAGTTCGTAGTTTTCATGGCCTTGCTAGTTTTTATAGGAGGTTCGTGAAAAACTTTAGTAGTATTGACGCACCACTTACCGAAGTCATCAAGAAGAACGTTGGATTCAAATGGGGAGGCAAGCAAGAGAAGGCATTCCAATTTATCAAATAAAAATTAACTCATGTTCCTTTACTTGCTTTGCTTGATTTTACTAAAACGTTTAAAATTGAATGGGATGCTTCAGGTTTGGGTATCAGCGCAGTTCTTATACAAGGAGGAAGACCAATTGCATATTTCAGTGAGAAATTAAGTGGGACAGCTTTAAACTACCCTACTTATGATAAAGAATTTTATGCGTTGGTTCGAGCATTGGAGACATGGCAACACTATCTTTGACCTAAGGAGTTCGTGATTCACACCGATCATGAGTGCTTGAAGCATTTAAAGGGTCAACACAAGCTGAGTAGGAGACATGCACGATGGGTAGAATTCATCGAGACATTTCCATATGTCATTCGATACAAGCAAGGTAAGGGAAACATCGTTGCAGATGCACTTTCTCGAAGGTACGTATTACTTTCTACTCTAGATGCAAAATTACTTGGTTTTGAGTACATTAAAGAATTGTATCCTTCAAACAACGATTTTTGTGAGGAGTTTCGGGCTTATGAGAAAAATGCAGTGGGTAAGTTCTTTAGGCATGAGAGTTTTTTATTTCGGGAGAATAAGTTGTGTGTACCTAATTGCACTTTGCGTGATTTGTTAGTAAGGGAATCCCATGGAGGAGGTTTAATGAGTTACTTTGGAGTTGCTAAAACCTTAGCCGTTTTACAAGAACACTTCTATTGGCCACACATGAAAATAGATATTGAGAGAATTTGTGGTAGATGTGTCACATATAGGCAGGCAAAATCTCTAGTGCAACCCCATGGTTTATACACGCCACTGCCCATTCCTAGTGAGCCTTGGATAGATATTTCGATGGACTTTGTGTTAGGTTTACCAAGGTCTAAATGTGGTAGAGTTTCAATTTTTGTGGTTGTGGATAGATTTTCTAAGGTAGCACATTTTATTCCATGTCACAAAACTGATGATGCTTCCATGTTGCTAATTTGTTCTTTAGAGAAATTGTAAGATTACATGGTATGCCTAGAACAATAGTTTCGGATAGAGATGCTAAGTTCTTGAGTTACTTTTGGAAGACTTTATGGTGTAAGTTAAGGATAAAGCTATTATTTTCTACTACTTGTCACCCACAAGCTGATGGTAAAACTGAAGTAGTGAATCGAACTTTGTCTACTTTGTTGAGGGCTATCATTAAAAAAAACATCAAAACTTGGGAAGAATGTTTACCACATGTTGAGCTTGCTTATAATCGTACTGTTCATTCTGCTACTAAGTTTTCACCATTTGAAATTGTTTATGGTTTTAATCCTTTAACTCCATTGGATTTAACGCCATTACCTATGTCTGAACATGCTAACTTGGATGGAAAGAAAAAAGTTGAATTTGTTAAGCAGATACATGAGAAAGCAAGACTAAACGTTGAGAGGAAAACAGAACAATATGCAAAACAAGCTAACAAAGGTCGCCGACAACTGTTTGGTTACACATGAGGAAAGAAAGATTTTCGGTACAAAGGTGTTCAAAGTTACTTCCTAAAGGGGATGGGCCTTTTCAAGTCTTTGAGCGCATCAATGACAATGCATACAAATTAGATTTGCCAGGTGAGTACAATGTTAGTGCCACTTTCAATGTTTCTGATTTAAGCCCTTTTGATGTAGGTGATGATTTGAGGACAAATCATTTTCAAGAGGAAAGGAATGATGAGGACACGACTAACAAATGGGAGGCGGATCCTATTCAAGTTCCAATTGGTCTAGTTACAAGAGCTTGAGCTAAAAGGTTCAAGGAAACTCTCAATGGGCTGATTCAACATATTTGGGCTAAGAACCATCTTTGGGGTCCCAAGGATGATGCTATACGTGATCCACAAGGTGAGTTTCCATAATTCAAGCTTTGAAATAATTTAGCAACTCAAGATTGTGAATTAAAATATTAGTTTCCCAAAATTGGAGACTTATTCGTTTTAGTTGGCTCATCAAGGAAAATGGCTGGCTGCAATTTGTCTTATTACCTTTTCTTAATTGTTGAATTGTAAGACTTGCATGCCAAGTTAGGTACCTTTCCTTATTTGGATTTTAGGTTACCAAAATTCTAGTATAAAACCTATTCGTTAGTTTTCTTTTTCTAATTGATTACAAATTCTCATGTATTTAAATAACTATTGGCTTTTTGGAATAAGACATTTCAGATTGATTCATACTTTATGAGAGAAAATTCTCTTTAGATCTTTTAGAACTTCTAAATTTATCGGAGTTTCTGTGGCGTTCATCTTTGAATTATCAATCAATCCTTCCATAATTGATTGTGACGTCTTCATTATACCAAGGTTCTTGCTTCATAATAAGCAACGGGTCGTGGTCTCACATAAATCTGCTTCTAGACAATCTTGTAATCCTTCTTGATCCATCAATTTCCTAGTTCTTGGCATGAATCATATCGATTAAAAACGTACTATTTTTGGGATCCATTATGAGACATATTGCGGAATTGCAACAACAAATCATTTTTAATTGGTACATGTGATTTCCTTTCTTGATTCCTCTTTTTGTTAGCCTTGATAAGAGAAGTTGTATAACCCTAAAGAAGAAGGTTGTGTTCTTTTTCAGAGAATTTTATGTTTTTGAATAAAAAATGAGACATAATCATCTTTTTATATAGTGATTCATTGGTTCATTCATCACGAGTTCTATGTCCACTATGACTCATAGTAGTTAGTCCATATCAAACAATTAGAGTTGCGGGCCTAGCAGATCCACCGTATATCCCCATTATTAGATCAATCTTTTAACCTATTTATTATAAAACCCCAAAGTCCAATTATTATTAACCTATAAGCATGGAAATATTCAAACAATTTAAGGTGTATTTAGTTGTGAAAATATCTTTTAGTTTCATTTTGTTTCGCACTTTCTTTAATAATTTATACATTCTCAGTATATTTTGAAAAATAATTTTCTTTCGTACATAATTTTGGAAATGTTGAAAAATATTTTTTTATTATAATAAAAATAATAATATTTTTTAAATTATGACAAAAATATATAAAATATTAAATAAACTGTAAAAAAATGAAGATGGAAAATAAAAATGATTCAACGTTTATTAAAACAACTACAAAATTGATTTTCAAGTTTTTCAATTTATGATTATTTTTCAAAACCTATTTCTTAAGATCTTTGGCCTAATTGATCTTTTTGAAATATAATCCGTTTTAAAAGCTAAATCAAAAGTTAAAGTCACGTCCAAAAAGTGAGGGCACCATGGTCATTTCTAATTTTAACTGTAGAGTGACGTGTCAAATATACAAGGCGAGTACAGATACGCACATCAAACCCTGTGCCCATATAATAAGATCACCTGCTACATCTAAGAAAGTAGAAACTCTTTTATTATTCCTCTTGGAAGCATCTTTCACAAAACCAAGAAGCTAGCTACTAGAAAAGAAAGAAGCAAAGCAGAACAAAGAAGCAGAGAAACGGAAACAGAGCAAAAACCCAGATTCAGAAACAGAGAGATCTAGCAACCCACTAAAAAATTGTTAAAAATTAAAAAAAAAATCATGAGAGCTACCAACCACTTGATTGGATTACTAAACTTCTTGACCTTCCTATTATCAATACCAATCTTAGGAGGAGGGATATGGCTAAGCAGCAGAGCCAACAACACAGACTGCCTCAAGTTCTTGCAGTGGCCGTTGATCATCATAGGTGTCGCAATCCTGGTGGTCTCCTTAGCGGGATTCGTGGGCGCGTGTTATAGAAACACATTCCTCATGTGGCTTTATCTATTTGTGATGTTCTTCGTCATAGCTGCTCTTATTGGGTTCATAATCTTTGCCTATGCAGTGACTGATAAAGGGTCTGGTCATCGAGTTTTGAACAGAGCTTATTCAGAGTATTATCTGCAGGATTATTCTGGTTGGTTAAAAGATCGAGTAGCAGATGATAGCTATTGGGGAAAGATTAGTTCTTGTATTAGAGATTCTAAGGTTTGTGGGAAGATGAGGAGGAGCTTTAACGGTGTCCCTGAAACTGCTGATATGTTCTACATGAGGAAGCTTAGCCCTATTCAGGTATGTATCATATTCATATCCCCTTTCGTTTCATAAAAGAAAAAAAAGTAACTTTTATTTTTCCTTATTTTATTTGAATTTGCTTTTTGCTAGTTATTGTTTTATATTAGGAGTTTTTAGCTAGTTATAATATATACCTTTAAGAAATATATATAAAATAAATGAGTCTTTAGCACTCTCTCCATTTTTATTTTTTTTGGGGAGGTTAGATTGGTGTTAAAAGATGGAGTAGTTTATAATGTTGAACTTTTAGTAGAATTTATATGGGTTTATCCTTAGCACTCTTTTCTTCTTCTTTTTTTTGTTTGGCTTAAAAGGTACAGTAGTTTTTAAGGATGAAGTTTTAAGATCAGCTCAAAAAAGGATGAACTTTTAAGAAATAAATTACCTTTTTCTTCTTTTTTATATATAAGTGGTAGATCTGGTTTTTAGTTTCAAAACCTTGTTTAGAGGTTTTTAGGCATATGGATTGGCCCATATGAGAAGCCTAGATGATAGCATCTCGGGTTTGTATCTTCTTTGGGCAGAGAAATTCTTGTCTAAACTCGTATTTTGCTTGGCCAATGAATCTTCTTGTCAGGTTGGTTTTTGTTTTGCAATGACAAGAGCTCACCCTCTGGGCATGGCTATGGTGCCATTATTATTTGGTATTAATTGATAGTAATTTTAGTTACATTCAATAGTAATTTAATAATAATTATATTTATCATTTGATAATAATTATATTATTATAAATATCATCTTACATTAATTTAAGATAACGAAATTTGCTTTCCATTTCTTTAATGTAAAGGAAGCATTTTTTTCAAAGAAATAAAAAAAACTATAATAATTTAATTATTATCTGACATTAATTTAAGATAACTACAGTTGCTTTCCATTCCTTTAATGTAAAGGAAGCATTCTTTTTCAAATAAATAAAAAAAAAAGAGAGGAGGCAACTAGCCAACTAGTTGTGTGTCTTACAATAAACCGCGTGATTTTCATTGTGATTTCAACGTTATTGCTTGGCAATTTAATTCATGATATTCATACTTATAATAAAAAAAAGTATTTTTTTCCCATAAAGAAAAAATAGAATATTTTTATCACAAGGGCCGTTGCACTGGACCATAAAGGTCGGTTGCTTGCTGTAAAGCCAATAATTATGTCTTATCTCATTGGAAAATGATGTTAACGTTAATCAAAGCAACATCAGCAACCGGAAACCATTCCAATTAGACTAAAAGCGATGTCGTTTCCTTGACTAGGCAAATCAAACATTTGTCTTTTTCTTTTATATAATATACTAATACTAATAGATTATTTGTTACAGTATATTTTTTTATATGGACAAAATGTTAGGTGTCGTCGCTTTCATCTTTTTCCCTAAGAAGGGCCAAATTCACAAAGAAAGAATGTTCTCTTGGTAGAGCTCTTTCTAGCTTTTTATCTATATGGTTCTCCTTTTGGTTGGACTATCTCTCTTTCATTTTTGGTTGTTTGCTTGCTTACTTATAAGACGCAGAAAGTTTGAAGAAATTTGGAATCTCATCTAATTCAGTTCTCCACCCCTTTTCTTCCATTTTTTTTTGAAAAATTCTTATATCTTCCTTTGTAAGAAAAATTCCTACACCAAAGTAAAGACAAGCCATTAATGGAAAGAGATTCTATCTCTTCTCCTCGAGAAATTCTTATATCCATCAAATGCATCTCATTTATTCAAAAAGAGAGAAGAAGAGAAAATAAGTGTATTTTTCTCTTTTTTTATGGTTGAGATGCTGCTGATATATGCATCTCTATTGCACCGAGTGCATGCAAGAATTCCTCCTCTTTAGTCAATGATTTTCATTATTCTCATGGTAGGAATTTCATTTTCTAGTCACACCAAACATTGTAGTATCTCTTTTTCCTCCACTCTTCCTCACGTGTTTGATCTTGTAGATGGATCCCTTCATTGATCCAAATTTGGGAAATTCATTTTGAAAAAAATGATTTTATTTTGATTGATTTCTAGGTTTAGATCTTATATTCATATTGTTTAAATAAAACATAAGAGATGTTAAAAATGGTTGCAATTATCGCGATTGTTACATTTTAATTGTGCGTTCAATATGTGTATCAGTAAAAACATGCCTTTTATTACACACATGATAAGATGGTACAATTGCGACAGTTGTGATTATTCTTAGCAAATCTCAATAAATCGTAATACAAATAGAGATGTCTTAATTTGATTGTAATTTACAACTAGCATTTGGCAAGGAAAAATGATTATGTGAGCTCGTGTTCATTGTGACATTAGATATAGACAAATTTTCAATCAATGGTTTTAAATTCATGTTCACAAAGAAAATGAGTTCACAAAATTCTTATTCTTTTGCAAGTTCATTTCATTTATTTTTGTCAGTTTAGAAGGTAGATGGAGATGCCCTCATAATCTATAAAATAAAATAAAAAAAATACAAAAACACTTTTATAATTCAGTGTAAACAACAATTATATCATTTTATATAAAAAGTATGTTAATAAATTTTTAAACTCTAACTATAATTAATTCAGAATGGTAAAAAAAATCACATAACAATTATTTGTCAATAATTGAATGATAATAAACTAAAATACTTTTCATTCTCATGAGAATTTTTTTATCAATTTGAATTAATTATGATTAAAGTTTAGAGAATGATTAAAATTTAATAATATATTAATATATTTTTAATATAAGATAATATAATTATAATTAGTAGATGTTTTTATAATATTTTTTAAAATAAATATTTATTGGATTAAAGAAGGTCAATGAACAATTATGTCATGAAATAAAATAAAAAATAAATGTCAGTTTGTTCTCGTGGCACCGTTTGGTGGTTTAATGAATCATTCATTTGCTTTTTGTAATGACAAGACAGCAATCATGTTTATCAAGAAATTTTTTGCCTGCTTTGATTGGGTTATCAGTCATGCAGGGATGGGTGAACTCAACCTACCAGAAATGTGCATATCCATGATGGACCCACATTTGTCAACAATTGATCCAAAATTCAAATCGATTTGCCACTAGCCTCATCTTTTCCCTCTCGAACAAAATCCTCACAATCTGATATTTTTGTTGAAAAGACATCACTTTTTTTTTTCTTTCAATTTTTACCGAAAGCTATGAAAACAAATTTTTTTTTTGATATGACCCATATTTATTTTTAAAAAATGTCTTTTTGTTTTCATCCATCAAATCAAACGCATTTTCACTTTCGTTTTTTATTTTATCTGAAAATGAAAACAAAGATTTTTTAAAACCAACTCCTAATTTTGTTCATTTTCAAAAATACAAAAGCTGTGTCACTTCATATGAACCTGGAAACATACTTTGGTTTAACAGAGCAATTTCAGTCAAAAACCAAAGCCACCCTTCTAATAATCTAGATAGCTGCAATTTGTATCGTCTGAAATTTGCAATACCTCCAATATTTTGTCTGACCAAAAATTCTTACTTGGTCTGTGTAGTCCGGCTGCTGCAAGCCTCCGACAGAGTGCGGCTACACCTACGGGAACGAGACGACGTGGAGCCCTGGAGGAGGGCTGGCAGGCATCAACCCTGACTGCACTAGCTGGAGCAATGACCAACAACAACTCTGCTATCAATGCAACTCTTGCAAAGCCGGTGTACTTGGAAGCCTCAAAAAGAGCTGGAGAAAGGTCTCTGTGATCAACATTATTGTGTTAATCATCCTAGTGATCGTTTACGTGATTGGATGCGCAGCTTTTAGGAACAATCGTAGGATCGATAATGATGAACCTTCTGGTGAGGCAAGGATGACAAAATCACAACCCAGTCATTTCCAGCTTTAACTAAAGACGGGGAAATTGTAACAAGACATGGAAAAAGCTTTTAGTTTGTCAGGGTTGTTGTAATTTGAGGTTTTGGTATTCTATCTTGAAGGGCTTGTTTGTTTTAGACAAAGTGGACATGAATTTGGTTTGTTGAGGTTGGCTCTATATGCTGATTTTATGGTAATCTATTTTGTACATGTTAATTGCATTCATAAGCAGCTATAGAGTCAAAATTGCTTTTAGCAGTATTGGGTTCCTCTCCGACACCTATCGATCCATCAACTAGGATATTGATCCTAGCTGTTAAAAGCAATTCAGACATGATAAAACACATAAGTAATCGTGTAGAAGATCTCTAAGAAATAAATTATAGGAGTAATGCTCATAATCAAATTTCTATCGACAACATCACAATATAATTATGTAGTCCTTACAAAATAACAAAAGTATTGTTCCTAGGTTTTGTCCACATGATCTCAAGTCTCAACATGTGAAAGCATAAAATCTTAGGAAAAGTATGTTTTAGTCTTTGAGATTTACTCAATGTTTCAATTAACTCTTGAGTGTTTAATTTAATTAAATTGATCCTTCACGTTTTGACATTGCATCAATCAAAGCTTCTGTCAACTCACACTCGTATATCCTAAGGGTTGATTGATGTGATGTCAAAACGTGAAGGGTCGATCTAAGCAATTAAAAACTCAAGGGTTAACTGGAACATTGGACAAACCTTAAGGATTAGATAATAGGTTCTAGATCTTCTGGTTGATTTTACTGTTACAAAACATCTACCCCTAAATGCTAATAAAAAAGAGCACCGAGGATATTTGAATATAAATTAACATATATTGATTTGGTAATGATATTGCTAATTACAAGGTGAGGCTTTACTGCACATCTACATATGCTAGAGTTGTGATTTTCCACGACCATTGTAATCGAAGACAAAGAGCATGTCAGTTGAAGATTTGTAGAAACCAATAAGAGGGGACTACAAATTACAATAACAAAGTTACTTGTGCTTTAAGTGAATTCTTTGCAAAAGAATGGTGTTTGCTAATAAGAATGATGTCTCGGAATGAGAAACCGATGCTCCTGGACCAACAGGTACAACATGAGTGTGAAATTTAATATTTTCTCATCATACATCAGGTTTAAATAAGTAGTTTTCTTAGATTCTGCTGAGATCGATTTATAATTAACCCTCTCTAGTCATTTAACTCTACCACCATAGGAAAAAAAGGGAGGATAGTTGGTCTTTGAGGGAGAAGAAGATAGAAAATCACAATAAAAAATGAATGCCTTACATGTTATCCTCTCTCTCAGCAAAAACAAGGAAAGAAAAGGGAAAAAAGAGAGAGGATAACATGTAAGGCATTGGACTCATAGCAAACACTAAAACAGGGGAAATAAACTCATCTAAGTGTTAAAAGTCCTGTGCCAGATTTCCAATCAATAATTCATTTTAAATTGAATAGCATATATGATGGCAAGTATAAATAGTTAGCAACAAAATTCTCTTAGGTCAAGTGAATTATGCAAACAATGGTAATACAATGTGAACTGTGAAGTAGAAAGAAATATTCTAAACTATGTCTTGCTTCCATTCTCAAATGCTGTTTGATTCTCACGACATTGTTCTTGAGTCCATCTTGTTAACGTGCGCTCTTCAACAGTGTAACAGTCTAAATTGGTTGGAGAGACTGCACCATGACCATTTTTATTAATGTGAAGAACTAACAATGTTTTTGCAACACTTCCACGCAGCCTAACGGTACAATGAATATCAGACCACACCATCAATTGCCCGTTCACCTCATCTTCACTATCCGATAAAATCAGCACACCATATTCAGAATGGACCAAAGATGGATGGTGACAATAGGCAACAAAGTCCACACCATATTGCAATCCCGACCTAACCACCCAGTTCTTCATTCGGAGATGAGAATATGCCTTGTAAGTAACAGGAAAGATCGCTTTCTTGCATTTCATGTACTGCCATACATCTCCATCACTCTTTAAACAACAATCTTCCCCAACAACTTTAATGCATTTTAGACCATAATATAAATAAAAGGCATCCTCCATGCCCAACTGAATCCACTGCTTGTTCTGCTCTCACTCCAAGAAGCACACTAGAACCCGAGAGTAACCCACTAGCGTTTGATTCTATCAAAGAAGATTGAAGTTGCGAGACTATTTCCGATATGGGATCTGCAAGAGCTTTTGCTTCTGATCCCTTCCCTTTCCATCTTGGTGCCATCAAACAACTATATATAATAGTTCAAAGATCAATTATTTGATTATACACAAGATCTTGCTCCCAACATAAAATACTACACACAGTACCTAAATAGGTGAAACTTGTAAAGATTTGAATAACCACTAACACAAAATACTAAATAGTTGCTTAATAAATTTGTTGGAAAATGAAAATTAAATCACATTGGTATATTGTATCCTGGTTATGACACATGAATTAGCTAGGGTATAGTATCAAGCATGTTCAATGCATCCCAGAAACAGAAGTTCATAACCTTTTAAGTCAACATAAATACTAGAAATCCATGTGTACAGTTTAAAGTTTTTTTATATGTACTCAAATATAAAAGTGAAGTCAGTTTAGCAGAGATAATACCTTAATTAAAGACAACTGAAAGGGGAAATTTGAAGTTCGTTGCATAAGCTATATGCTTCTCCCTGAATATCTTCTTTTAAGCTCTCGATTTATAAACTCTAAATTAGGAAATCCTTTGATTAGAATCCAACCCAATTATTAGATAACTTTGTTCTTCTCCGCAGCCTCTCAGATTTGGTAGCGAAAACCTTCGGCGGTGTGTTTGGTAGGTGATGGCTCCAAAGCAGCCAAATACCGGTCTTTTTGAGGGACTGGAAGTCTGGGACTATAGAGACATGTTGTGATCAGGAGTGTTCAATCGGTATACGGGCCGTTAAAAAGTTAACCGATTTAAATTAGGTCGGTTTCGGTTAATCGAACATTTCAAACGACTTTTGTTGCAATTTGAAAAACTCAAATTTTCAACTTGGCAATGGTACAAGCAGCAGTAAAAAAAAAAAAGAATTATGAATTATTATGTCTACGCACTACATTGCTCAAGCGTTAAACCACCATACATATGCTTTACTCGTTTTCCCTTTCACTTGACGTAGCTTTTCTGAATCTATCAAGGAAGAAAAGGAAAAAAAACAAAGACAAAAAGACAAAGCGTGAATTTCGCTTGCTTTCACGGCGAGTCTATGAACCAGAAAAGCCAAACCAAACTTTACCCATTTACCAAGCATGGAAGAAGAAACAGAACAGTCCCTAATCCTCTGCTTCTTCTTGTTCATTGTTCACCAATACCCATTAAAAAGCAAATTAAGATAAACCCAAAACTGTAAATAACAATTGTAATGAAACACATGAAGAAATTTATTAAACAAAAGAAGAAGAAGAGGAGAAAACTTACCGTATAGACTGTTCAAGCACTTGGATCACCCACCAAGGCCAGGAAATCCATTCACATTGGTGCTCCTACTCAAGCAATCTCTCTCTGACCTCTTTACACTCTCATCCCCAACTTCGCTGAAAAAGCCTCTGGGAGGTCTAGTGGGCAATATGGCCTGGTAGGCTGGTGGGGAGTGGAGGCTCGCAAGGGTTTGTAGTTCGCACGCAAATGAGAAGGACTGAAAAAATAAGAGTGGGGAATTATGCTTATATATAAATTAGAAGTCGGTTAATCAGTCGGCTGATTTTCCGACTTTAAATTTCAAAATTTCCGTTTTAAATTAACCGGCTTATCCGATCCGATTTAATCTAATTAGTTCGGAATGGGTGAAATCGATTTTGACCGATAAACACCCCTAGTGGACAATAAAGAATTTTGGTTTTTAAAATGAACAGTTTTTAGCATTTTATTTCAAAAACATTAAAATAAAAATATATTGGTTACTTTCTGTCGTATTATTTCAGAATTTGTAAAACTTGGTTAGTGTTTTTCTCAAAACAAATTTTTGACACGGTTTGTTTGGATTCTAAAAAATATCAATAAAATAAAAATTTAGAAGAAAATGAAAAATAAATTTAACATAATATACAAAAAAATATTTGAAAGGTAATAAAAAAAATGAAATTAAATAGCTGTATAACATTAGGAAAGATCCAAACCGGTAATCAGTTATATTAGTTCACTCCTAGTCACATTGGCTCTGAGCAACATGTTTGCGATAGTCTAAGTCTTGTTTGGATTGGGTTTTCAAAAACTTTTTTCAATTTTCAAAATCCAAAAATATTTTTCAAACACTAAAAATATGTTTGTCAATTAGTTTTAAAAAACAGTGTTTAAATACAGTTTTATTAAAATCTCAATTTTCAAACACTGATTTTACTTGGAGTTTTCAGTTTTCATTTTCACTTTTCAGCCTAAAATCATGACTCTATGCTCTCTTCTCTCTGCTCGCTGCTCTGTTCTCTATTTCATCGATGATGACATCAACAACAATAACAACACCACCAGCAATAAGCCCGTCTCCACGGCCTAGCAAAACTATAAGCGGGAGAGCCTCAACCTGATCGCTAGGAAACGGCACCGTCGTGGTTCACGGTTTGTATCGGGTTGTAGCAGTGAACGCAGCGGCACCCTGAGGTCACTGCTTCGTGGGGGCATCCGCGGCATACGACACGTGCTCGGATTTCTCCGTCGCCATGGCGACGAACTCGAGTGGGGAGCTGTTTGGCAACGGCGAAGACGCCAACTGGTTGTCTGGTGTGAGTGAGGTGCGGATTTCATGGAGAGAGAGGGACAGTGGGGCCAGTGGGGAGAAGGAGAGTGTCGGTGGTGGTGGTGCTGGGTTTGGGGTTTTTGGTGGGGATGTGGTGTTGAGCAAAAACTCTCTAAGTCGTCTCGTCTGCTTCACCAAAGTTGCTGCAATTTTTGTTTGATTTAATGATGGAGAATGTTGTAGCACCTACGGTTTTTCTGGTTTTCTTTATTTTCTGTTTTAGCTCTGTTTGCTCATTTAGAAGAAAGCCTTTGTATTTGTCTTGGTACTAGAGTGGGCTAGTGGCATTGATATGACTTTAAATGATATGGAGTGGGATCTTAGCTATGTCTGTATGATGGTTTACAACAATTTACTAGTGTTTGGAGTGGATTATGCTGATGTTTTCCGTTAATTCCTTGGTTACAGCTTCGTCCCATGCTTGACTTTTGGGCAGATTGTGGAGACTTGTGGAGTGTTTTTGGCAGAGCAGAGGCTACAGAGGCTTGGTTTAAGATATCGCGTCTAGTATGTGTTCTGCTATACTCTTCTGTTGCAGCTAGTTTGTGTCTTGTCTGTGATCTGCTATATTTTTTCTGCTGCAGTTTGGTTTGTGCATGGGTTTTTTGTTATGTTGCAGTTGTTGTTTTGGGTGTTTTTTCATCAGTTTTTAGTTGGGTTCCAGGGAGGATTCTCAGCTTTGTTCAGCCTATGTTCTTAAACGATAGAATGTGATTGCCATTTTTGAAAACTTGGAATTTAGCCAACAGTTACTATTTTTAGGGTTTTGAATGGGGTCAAAGAACTTCACAAGATGGTGAGAGTTTCTCTAGTTAGGGTTGATGATCAAGCTATTACATTGTTTGAAGAGATCAAGCGAATTCGGGTCGAAGAATGTAAATCTCATTGTCATGACCAATCGGTGGGGAGGAAACAATCTAGGACAGGCAGTAAAAAACTCAAAAGGTTAAGAGTTTGATGTTAATTATGAGAAGAATAATGGTTGTTATGGTCGAAGGGGGGAAGGAATTGATAGAGGATTCTAGGGGTTCGTTAGTAATCCAATGAAGTGGAAGATAATCGTGGAAAGCAAGATAGAGTTACCATTGTTGGTCGAGGTTGATCAGATTTACCATCTTGCATGCCCTGTTTCTCCTATTTTCTATAAGTACAATCCTGTAAAGGTGTGTCATGTGTGTATATGTTTAATATTCAGCGGTGTATTATCAGTTCTTGTACATACTAGTGTTTATCATCTTACTGTTAAATGTGTACTGAATGGTTTAGTTGTCATTCCTTGCTCTACGCTATTGGCAAATCAATAAAATTCTCTTTTGCCATAATAGGATCTTTAACAGGATTATGTATCTCCTATGGACTGCCCTATTTGTTGTCTTCTACTTTTCAATAAATATGTATCTTGGTTCTTGTCACAGTTGCAGTAGGTTAAAAGTCAGAAATCCCAATTCATGTGTTAACAATCTTTAACTCAGAATCTGATGATCAGTAATTTGGCACCATCTATCTTGTCGATCTGAAGACTATATTGACAGTTCATTATGGATTAATTTATTGTCATTTATTTGAAAATGAAAATCTCATTTTGCATCAATATATAAGCCTACTTTTAAGTCACCAGGAAATAGCTACCTTTAGTATGAGAACATTAAATAGCAACAACTAGAGCCATTAGTTTTGAGAATGTAAAAAGTAGATGGATATCATCTGACTTTTAGGCATATATTATGTTTCAACTGACAATAAAGACAAATGTGAATGGTACACTAAACATGCTAGGACTTGCCAAGCGATTTGGAGCAAGGTTGGGGAATATGGTTTTGAATTCATTACTTTTAGTTCTGCCATATGCTGTTTTAACTCGATTATAATATTGTTGAACAGGATATTGCTTACATCAACTTCATATGGAGATCCTCTTGTGCATCCCCAACCTGAGAGCTACTGGGGTAATGTTGACACAATTGGTAAGTTCAATTCTGCATCTTTAGCTGGGTTCTAAGGAGGATTCCCAGCTTAGTTTAGTGTTTGGTAAAACAATAGTGAAAATAGTTTTCTCTGGGTGTGTCTAGTTTAGGAAAATTATTTGCATTTGCACAGGGACTGCTGCACCAACCCTTGCACAGGGACTGCTACAGCAGCCCTTGCACAGGAACTACAGCAGCAGTCCCTATGCAAGGGCTGCTGCAGCAGTCCCTGTGCAAGGGCTGTTGCAGTCCCTGTGATTTAGGTTTGTGACAGCATGTTAGGCGCATATGTTTTTTGTGGTTCTGGTGATTTCATGAATGCATACTATATAAACTCTATCTTGATGAATGCTTGTGCTTTTACAGCCTCTTTTTCACCTTTCCTTGTCCTAGCATCCGGTTAGGTTTTACTTACTAAAGCCATTCTTTTGGTAGTGTCTAATTGTCACTCAAAAGATGTATTCAGATGTTAGGTGATAGTAAGATTATGTTTGAGTTTTGCCAGAAAGGGTATTTGTACTCAAGATTAGTATGGTTCTTCATATAGTTCTATTTTAATTTTCATGGGTGCTTTGATGGAAAGTTCTATCTTGTGGGAGCGTAAAAGCTGAATGGGCATGACATTGATTGACTTGTGTTGCTGGTGATGATACTTTTTGATGATGATGCTTGTAAAGTTATTTGAAATAAGATGGCATTTTCAAGCATGAGTTCACTTAACACGTATTAACAAAGGCATTCTTAAAAATGATCCTTTTAAAGTTCCACTTGTTAAAAGATCTTCCTATGACGAAAATTTGTGACGATACACGTACTTTATCTTTTAAACTAGTTGAAGATGATTTGAATTCTCTAATGGATGATGACAGTAGTTCTGTAAAGCTTGAAACTTTTAGATTGAAAAAGTTCTGCACAATTGAATTTGCTGCGAGTACTCTATTTTCTATGCTCTTAATTTAAGTTTAAAATTCACACAGTGAGATTCCCTAGCTATGTTAAATCTGGAAAAATGTGTGTCAGGACTTGCTGTAGCTTCTTCAGTCTGGTATTTTCTTTCAGTCAATGGCTTTGAGAGAGTGCTCATTAGAAAGAATAGAAGAGTAAAGGACTTTAG
This sequence comes from Bretschneidera sinensis, assembly GCA_023935145.1. Taxonomy (NCBI): domain Eukaryota; kingdom Viridiplantae; phylum Streptophyta; class Magnoliopsida; order Brassicales; family Akaniaceae; genus Bretschneidera; species Bretschneidera sinensis. The sequence goes on from CM043700.1 coordinate 51,614,068, forward strand.
CAGTGTTTAGTAAATGCTTTCTGACAACTCGTCCTATTTTCATTTGGTTATTCACTTCATCTTTAATTACATTAGGTCATTCCTTAGGTTTACCATCCAAGCTAAAATACTCATCCAATAACCATGTTTTTTTTATGGCAGGTTGGTTAACAAGCCCCTTCTTGCATCTCAGAGGACAAAAGTGGCTTATCAAGAGGATTCATTTTCATTGTTCTACTCTATATCATTATGTAAATTCATGCTTATTAGTAGAGGAATTTTCTATTAGTAGCAGGAAATTTTGGGCATCTTTTTATCTGAGCCATTACAAGTGTAATTTACCTTGTATATCAATTAATTGTTCATAGGACATGAAAACAATAATTTGAAACTTTTTTTTTCCTTCAAATAATATCTTTGCCAGAAAGAAGCTTTTGTTGGTCACAATGTGAGCATGATTCTTGATTACAAGCCTAGTATTTGAAGTAATCAATTATTCTGACAATAGAATGTTGTATCATGGAAAAATAGTTATAGAAAATCCCTGCTGTTTTTTTTTTCCAGCTTTTCTCTTTTTGCCTTCAAAGTTCCTGATGCTTGAAGAATGTGCAGCTTGATATGTTGTTGAAAATATACTGTAATGTATTTCTTATTTTGCATGCTTATCTCCATTTGTTTAGGAAAAAAAGAAGTAAAAAAAGGGAGGCAGATTTATCATATATGCACCCTACATGATCAGGGGAAAAAGTGATATATAAAAAATACTAATATTTAAAAAAAATAATATTAATTATTTCTAAGTATTTGGTGTGTGTTAAAAAAATGTATTTAATAAATATGAGAAATAAAATTAATTTTAGATTTAAAATTTAAACTGAAAATTAAAAACTGAAAACAATTATAAGAATATATAATCCAAACATTTTTCAAAATAAGATTATCCAAACAATATTTTCCTGTTTCAAACACTGAAAACTGAAGACTGTTACCAAAATATGCCCCTAATTTCATTCTGCTAGAAATTTAATGCTATTAAAATCTTCGGTATTCATTATTGAAGCCGTCTCAGTTATTTTCTGGTTTTAAGCACATAAGACCTGTCACTAGAAATGGATCATTGAGCCAATTTAGAAATGGCTTTTGCTAATACAAATTTCCATATTATTATTAAAAATATTTTTCTATAATTGAAGTTGAAAAACTTTAGATTTTAAATGATCAAATGTGTGTTTATCAATTAAATTATATTATACTTGATATATAACTAGTGTATATAAAAATTGACATATTTTTTGTTATCAAGAGCATTGAAGAAGCTATAATAATATAGTATTATATTAAATAAAAAATGTCATCTTATCATTTTCGCATGTATTTACCGTACAAAATATAAGATGAACATAATCTTATCCATGTTTACCAAACATAAAATTATATTAAATCATCTCATTCTGTTAGCAAAAAAAAATGTCACATCATTCTATTCTCTCACTCGTAATGAATACAACCAAAGTGATTATTTCAAAGAAGCTTATAGTAGACTAAATTTTTAAAATTTTTTTTATAGTAACTTTATATAAAAAATCTATTTTTTTTTTTTTTTTTGGGTAAAACAGGTTATGGTTGATTGATTTAGTAGGGGAAACTAGTGTTAAAAATCACTTTTCATCCTCCAGGTTTCATCACTTTATCAATCATTATTTACGTTCTTAAAATTTTAATTTAAGCAATGTATTTCTTAACGTTTCAAAATTTATTCAATTTCATCACCATCCTTATTTTTCTGTTTAAACTTAACACCCTGGCTAAAATCTTCTTTGCAATGGACAACCTCTGTTTTGCCCAAACAAAGCATAAATACCTCTTATACAGGCGATAATTTTTCCTTCTCCTGTTAAGCAATGGTGAAATTAAATAAATTTGGAAAAGATGAGGAGTAAAGTGTTTGAATTAAAGTTTTAGAGACAAATGTACCAAAACAAATAAATTTAGAGACACAAATGAATAAGTGATGAAACATTAGGGATATAAGTACAATTATTTAGCCACAAAACCCTATAATCGTCCCAAACCCAAAAACCCCCCCTTCACACTCTTTCCTCGTCCCCGTTCTCTGCTCTCTCTTTCTCTTGCCCACTTCGTCGCTTAGTGAACAAAATGAGCTACTGCTTGAATCACTCTGCCTTATCGCAGAAATCTTCGTCGATTATCACCTTTTCAAAACCCTACTTATCATCAAAACCATACAATTTTCGCTTCTTTTTCTACTCCAAGAACAGAAAACCCAGATCAACAACAAAACAAAACTCACCTTCCTTGAACCTCCAGTCATGGACGCCACGACTAGCTAGGCACTCAGAAGCGCTAGTCCGCAACTCGGTTCGATCCGACTCAAGCGGCACTGAATTAAGCGACGGAGCAGTGGGCAAACGGACGGATTTGAAGAAGATCCTGATCCTCGGAGCGGGACCGATCGTGATAGGGCAAGCTTGCGAATTCGACTACTCGGGCACTCAAGCGTGCAAGGCGCTGAGAGAGGAAGGGTACGAGGTCGTTTTGATAAACTCCAACCCTGCCACAATCATGACCGACCCGGACATGGCGAACCGGACATACATTACTCCAATGACTCCGGAGCTGGTGGAGCAGGTGCTCGAGAAGGAGCGCCCGGACGCTCTCTTGCCCACCATGGGGGGCCAGACCGCCTTGAACCTCGCCGTGGCCTTGGCCGAGAGTGGCGCGCTCGACAGATACGGCATTGAGTTGATTGGCGCGAAGCTCGAGGCCATCAAGAAAGCAGAGGACAGAGAACTGTTTAAACAAGCAATGAAAAACATTGGCCTCAAAACGCCGCCGTCTGGGATAGGGAACACTCTAGAAGAATGTATGGAAATAGCCGATGAAGTCGGTGAGTTTCCGTTGATAATCAGGCCGGCGTTCACGCTGGGTGGGACCGGAGGTGGGATTGCCTACAACAGGGAGGAGTTTGAGGCAATCTGCAAAGCGGGATTGGCTGCGAGCTTGACTAAGCAGGTTTTGGTGGAGAAGTCTTTGTTAGGGTGGAAAGAGTACGAGCTTGAAGTAATGAGGGATTTGGCTGATAACGTTGTGATCATATGCTCCATTGAGAATATTGATCCTATGGGGGTGCACACAGGGGATTCCATAACTGTGGCACCTGCGCAGACATTGACCGATAAAGAGTATCAGCGTTTGAGGGATTATTCGATAGCTATAATCAGGGAAATTGGGGTTGAGTGTGGTGGGTCTAATGTGCAGTTTGCGGTGAACCCTGTTGATGGTGAGGTTATGATTATTGAGATGAACCCAAGGGTTTCGAGGTCGTCTGCTTTGGCATCGAAGGCTACTGGGTTTCCTATAGCAAAAATGGCTGCTAAGTTGTCAGTTGGGTATTCGTTGGATCAGATTCCGAATGATATCACGAAGAAGACGCCTGCAAGCTTCGAGCCTTCTATAGATTATGTGGTGACAAAGGTTAGTAGTTCTTGACTTCTTGGTTCTTCTCTTTGTATGCTTGTTAGTACTATTAATGTCTATTCTTTTGGTTAAGTTAGCAGAAAATGTATTTTAATCTTGATAGTTATGTCTGTACTTTATGTGAATAATAAAATCTTATATTACAGAAGTTGCTAATGTATTATTGACATATTATTCGCCTATTATGCTTGTATGCAAGTTTGCAGAGAATACTATCTCAGATTTTAAGACCTTTGTATGTTTATAATTGTATTATGAGTTGCAGAATGAGGTGCTAAGAGAACAATTATATCAAAAATGTTAAAATATTGGCATATTTAGGCAGAAAATACTATCTCTGATTTTATAACCTATGCATGGTAGTAAATTGTATAATGAGCTGCAGAATGCGATGCAAGGAAAACGCTTATGATATCAACAATGTTAAAGGTGCAGGGCATTGGCATATATAACCATCAAGCTTGTGTGCAAGCTGGTAGGAAAAACTATACTATCTCAGATTTTACAACCTATGTATGGTTATAATTGTATAATGATTTTCTTAAGATGATTTCTGAAAATGCTTGTGCAAGAGCATAAAGTATTGACAAGCATTTATGCTACTGGATTAGTGGACTGACTACCATATAGATTTTTGTTTAATCCTGTTTTGCTCTTTGTAAATCATGCAGATCCCCAGGTTTGCTTTCGAGAAATTCCCTGGTTCTCAGCCAATACTGACAACCCAGATGAAGTCTGTTGGTGAATCCATGGCACTGGGCCGTACATTCCAAGAATCTTTCCAGAAAGCAGTTCGGTCACTGGAATGTGGCTACTCTGGATGGGGTTGTGCAAAGGTTAAGGAGCTAGATTGGGATTGGAACCAACTGAAGTACAGCCTCCGAGTCCCTAGTCCTGACCGAATTCATGCCATATATGCTGCTATGAAGAAAGGGATGAAAGTGGATGATATTCATGAGTTAAGTCTAATTGACAAATGGTTTCTCACTCAACTCAAAGAGTTGGTAGATGTAGAACAATATCTTCGGTCTAGAAGCTTATCTCAACTAACAAAAGGCGACTTTTACGAGATCAAAAGAAGAGGATTCAGTGATAAGCAGATAGCTTATGTGACAAAGTCAACAGAGAAAGAGATCCGTGCAAAGCGGCTATCTTTGGGAGTTACTCCAGCATATAAACGAGTAGATACTTGTGCAGCGGAGTTTGAGGCCAATACTCCTTATATGTACTCTTCTTATGATCTTGAATGCGAATCAGCTCCCAACCAAAAGAAGAAGGTTTTGATTTTAGGTGGAGGACCAAACCGTATTGGTCAGGGGATAGAGTTTGACTACTGTTGTTGCCATACGTCTTTCGCCCTTCAGGTTTGTGTTTGCCTTTTTATGTTTTTAAGCGGTTCTCTTATAGTTGTTTATAACAATGTCTATTGTGTCTGCATGTGTACTTTTTGATTATATTATTTGCTAGTTTGTTAACTATTAATTATTTATGTTTTCTATTGCAGGATGCAGGATATGAGACAATAATGATGAATTCAAACCCTGAGACAGTATCTACAGATTATGACACAAGTGATCGTCTCTACTTTGAACCCTTAACGGTCGAAGATGTTCTGAATGTTATTGATTTAGAACGACCTGATGGCATAATTGTACAGTTTGGAGGTCAAACACCTCTCAAGTTGGCTCTCCCCATCAAGCAGTACTTAGATGAGCACATGCCTATGAGTGCCAGTGGAGCTGGTCCTGTATGCATCTGGGGTACGTCACCAGATTCCATAGATGCCGCTGAGGACCGTGAGAGGTTCAATGCAATGCTTAAGGAGTTAAACATTGAACAACCAAAAGGAGGCATTGCCAAGAGTGAAGCTGATGCTCTTATCATTGCAAAGATCATAGGTTACCCGGTTGTTGTCCGGCCTTCTTATGTCTTGGGTGGCCGAGCAATGGAGATCGTATATGATGATGAAAAGCTTGTGACATATATGGAGACTGCTGTTGAAGTGGACCCTGAACGTCCCGTTTTGATTGACAAGTATTTATCAGATGCCATTGAGATTGATGTAGATGCACTTGCTGATTCTAATGGTAATGTGGTAATTGGTGGCATAATGGAGCACATTGAGCAGGCTGGTGTCCATTCTGGTGATTCAGCTTGCATGCTTCCCACGCAGACTGTTACATCTTCTTGCTTGGAAACTATAAGGTCATGGACTACAAAATTGGCAAAGAGGCTGAATGTGTGTGGGCTCATGAACTGTCAGTATGCGATCACAACATCTGGGGATGTTTTCTTGCTCGAGGCAAATCCTCGTGCTTCTCGTACTGTCCCATTTGTCTCCAAGGCAATTGGGCACCCAGTTGCTAAATATGCTGCCCTTGTAATGTCTGGGAAGTCACTTCAAGACCTAAATTTCACGAAAGAGGTTATCCCACGACATGTGGCAGTTAAGGAAGCTGTGTTTCCATTTGAGAAATTCCAAGGCTGTGATGTTTTGTTAGGGCCTGAGATGCGAAGCACTGGTGAGGTGATGAGTATTGGTTTTCTGTTTGCCAGTGCATTCGGCATGGCTCAAATTGCTGCCGGGCAAAAGATACCACTTACCGGCACTGTCTTCCTCAGCTTAAATGACTTGACAAAGCCCCACCTTGAAAAAATTGCAAAGGCCTTCTTCGGACTAGGATTCAAGATTGTTTCGACTTCCGGGACTGCTAACTTTCTTGAATTGAAAGGTATCCCAGTGGAACGAGTGCTAAAGATGCATGAGGGGAGGCCCCATGCTGGTGATATGGTTGCTAATGGACAAATTCACTTGATGGTGATCACAAGCTCTGGTGATGCACTTGATCAGATCGATGGCCGCCAACTGAGAAGGATGGCTCTTGCTTACAAGGTTCCTATAATAACAACAGTTGCTGGTGCACTGGCCACTGCCGAGGCGATAAAGAGCTTGAAGTCAAGCACGATTAAAATGGTTGCTCTTCAGGATTTCTTTGATGTTGAGGTAGAAACAAGTAGTAAAAACTTGCAGTCAGCCTCTTCCTTGCTATGAGTTGAGTAGGTGTTTCTGGTAAGCAGTAACCGTTTTTTTAAAAAAAATAATTTCTTTACCATCTTAGCATATGTTTGCCTGCAATTTTATTCAATCAATGTAATTTATGGGATCTAGTTTCAGTTGAAAATGCACTTTTAATGGATCTTTTTAAATTTGATGGACGATCCAAACTTGAATTCCTTTTGGGTTAAATTCATTAAGTTTTGCCTGTTTCAGTTTGTGTAAATCTGTAGATCATTGAATTGGGTGTTCAATTCAATCATAGTTCCGAACTTTTATATTGCTAATGCGTCATTATTGGACACTGATATGCTTATCATACTGATATTCAAGGTGTCATTATACGGATATGCTTATTCTGGGTCTGTGCAATTCAACTTTTAACTGTAAGTTTGATGCTTTCAGAAGACTTTCTTCAATTAGTGGGGTCTTTTCTTTTCTTTTTCAAGGATACCATGTTTTGCTTTGTCCAGTTCGAGTTAATCAATAGATTAAGCTTCCTTCTGTAGTATTTTTTTTTTTCGATAAATGGTTAATGCAGTGTTAATTGTATCAACTTATATCTTTTGTTGAGATAGCTAATCTAATGTTATAATAGGCTTGTTGTGCTGATGGGTAAACAAGGAATCCTATACTCATGATCTTTCTACTCTAGATTGGCCTTTTTTACTTCTTGGAATAATTACTCAGATTCATTTTTTGAGTAGTCCAGTTTATTACTTCATATATATAAATATAATCTTAATTATAAGAAAGTGTTCATATCTGATCTTTTTCTTGATATGCAATGAGTTTCATCTGAACTGTGTGACATGATTTTGAAACTGTTATTCTATTATGATGAAGGTGCAAATCACTTTCCTCCTTGAGATTGAGAGATGTAAACTACTAGGAAATGAGATTTGGATTACATGGTTATATATAATTTGAAAGCATTCACACAAATTTGTATATTCCAAATTTCTTGCAATGGAGGTGACAGAAAGAATTGGCTTTCTTGTGTATACCTTCTATAATGTCTGTTTGTATTGTTTGATTTTCAAATTGCATATTTCATCATCTTATATGCTCCTCCTTTGGTTCCAATAGCAGCTATATAGGCTCCTTTCTATGTAAAAGAACGAGTGCCCATCTGTTGTCAAAAACAACAGAACATGTTGACCACTTTAGACAGCCTTTGCCTTTGCAGCTATCCTTTTGCTGCAAATTAACAATACAACATTGCTTTGCCTTGCAGTTATCCTTTTGTTAATAATCATTCAATTTCGCTTGGGTGGGAAGATGTCTTGATACAACTTGCTGCAGAAATCTTATCTGATCCATCATCTAAGAGGTACTTTTTTTACTTTTTAGGTGAATATTATAAGTAAGTTAAGGTTTGCTTAGATCTTGGCACTGTAGTAAAGATAATTTTTGATAGCTTGTGCATTATGTCTGGCCTATCATACTAGCGTTGGCTTGTTATTTCACGGTTTAGATTTAATTCAGGTGCTATATTGCCCTGGTGATATATAATACTCCTTTATATTATGTTTCTTCTTTCTCTTTTCCACTGATCCACTTGTATAAATGAGTCGAGCTCATGGAAAGAAATTGGTGTTTGATTCCTTGCTCATATGGTTTGGTTTCCTTGTGTTTTAGGCAGGCCATTGACTTGTTCATTAATAGTTATGTTTAGTGCTGTCTGGAATCATGTTGTGACTATAACAAAGAATTATAGAACGTGAAAAGAAAACAAAGGAAATTACACTAAGCCCGTACCGTTGCATTGTGCCTATGATTAAGTTGGGGTAACGATGCTTGTAGTTTTAAGATGAGATCATTGATCTCACCTTCAGTGATTCTTAAAGCGCTTGATCTTGTGCCAGACATAACTGAATTAAGCAGTGTTTGCTCTTATACATTACAGTTTTTCTTTTTTACTATCAATGGTTGGTGGGAGATAGAAGCAAATTATATATGATTAACAAAGACACATGATTTAGATAAAGTTAATCAGGGCCCATTTGTCCCATATTTCTGTACTGCATGGACCCACAATGAAGTGGGCCATTTCTAATTTATGTCTTAAAGACTATTGCATCAAACTTATTTCTCTCCCGGCCTCCTGGTTGATAGTTTTTATATCATTTACAGCAGCCCAGGATAATAATTTTTTGATTCTGATTTATGTGTTTTATATAATGTCCTGTGTTATTTATTGTTCTTATACAATCGTTGTTTTTTTTTTTAGAGATCTATTCTTCCAACTGAACGCTTGATGCTACATTGCACATTGAGATTCATCATGGGCAAGAAGAAATTTTGTGTGGGAGCAAGCTATAATATAGTTTAGGGGTTTTCTTTCTTTATTTTTGGGTTCATGTGCTCTTAAGAGAGAATTGAATTATAATTATTCCCTTGTTAATATGGGGGGCTTCGAATAGATGTCTCAAGACCACGTCTGTCTATTTTCTTTGGTTTTCTTCTTTCAATCTGAGCATGTACCATGGTTTTCTGAGCAATGGATATTATGAGATTTTTATGTTTATCTTGTTCTTCCATGTTAATTATTTTCATGCTATAACTTTTGGGTTTATACTTGCTGAAAGATTTAATTTTTAGAAAATATAATTCACAGTCTATATGTGTGTGCGTATATATATATATATATATATATATATATATATATATATATATCCGTTGTAATGAGTAAAATATTAATTATAGTCTTATGATGGAGGTAATGTTGGAAATTTAAAAGAAAATGGATTTCATTCCCATCTTAATTGAGGGTTGAGGCTTGGTCGATAGATCTTAGGAATATGATTTAGGGAGAGATCGAGCTGACAAATGTTGGATCAAAAGAATATTCGAAAATGATTTTGATATAATGGTTGTGATTTGTTAGCTTGGGTCCCTAGATCGTAAGCTAGTATTTGATTTACTGTCAGAACAGATTGATGATCCTATATTCTTGGATCCAATTCACAAATTCTGAATGAATCTTGGTAAATCAGTTGATGGAATAACCTTCCCAAACAACGGGATTGGTCTCTCCCCCCTTTAACCTCTATAAATCCTCAACTTCCTTTAAAAACCTTTCCGCATACAAGCTCTTGGGCGTTGGAAGAGTATGCGGAAAGATTAAGAAACCCATATCTATTCTAATATTATTTGAAGACATACAACCATTGACAGTATTAATTGTATCATTTCTCACATGCAATATACTCTCGATTTTTCAAGTACTGTACGCACGTGCATGTTACAAGGAAATCAAAGGCCTTCATGTTCTTTACCTATTGTACCTTTCAGTTTTTAGTTGGAGGAAGGGCTGCAGTCATGTTGCTCAGCGTACTGTACCCCATAAAGCCGAAGACTTTTACCAGTCCTCAAGTTTCCATGGTTTAACACGTGGGTTCAATCTTCAACTGAATTGTCCTGCTTTGATTTTGATTTCGCTGTGTCTGCTAATTTGGTGGATCCTCAAGTCATTCAAATAAAAAAGGAGCTAAGAATTTTAAGGACTTTGGGGTTTGACGTAAGTGCCGCTTCTGCTATTGCCAGCTGTCTGAATGGGCAACTGGTTGTAACTAAAGACCCTTTGTGCCTTAAAACCGTGTGGGCCTTTGTTAAACAAATCAAAACAAGAAATTTCTATGTGGAAGCTCATTTCTGGAGAGTTGAGTTGGATTCTTAAAATTGGGGAATACATAGGTGCGCAATGGTCCGCACAAGAAATTAACTTCCTCTGAATTGAGGAAGGTTAGATTACCTGTGGGACGAAGGAATTATTTATCCATTCTTAACGGATAAGTGAAGTGATTCATTCAGGGAATATTCCAACTTTCTTAAGAAAAAAATTTCCGAGCAAAAAAAATCAAAGCAGCCGCAAAATTTCTTCAACACAGTTTAGTTCAACTTCCATTAGGGTACTTTTGGTCAATTGGGTATTCTTAGAAAAAGAATTTATGAGTCACATGGTGTACAGCTTAGGTTTGTCATAAATCTAGAACTGGAAATTAAGCTTTGAAAGTTTTGGTCCAAGTCTAAAGAACGTTTTTGGTCACTTACACACATGGCACAAATGGAGATGATCAAGTAGTGAAGCATTTATTAAGTGTGCAATTAGCTAACTATTTCTCAGTGGTCAATGTTTTCAGAGGTGTTTACATTAAAAAAATATATTTAGATTTAAAAAAAAATAAAAAAAATAATTTTGAAGGATTTGAATTTTTTAATTTGATAATCAGAATATAATCAAATTTATGATGAGATTAATATCTCATTATCAAATGAAGATGATCCAAATCTAGATTTATCATAGTAATATTAAATCTTACCATGAACTCGACTTTTATTTTAATTCTCAAATTGATAGATTTTAAATTCAATGTTGGAACGTATGACGTGTCAGACTTAAGAACGTGTACACCTTTTTGTTGGGGTGTATTTCTTCTTTAAATTGCTTTGAAAAATTATAAAATATTAACATCTCAACGTACAGTTACTTGTATATTGATATGCTCTTTTACGTGATAAAATAATATGTTAACAATTATCTTCTTATCTATACGCATGCCAAGTATAATGGTCATATATTCTCCATTAGAAAACTGAACCTGTAAAGAAACCGAAAAGAAAAACAATCCGGTTATAATCACAAAAAAAAAACAATTGAAAATATGTAGAAAGTAAACAAGAATAGAGAAAATCAGTATAAATTGTAGATACGAGAAATAAAGAGAGTGGATAAGTTAAGTCTAAGTGAGGTAATAAAAAAAAAATATATAAAAAATTAAAATTAATTGAGTTTTATATATATATATATATATATATATATATATATATATAGTCTGAACGAGATAGGAAAAAACGCTAACGCCGTAAAGCTTATAAAATAGTACACTTAAAAAGAATTAGACTTGTGCCATCATGATTCATGACTATTCAACTTTGATTACGATGTTACTTGGCTTGCAGGGTGTAGAACGCAAAATATAACCACTTTCATTTATAACTTGAAATAGCCACTGAAAAATATTGATTGATTTAATGCAACCTTTTTTTTTTTTTTTTTTTTTTTTTATAGTTTGCGTGTCTAACTTGAGCGCATAATTTTGTCATTTTGTTTTGCTCAGACAATTTTTTTTTTGTTTGTTTTAAAATTCGGAATGGTGGTTTCTCCTACTGGATGATAGACTTCCATATGTATTCATGTGGACCATATACGCTTCATAAGCATATAAACGTTTTTTTTTAATGGGAAGCATATAAACATTTTAATTACGGAAATGTGAGTGTTTCCTGTTGATGCTGAGGGACCACTGTTGATTTGGGATTAATTTGTTGGGATCTGCACAAGTAGGATGGGATTCATTTGTTGATTTGGGATTAATTTGTTGGGATCTGCACAAGTAGGATGAGTGAACTAGAGGGTCCACGAAAAGAGAGGAAGGAGAGGCCTCCAAGAACACTAGGACATTTTTATCAGTACGAGGACAAAAAAAATAGAGTGTGTCGTTAGTGTAGTGGATTTGTGAAGAATGGAGAGAATATCTTGGATCTACATACTTTAGGTCTTTTATAGTATTCTGAGGTAAGGTCAACCACATGGGAGAGATGGCTCCGTTCCTGTGATCCCACATTTTTGCAGTGAAATCTCAGTCGTGTGCTTAGACGATCGTGTACCCAGACGATCGCATGTTCAGGCGTAGTTTGGTCCGTTAATCACGCTTTAACGTGGCGGTTGCGTGACCTGCTCGTTCCACGTGTCTTTTAACTATGAGACAAAAACTGGACACTTGTTAATGGCCTATTGATGACATGTGACACCGTGTGTCGATGGTCCATTGGCCATGACTGTTGCGGGCTGCATCATTTCCAATAAGCCAACCACATTTGTTTTTTTAATTGCAAAGAAAGCAAACACATTTTTATAAGCTACATATACTAACTTTATATTTGGATGGAAAGAAGGAATGGACAGGAAATAATACAAAGTACGAGAATTAATTTTTAATACTTTAGGTGTATAGTTTATTCTTTTACATTCATGTGGATTACGTGTAAAAAAAATTAAGTGAAAAGAAAAAAGCAAAATATCCGAGTATTGAAAAATTTCTCACAAAGTATCTTTTTACACACTCGTTTTCTCTAAGAATTCTTCATTTGCTCTCATTTCAAGCTCTTATCGAGATAAATTAAAATATTTGAATTTTAAGAGAAATTAAATAGATAGAAGTGTATCTCCTCATTTTCTTTCATTCATTCATATAATTTAATAGATTTTTTTTTTTTTGTAATTAAGGAATCGACTCGAACCTTAACCATTGTTGATGGGCACACCTTGGACCCTAAACCTCGAGGTGCATGACCATCCACACTCCACACTCCACACACCGGAAAGCTTGCTAGTTAATGAAATAGCCCTATGTTGGACACAAGGGGGCATAGGAAGTGTCGAACTTGAGACCTCACATTGTGAGATCCCAAATGTATTGATTATAATATTGTTCTTTTAGACCATTTATTTTAGGAGATGAATGTGGTTTTTTTATAAAGGTGACCGCGAATCGAGCAACTTGAGTTCGGCTTGATAAGTTTTCAAGCTGAGCTCGAACTCACTTCTAAGCTCATTTAATATTTTAAATTTGAAGTGAATATACATATATGTATGTCATGATTTAGACTTAAAAACTAAGTTGGTGTGTACAATCAGTCTTATATGTAACCGTAGCTATCTCATTTTCCCTTTAAAAAAATGGGCTTCTTATACCATATATATGTTAAGGTTTTATTCTGTTACGTTGTTTTTCACCAGAATAATTGTTTGGAGTCCTATTCTATAGGAAGTTAGTAGTGTTTTACCAATTCTTTAAGGAGAACCCATGAGTTTAGGAATTGTTAGTCATGGGTTAGTTGTTGCTTATTATTTGCTAAGTTTGTTTCGATTACTTCTATTTAAGTTTGTAATCCCATGAATAATATGTAGTGAATTTAGTATAATTCTTCTCGTCTCTTATTGTTTCTGTTAAACTTAGTTTCTGCGGCATGGATGGAGATTTTGAGGTTAGTTGTAATCAATCTGATGATACTCTTGCTCATTATGCATTATTATCATATTGTGATCCCATCACATTCCAAGAAGTTGTCAAAGATACGAAATAGCAAAAAGCCATGGATGGGGAGATCAGGTCTATAGAGAAAGACAACACATGGGAGTTGTCAGAACTTCCGAAATGGAAAAAATCCATTGGTGTTAAATGGGTTTATAAAACGAAGATGAATAAAGATGGCAGAGTTGACAAGTATAAAGCCTGGCTCATTGCAAAGGGATATAAGCAGGAATTTGGCGTGAATTGCATGGAAGTCATTGCAAAGGGATACAAGTTATAAGTCTCACTTGTTCAGGTAATTAGCTTGTCCAATGGCTCCCTTTGAAAAAGCATTGTAAAAAATAACGTTTTAAAATCATAAACCTGCTTAAAATAATGAAAAACTGGGTTGAAAGGCAACCCAGTCGATTGGATACTTACACCAGAAGACTGGTGTTCTGGACAGTGTGTCCACAGTCGACTGAATACTTCATACCTAGTCGACTAGTACCTTTAATAGCCTTAAAGATGTGATTTTTAAAGAGTACCCAGTCGACTGGTACTAAGATCCAGTCGACTGGTAGTTCAAAAAATATGACCATTGAGACTTGAGATTTCAGTTCAAATTGTACCAAAACGTACCAAATCAATTCAGAACGGGCATATTATATCAAGGCTATTTAAACCCACACTATTGAGCATTTCAAAGAAAAAAGAGAATACACATACAATCAAGTTTTTACTCTTTGATGCACAAAAAGCTTTGAAATATCTAAGTTGAGTCATTCTTCAAGCTTTACCTTGAAAGAGAGATATTATTCAGTTGTATAAGCTTCCATTGTTGTCTCTCTACTGTTTTCTTTACAGTATTTATTGTAAAGGGATTTGCTTCTGAAAGGAAGGGATTTGCTTCCGAAAAGAAGAGGTTTTTTGCTTCCGAAAAGAAGGGGTTTTTTGCTTCCGAAAAGAAGGGATTGTAAGGTTTGTGCAACACCTGTGAAGTTGCACGACTAAGTTTCTTAGTAGATTACTTCAAGGAGGTTCTTTGAAGAGAATGGACATAGGGTCGGAACGATTTTGATATTGCCGAATCACTATAAACTGAGTTTGCATCATCTATTCCTTAAACTCTTTATTTACAGCACATATTACTTATTTATATGCTTGTTGTGTTATCTGTTTTATAAACTTGTGTTTAATCCGCCAAAAGTTTTAAAAACCCAATTCACCCCCCTCTTGGGTTGAAAACTCAGTCTACAATTGGTATCAGAGTCTCGTTCTCAATTTTAGGCTTAATATCCTTGAGTTGATCCGATGGTAGCAAATAGCTATTCTGAGGGACACTCATATACTAGACCTCCCTTGTTCAATGGCTCAAATTATAACTATTGGAAAAACAGGATGAAAATATTTGTCGAAGGACAAGATTATAATATGTGGAGAGTCATTGAAGAGGGACCTAGAATTCTATCAAAGGAAATCACTATTAGAGAAATCAATCATACAATGCCTAAACTTAAAACTGAGTACAATGAGGAGGATTGTAGAATGATGTCTTTCAATAGTAGAGCAACAAGTATTATACATTGTGCTTTAGATATATCTGAATACAATAAAATCTCTACATGTGTTTTAGCTAAGGAAATATGGGATAAATTGCAAGTTACATATGAAAGAACCAGTGAGGTTAAAAAATCAAAAATCTATATGCTAGTATCTGAATATGAATCTTTTAGAATGTCTCCTAAAGAAACAATTTCTCAAATGCACTCACGTTTCACAACTATTGTTAATGGTTTGAAGCTTCTTGGTAGGAACATTGAGAAATTTGAATTAACAAGAAAAATCTTAAGATCTTTGCCATCCACATGGAAAGCAAAGAAGACTGCTATCACGGAGGCCAAAGATCTCGACAAAATTGATGTTAAGACACTTCTTGGGTCATTGTTGACATATGAGATGGAAGAAATGAATCTCATTGTCAATAATGATGAGAAGAAGAAAAAGGTGATTGCTCTTAAAGCCTCTACATACAACAGAGAAGAGGAATCGGAAGAAGAGGCAGTGAGCAGCGAAGAAGATGGTGAAATGGCTTTAATCACTAAACGGTTTCATATATTCTTGAAGAAAAGCAAGAAACCATACACCAAGGATCCTATCTCAAAAAGGAAACCACTTGTGTGCTATGGATGCAAGAAACCTGGTCACATCAAGGCCGATTGCACAGCTACAAGTAAACTATACAAGAGCTTCAAGAAGAAAACTATGATAGCAACTACTTGGAGTGATGATGAAGAAGATGAATCATCGGATAAAGAATTCGGATACGAGGAAATTGTCAACCTATGCCTTATGGCAATTGATGATGAAAATGAGGTATTATCTTCTCCCTATTCTAAAAATAACATTGTGAGTAGTAGTGAAGAATTGTTAGAAGTCATAAATGAAATGCATGATGAATTGAAGAAATTCGATTCTAGGAACTCTACTCTTAAGAAAGAGGTCTCATCCCTTTCTAAAGAGATGATAAGTTTAAGAGAAGAGAAAGAAAAATTATCTTCATTGCTGTATGATGCTTCTCAAGATTTCCTCAAAGATGAAAATGAGAATTTAAAGAAGAAGATATTAGAATTAAATGGTACTACATCTAGACTCATGCTTGGAAAAGAAAAGCTTGATGAAGTGCTTTCTTGCCAAAGATTAAGTGGAGGAAAATCTGGTTTAGGATACTCTCCATTAGGTAAGCAAAAATCAAAAGAGGGATTATTCATGAAAGCTTCATGTGTGAATGAAACTTCTACTTCAAAGGTTAAAATCACACCCACATTGAATGATAGCATGTCTAGAAATACTAATTCTAATGCTAATATAAGATTGAAGAATCCTAAAAATACTCATGCTTATATGTATGCTCATTCAAGGAATGCTTATGCACATGCTAGGAATAATCATCATGTGCATCCTAGGAACAATTTGTATACTCAAGACTTGCACACTGCACAAGCATATTCTAGGAATTACAATCATAGTTATTCTAGAAATAATATGCATACTCATGATAATGCAAGCATGTATCCTAGAAATTATCATCATACATTTTTTTGGAAATGATATGTATATTCATATTCCACACAATAGAAACATGCATCCTAGGAATTCATATCCTAAGTATTATAGGCATGCACAACTAAATACTCCTAGAAAATTAAATAACTATCATCCTAGGATTGTGCATCATCATGTCTATAGAACTCCATATATTATTAAGAAAGTATGGGTCCCAAAAGGAACTGTATTTTCAAGGACTAACCCCAAAGGACCCAAGAAATTTTGGGTACCTAAAAAAACAATTGTGTATCCTTGTGTGATGTAGATATGTCTCCACACCAAGGAGAAAGGCAAATGTTGGTACCTTGATAGTGGATGCTCAAAATACATGACCAATGATAAAAGTGTGTTCAAGGAGCTAACTCTAAGAGATGGTGGACTTGTCATCATTGGAGACAACACAAAAATAAAGATCATCGGGCATGGAAAAGTTGGTAATGATTTCTCAACCATAGATAACGTATTGCTAGTACAAGGCCTTAAGCCAAATTTACTAAGTATTAGTCAATTTTATGACAAAGGCAACAAAGTCACATTAGAGACCTCTCATTGTCTAGTTATAGACATCAAGAGTAACAAGATCAAATTTGTTGGCCATAGACATGAAAATGTCTATATAGTTGATTTGAAATCCTGACATTCCGAAAATGAAAAATGTTTTCCTGCCATTAGTGAAAATCCATGGCTATGGCATAGAAGACTTGGCCATGTGAACATGAACTTGCTGAAAATCATTTCAAGAAAAGATTTAGTCATTGGACTTTCCAAAATCAATTTTGAAAAAGATAAAGTATGTGATGCTTGTCAAATGGGAAAACAAACTAGGATTTCTTTTAAATCAAAGAATGTAGTCTCAACTACTAGACCTTTGGAACTTTTGCATATGGACTTATTTGGTCCAATATGTACCATTAGTCTAGGTGGCCATCAATATGCTCTTGTTATTGTTGATGACTATTCAAGATATACCTTTGTTATTTTTATTGCTTACAAGGATGAAGCTTTCAAAGGATTTGAAAACTTTTGCAAAAAGGTTCAAAATGAAAAAGAGATTTGTATCTCAAGCATTAGAAGTGATCATGGAAAAGAATTTGAAAACCAAAACTTTGCACAATTTTGTGATGAAAATGGAATTGATCACAACTTTTCAGCTTCTAGAACTCCTCAACAAAATGGAGTTATTGAGAGGAAAAATAGAGTTCTAGAAGAATTTGCAAGAACCATACTTTATGAAAATAGTTTACCAAAATACTTTTGGGCTGAAGCAGTAAATAGTTCTTACCATATCTTGAATAGAATTTTAATTAGGCCTATACTTGATAAAACTCCGTATGAATTATGGAAAGGTAGAAAGCCTAATATCTCATATTTTCATACTTTTGGTTGTAAATGCTTCATCCTAAATAACAATAAAACTAACTTGGGTAAATTTAACTCTAAGACCGATGAAGGAATCTTTTTAGGATATTTAAATTCTAGTAAAGCTTATAGAGTCTTCGACAAGAGAACTCTAGTGGTAGAAGAATCCGTACATGTAACTCTTGATGAGTCTAACCCAATTAGTAGTAGTGTAGTTTCTTTCAATGATGATGCAGATTTTATTCCAAGAACAGAAACACCTACTCCCATTGTTGACTCAAAGGAGAGTCCACCTCAAACAAATGAAGAGATTAAAACTCTCAAATTGGACCAACCATTTACAAGCCAACAAGAGGATAATCTTTCCAAAGATTGGAGGTATGTAAATTATCACCCGATTGATCAAGTGATTGGTGATCCTTCAAAAGGGGTAAGAACTCGTTCCTCAATTAGAAATATTTACAATTATGTAGCTTATTTGTCTCAAATTGAACCTAAGACATTTATTGAAGTCGAAAAAATAATGATTGGATAATTGCCATGCAAGAAGAAATAAATCAATTTGAAAGAAACAATGTATGGAATCTAGTTCCTGGACCTAAGAATCATATTATAATTAGAACTAAATGGATATTTAGAAATAAGATGGATGAAAATAGGATACAATCAAGAAGAAGGAATAGACTTTGATGAGACCTATGCTCCTGTAGCTAGATTAGAAGCTATTCGAATGTTGTTGGCCTTTGCATGCTTTAATAAGTTTAAGTTATTTCAAATGGATGTACAGAGTGCCTTCTTAAATAGATTTATAGAAGAAGAGGTTTATGTTGAACAACCTCTTGGATTTGAAAATCTTAGTCTTCCAAATCATGTCTACAAGCTTTCTAAGGCTCTATATGGGTTTAAGCAAGCTCTAAGGGCATGGTGTGAAAGACTAAGTAAATTTTTTATTGACAATAACTTTGTAAGAGGTAAGATAGACACAATTTTTTTTCACAAAAACTCACAAAAATGACACTTTGCTAGTCTAAATATATGTTGATGATATTATATTTGGTGCTACTAATGAATCTATGTGTCAAGAGTTTTCAAAGTGCATGCAAGGTGAATTTGAAATGAGCATGATGGGAGAGCTTACCTACTTCCTTGGACTTCAAATTAAATAATTGAAAGGAGGCATCTTCATCAATCAATCAAAATACACTAAGGATCTGCTAAAGAGGTTTGGGATGGAAAGCTCAAAGCCACTTGGTACTCCTATGAGCACATCTACAAAACTTGATCTTGATGAAGGAGGTAAATGTGTAGATACTAAAAATTATAGAAGCAGGATATGAGCTTTACTTTATTTCACTGCAAGTAGACCTGATATTATGTTTAGTGTATACATGTGTGCTAGATTTCAGGCTAATCCTAAGGAATCACATGTAGTTGCAGTAAAAATGATCCTTAGATATCTATAAGGAACTCAAACCATAGGACTATGGTAATTTAGAGATTCATCTTTTGAGCTTGTAGGATATTCAGATGCTGATTTTGCTGGATGTAGGTTAGATAAAAAAAGCACAAGTGGAACATGCCAATTCTTAGGTGCAATGTTAACCTCTTGGTTTTCCAAGAAACAAAACTCCGTTGCACTATCAACCGCTGAGGCGGAATATGTAGCAGCTGGAAGTTGTTGTGCCCAAGTATTATGGATGAAACAACAACTAGAAGACTATGGCATGAACCTTAAAAGTATACCAATACATTGTGATAATACTAGTGCTATCAACTTAACTAAGAATCCTATTCAGCACTCTAGAACTAAACACATAGAAATTAGACATCATTTCTTAAGAGATCATGCTAAAAAAGGTGATATAAGACTAGAATTCATACCTTCAGAAGATCAAATAACTGACATTCTTACAAAACCTCTAAGTGAAGCTAGTTTCTGTAAGATTAGAATGTTAATGGGATTGCTAGAATATGATAAACTGAATGTCTGATTGCTTCTTCATTCATCATTATGCATACTTGACATCTAGTGAATGAGTATTAATCCTTGTTTAATATCTCCCTCACTCAAAATGGTATAGATAAACAAATTTCGTGCTAAGACTCAAGACTGAAAATTTTCTTAGGAGTCCAGTTGACTCGTATGTCTATCCCAGTTGACTAGAAAGTCTCTGCCTAATTTTCCAGTCGACTGGTAATTCCATACCAGTTGACTAGTTCATCTAGACTTTGTTTAGAGCCAATTTTTTTTGAAATTCAGTTATCACTCTAGTCGACTAGTACAAACTACCCAGTTGGCTGGTATCTTTCTGCCAATTCATCCAGTTGACTGGTATCCTTACCCAGTCGACTGGTATGTAAAACTGTTCATCTTTGCAAAGGGCCCAGTCGACTGGTATGTTCACCCCAGTCGACTGGTATCGCGATTCTATAAATAGGCTGTTCATTTTTTTTTCTTTAGATTTTCATGCAATTTTTGAAAACCCTAGCTTCCTCTCTCTACAAAATCTCATCTTTTTTTATCTAAAAACCTTCAAAACACTACCTAAACACATCGATATACTCATCTAAAACCTCGTTTTCAACTTTCTATGGTTGAAATCTCCTATTCCACCAAAAAATCCTTTTACCCAAAAACTCATTTTCCCAAAAATGACTGATAGAATTTGAGTTAAATACACCACTGGGGGACCAAATGCGCCTACAAGACCAAGGTCCACCAAATCCACAGTTCCGAATTCGAGGGGGAAGGGCGTGGTGGGCTCATCCAATAAGAAGCCTAGAACAGAGCTTGACGACACTCTGTTCTCTGCCATAAGAAAATCATGATGGGTAGAGTTATTGACTTTGACTCTATTCGTCATGGTAATTTTGATATATTACCTTCCTTTGAGGCAATACACTTGACCCCATTGGTCAAGATTCATGAGAAATTCTACCTGAGACTGATTCACCAGTTCTATACGAACTTGGTGAAACCCAGTCCACTGGCTCTGAGGTTCAGAACCAGTGTTATGGGTGTGGAGTTTGAGGTCAATACTGACCTCTTGGTGAGAATTTTGAGGATCCCTATTGAAGGGATCCAATGGAGTCTAGATGGATGGCCAGACAATTTTGCGGTTGAGGATGCGTGTCAGATAGTTGGGGGTGACCTTAACTATGTGTTCCGATCCACTAAATTTCACACATGTAGTGATATGCCCCTAGACTCGAAAATATTCAATCTCATCGTGAGTTGGACCATCTACCCGAGACTAGGGAGTCGGGGGTATCTATCTATGATAGATACCATATTGATTTGGTGCCTTAAAACTGGGCACCACTTCAATATATACCCCCTACTACTCGCTGTTGTGTGTTTATCTACCTAAATAAATAAATAAATAATCATACTTTGTTTTACTTGCAAGTGCACAAGGTCAATGGTAGTATAGTGTGCAAGTGTGAGATCATTTCCACAGGGATTTGTAAACTTTGATTTAGAATTAGTTTCTCAAAGTAAGAAGAGAAATAAATGTAAAGTGTGAGTTAATAATAATAAGAGCATAGGGTTGTGATATCCACCACTAATTACACTTTCCCACTAAGTAAGGTACCAATGCTCTAGCCCTATTATAAATACCTAATGGTTGCCAACCTAAGGGCTTGGTCCACACCTGAGGCTATTGATCTCCCTAAACAACGAGTTAGGCATGGTGCATACTCTAACTCTTTTCTCTCTTAAGGGATTCAGTATGGATGTATACTGAGTTGTTCCTTAAGAGAGCATAAGGGCTGTGGAGATTGGCAACCACACGGGACCTAAGGCTTGGCCCACTCCCGATTTCTTATGTTGATTAACCCAAGAATCTGGTGTGGATATCTTTTGTTACTATTGTTGAACCTAAGACTCGGTCATCCAAATTGATTCAACTAAAAAATCCATACCACATGCATAAGTTGATCAGACACACACATATGAGGAATTTAAATACAAACAGGTATTAATCAAGTTAAGCATTATAACATGGCTATAGGCAAAGGTAATCAATGAATATATATGTGGAAAAGCATAATTAGGCTTTAATCGAGCCCTATAAGGGTTTAGTTACACATGCTAGTTGAACTAAACATTATAACCATAATAAACAAAAACAGAAAAATAAAACCTGAAGAAGACTTGGGAGATAAGTCGTCAATTCCTCTCCAAGCATGCAACTTCAAGTCTCAAAACAAAGGTATGGTTTCTGTGTTTTACAAGGCTATATATAGGGCTCTAAGGGTGCCCCGAAACCCTAATTTCCTATTCAAGGTCCGGAGACTTCTTTCCATATCTAGCTCTGTCGCCTCTAGTATGTGTGCGCTTGAGCGTATACGGTCTGCGCTTGAGCCTTTTAAGTGTACGGTCATGTGCCTGTGCGCTCGTGTGCCTGTGCATTCGATCACAAGGGAGGTGCGCTCGAGCACACCTTGCTAGATTGCAGAACTTTACTTTTTACTCCTTAGAGCTCCAAAATGTCATCTTTTTGTCAAAGCCCTGTGAAAAACACATGAAACATGAAAATGAAATAGAATTTACTGAAATAGATAAACAAAGAGCCTAACAAGCATAAATTAAAGGGGCTTAAATATGACTATTTAAGCACTTATCACATCCCAAACTTACATATTGCTGGTCTCTTAGCAATACAAAATGAAAGACTATGTCAAAACAAAATTTAAAATAAATTCATTCTTCATGATGTTCATAAATTTGGGTTACACATAAAACCATGATGACCGTTCATGAGTAAGTTTATAATAAAAACAAATTTTTGTAATGAATAAGAATTTTAAAAGCTCATGTTACTTACCTAAGGTTGGCTTAAGGCATCGCAAGTTTGATTTGTGTGTGATGAATTAACACATAGAAGATGGAGCTTCCAAATAATTTTAATGTATAGTGTTTCGGTGCCCAAACCTTTATCAAATAGAACAAAAATGGCATAATGCTTGATTCTTTTCTTTTTCTTTTATCATGAGATTTTTGCCATGTTGAGTTCTATTAAGCTTTCTAATTGACCTTTGTAATGAGTGTTTAGCCAATGACTCCCAAACCAGATGGTTTTAGGGTGTTAGGTGTAGACACCCCTAAGGACTTACTAACTCGAGTAAAAAAGGCTACGGAGCTAACAGGTCTTAATGCTTCCAAGTGAAATTCCCACCTTTTGACATGAACGCTCACTGCTTACTGAGGCAAGAGGCCCAGTTACTCAGTGAAATTTTTTATTATGATCATTAAATACTTAATTCCTACCTTTTGATGTGAACACTCACTGCTTACTGATGCAAGAGGTCCAGTTACTCGGTGGAAAGTTTTTAATGATCATTAGAAGCTTTTTATTCTATTTTTGCATGATAAACATTTTTTTCTTTGTTTTTCTTATGCCAAAGTATTCTTCCAACAAGTTATTAGATTACAGTTAGGTCATGGAAACATATACATAAGAATTATATGTCATACCCCACACAAATGCGTGCTAATGTGCTCGTGTCAGATCTGGATCAAACTCGTGAATTCTTAAGTGCCTTGAGGTAGGTACTAAACTTTTAAAATGCCTATTAAAAGACTATGTTCTAGATTTTAAACTTACTAATGAATTTTTATCATATTTTAAATCAACTAAAATTCCTAACACAAAATGAAAATGCACTTATCTTTTCTAAAAAAACTGGGACCTAGTGTGTGCATGTAAAATGTCTCCCACTACCCCCAAACTTAATATACACATTGTCCCCAATGTGTGTGTGTGTGGCATAGAAAGATCTGACCTGGGAGATGGAGAACTAGATTGCTTGTATTGCTCGTAACACACCCTCAAACTTGAACTGGATGCACACATTAAGTTCCTAACAAATAAAAATAAATATTGTGCCAGAAAACAAGAAATATGGATAGTAAACATTTAAACATAAACATAAATAAAATAAAAATACTACAATGAAAAGGATATGCTTTGAGGTGCCTCCCATGAGCGCTAAGTTTTACGTCTTCAGCCAGACGGGGTATCCTCTCACTGCTAGTCATCAGGTGGTGTAGATTGCTTGTTTCAGGAATTGGTGTGTAGTTGCTGGTATAAATGCACTCAATTGTAAGGTGTTTGTGCGCTCAATCGCAATGCATCAGGTAATGACGTTATGTGTGATAAATACTAGAAAGTCAAGTGGTTCAGGTGTCTTTGGATCAGCCATATATTGTATGGATTGAAGTGTCAAGTCCTCGTCTCGAGGAGGTATGTTGAGATCAAGGTATGGTTTGACTCGGTGTCCATTGACTGTAAATGTCTGATTGCTATTGGAGTTATGAATCTCTAAAGCCCCATGAGGAAAGACCTTGGTGACCACATATGGACCAACCCAACGGGACTTTAGTTTGCCTGGGAACAGCCTTAATCTCGAATTGTAGAGTAGCACCCTTTGTCCTACGTGAAACTCTTTTTGAACTAGTTGTTTGTCATGTAGGCTTTTTCCCTTTCCTTGTAAAGCTTGGCATTCTCATATGCATCATGTCGTAATTCTTCTAGCTCATTTAAGTGCAGCCTCCTTTTCTCACCCACTTGTTTCATATCAAAATTGAATTGTTTAATGGCCCAATATGCTCGATGTTCTAGCTTTACGGATAGATGGTATGCTTTTCCAAAGACTAAGCGGTGTGGGGACATCCCAATTGGTGTCTTGTAAGCTGTCCTGTATGCCCACAGAGCATCATTGAGTCGTAAAAACTAATCCTTCTGACAAGGATTCACGGTTCTCTCCAAGATGCTTTTGATTTCTCGGTTGCTTATCTCCACTTGGCCACTAGTCTGAGGGTGATATGGGGTGCCAACCTTATGAGTGATTCCATATTTTCTGATGAGTGCGGCAAAAGAATGATGATGAAAGTGACTGCCTCTGTCACTGATGATCGCTCTTGGTGTCCCGAACCGAGTAAAAATGTTATCCTGTAGAAACTTCAACACCACTTTATGATCATTAGTCTTTGAGGGGACAACCTAGACCCATTTAGACACATAATCCACACCCACAAGAATATATAAATTACCAAAAGAATTAGGGAATGGACCCATGAAATCAATGCCCCATACATCAAAAAGTTCTACTATATGGATATTTTGTAGGGGCATCTGATTTCGGGATAAGATGTTACTTGTCCATTGGCATCTATCACATGAGCTGCAGAATGTGAAGGCGTCTTTAAACAGATTAGGCTAATAAAAACTGGATTGTAGTACCTCAAGTGTTGTTTTCTTGGCCCCAAAATGTCCTCCACAAGCAAACTGATGGCAATGTTGTAATAAGCTCAAATGCTCATCTTCTGAGATATACTGTCAGAAGATCTGACCGGGATAGAATTTGAAAAGGTAGGGATCATCCCAATGGTAGTGTCGGGATATAGATATTAACTGCTTCTTTCCTTGTGTGGTCATACCTGGGGGAAAAACCTTAGCAGTTAGATAATTGACAATATCAACATACCACGAAAGTTTTACCTTTAGTGTGAACAGTTGTTCATCAGGGAAGTTCACATTCAAAGGTAGCTCATTTTTGTCATTCTCATAAGGTAGCCTTAATAAATGATCTGCAACCATATTCTCATTGCCTTTTTTGTCTTTGATTTCCAAATCAAATTCTTTCAATAGGAGTACCCATCTGATTAACCTAGGCTTTGCATCTTTCTTAGAAAACAAATATCTCAAATCAATATGATCAGTGAATACAATAACCTTAGAGCCAATAAGATATGATCTAAACTTTTCTAAAGCAAAAATAACAAAAAACAATTTCTTTTCAGTAGTAGAGTAGTTAAGCTTAGTATCATTTAAAGTTATAGAAGCATAGTAAATAGCATGAGGTACCTTATTAACTCTTTGACCTAAGACCGCTTCCAAGGCGAAACCACTAGCATCACACATCAATTCGAATGGAAGATTCCAATTTGGTGCCATCATTATTGGGGCGGAGGTTAGAACATCCTTCAATATGTTGAAAGCTGTCATACAGTTATCAGTCCACTCAATTTGGTATCTTTAGCTAACAATGCACAAAGAGGTCTTGAGATTTTGGAGAAATCCTTGATGAATCATTTATAAAAACTGGTATGTCCGAGAAAACTTCTAACACCCTTGACTATGAGAGGAAGAGGTAGCTTTGAAATGATGTCTATTTTAGCCTTGTCTACCTCAATACCTTTGTTGGAGATGGAATGTCCCAATACAATGCCTTGTTGGACCATAAAGTGACATTTCTCCCAATTTAACACTAAGTTGCTCTCTTCACATCTTTTTAGGACACTCTATAGATGAATTAGGCATTCACCAAAATTGGAACCAAAGACACTGAAATCATCCATGAATACCTCAATGTATTTCTCCACCATATCGGAAAATATGCTCATCATACATCTTTGAAAAGTGGCTAGTGCGTTGCATAAATCGAATGGCATCCTTCGATAAGAAACTGTACCGAAAGGACATGTGAAGGTAGTCTTTTCTTGATCCTTAGGTGCTATGGCAATCTGGTTGTACCCATTGTACCCATCCAAAAAGCAATAATAGTTGTGGCCAGCTAATCTCTCTAACATCTAATCAATGAATGGCAAGGGGAAGTGATATTTTCTGGTCACTTTGTTCAATCTTCGGTAGTCGATACAGACTCTTCAACCAGTTGTTTTCCTTGTAGGTATGAGCTCCTCGTTCTCATTCTTCACCACTATGATCCCACTTTTTTTTCGGAACAACTTGGACCGGACTTACCCATTTACTGTTTGAGATGGGGTAGATAATGCCAACATCTAGCAATTTTAATACCTCGGCCTTTACTACCTCTTTCATGTGTGGGTTAAGTCTTTTTTGAGAATCTCGAGTGGGCCTTGCTTCATCCTCAAGGTAGATACTATGCATGCACTTGGCTGGACTTATCACCTTAATGTCAGCAATGGTCCATCCTATGGCAGATATATGTTCCCTAAGAACTCTTAATAATTTTTCTTCTTCTCCAATAATCAAATTAGCAGCTACAATCATAGGTAATGTCTTCTTCTCTCCCAAGTAGGCATAAGTTAAATGCTCTGGTAGCTGTTTTAATTCCAATGTTGGTGCCTGGATAATAGAAGGAAGAAGAGTAATATTAGTAGGTATGAGAGTTTCAAATGGAGGAGCATACTTACTTGAGTGTTTTAGAGAAGCCTCGAGGAGGTGCATAGCTTTAATGATGTCATCAGTAACATCTTCAGGTTCTTGCTCAATATCCATTGTTGTAAAGCTATAGGTAATAGTAGTCTCCAATGGATCGATGTGCTAGACCTGAAAAAGCTTACTCAATACATACATTAAAGCATTCAATATCATCTTGAGGTAGTTTTAATGCATTAAATATTTTAAACTCTATTTTCTCACCATTCACCTTCATACTTACTATACCCTTTTTCACACAAATCTTTGTATCGACAGTTCTCATGAAGGATCTTCCTAAAATGATGGGCAAGGGTAATGGCATAGGGCATACCTCCATATCTAATACAATGAAATTAGCAGGTAAAATGAACTCACCTACTTTTACCAGGACATCCTCAAGAATACCCCTAGGTCTTTTTATACTTCTATCTGCCAACTGCAAGGTAATGGAAGTTGGTTGTAGCTCCCCCAATCTTAGGGTTTCAAATACTGTGTATGGTAGCAAATTTACACCCGCTCCCAAATCTAGTAATGCTCGCTCAAACAACTGATCACCTGTCCTACAGGGAATAGTAAAACTACTCGGATGTTTTAGTTTTGGTGGGAGTTTTCTTAATAGCACAACACTTACTTCTTCAGTTAAGGCTACAGTCTCATGCTCTTGAAATTTTCTCTTATAAGTGCAACAATCTTTTAGGAATTTAGCATAGGTAGGTATTTGTTGAATTGCATCTAACAAAGGAATGTTTATTTTAACTTTCCGCAAGGTTTCAAAAATATCAAGCAGTTTATTTTCTTTCTTTTGTTTTACTAACCTTTGTGGGAAGGGTGGTGCATTCACTTTCTCTGTCTCACTCACTTTTGATGCTGATGGTTTCTCTAGTGATGCTTTTTTAGATTCATTGGTCCCTATCACCTTACCATTTCTGAGGGTCGTGACAGCTTTCAGTTGTTGATACCCCCCAGATTTTTGAGCTGGAAGCTCACTTTGCTTTCTGCCACTAAGTTCTTTAGCCAATTGTCCCATTTGTACCTCTAGTCTTTGGATGGCATGTTCATGTTTTGCTGTGGTTTGCCTTAGTTCAGTCCAAAATTTCCTTTCATCTACCATGAACCGATCTTGTGAAGTCATTAATTGTTGCAGCTGAGTTTCCAATTGCCTCACAAGACTTTCGAGGTAATTTTTCTTTGTCTCGGGAGTTGAATGGACTGCTGGTTGGAAGTTTCTTTGCTACCCTTGACTGTTCTGATTGTTGCTCTAAGAAAAATTCGGGTAATTCCGCCATCCAGGGTTGTAGGTGTTTGCATAAGGATTGTTCTTTAGCGGATAGTTGTTTAGTCCCACAAAGTTTGCTTGCTCATGATCTACAGATGAATACAAGGGACATGTATCAGTATTATGATCAAATTGGGAACAAATAGCACATACCTGGAGTGGTGTGGCTGGTGGGTTAGGTGAGGCATTCTGAGCAGCCATGGCTTTAACTAACATGTCTAGTTTCCTTTCCACAGCAGCTATTTGAGTGGATGATCCTCCATTGAAGCTTACCTCATATATACCCTTACTCTTGGTTTTATGTCTACCTCGAGAAGAGAACTATTGAGTGTGTTCACTTAGGGTTTCGAAAAGCTCCATAGCTTCTTCACTGCTTTTCTCCATCAGCACTCTTCCACAACCTGAATCCACAATACTTTTGTTAGTATCACTTAAACCTTTATAAAAAGCTTGTACCAGTTCATCCTGAGGTAGGTTGTGATGTGGGCATTTGAGTAGCAGCTCGTTGAAGTGTCCCCAGGCCTTAAAGAATGGATTTCCATCCTTTTGTTGGAAGGACTGAATTTCTTTCCTCATTTACCTCGTCTTTTGGGCTGGGAAAAACTTCCTTAGGAATTTGCTAGCCAACTCCTCCCAAGTGTGGATAGAAACTGTAGGCAAAGAATTGTACCACAGTTTAGCATTATCATTTAAGGAAAAAAGGAAAAGAATTAACCTTATTCCTTCTTGGTCTAAGCCTCGGATGTGCTGGAACTTGCAAAGATCGAAGAACTCTCGGAGGTGCAAGTGTGGGTCCTCATTAGGTGTACCCCTAAAGTGAGTCAGTGCACTGAGTATTTGCAGAGATATGTAGTAGTTTCCTTCCGCCTCAGGTTGATAAGCAATGCTGGACGGTTGATTGAGGTTATGTGGGATGAAGGATTGTTTCATCGGCCTTCGCTCGGGTGGTTGTTGATTGTCGATCTGTTCTACCATTGGTACTTCTTCCTCAATTTCTTCTTCTACCTCTTCTGAGTTGTCTCTAAGCCATTGTTGGATCGTTCACTCAAGCTTGGTATCAAGGGGAAAGAATGTTGGATGCTTGGATTGAAGTCCGTGCATGAATCAGTGACAATCGCTTAAGTGCAACAGTTAAATACTGCTGCTCGACTAACTCTCTGTCTCAATTGCACTCGATCGAACAAGAGGGTGCGCTCGATCGCAAGTGGAACAGAAAGCACTCCTGGAGTGCCTGAAACAGAAAACAAAAAGGAATTAGATTAGGGTTAAATGAAACAAAAATAAGATAAAAACATAAACTTAAAATTTTGGAGATTTTTGATAAAAGTAGAAATAGAATAAAAAAAGAAATAACAATGATTAATGAAAGATAATTCTAAAAAGAAATTTAATCGCAATCTCTGGCAACGGCGCCAAAAACTTGTTATGCATTTATCTACCTAAATAAATAAGTAAATAATCATACTTTGTTTTACTTGCACGTGCACAAGGTCAATGGTAGCATAACGTGCAAGTGCGAGATCATTTCCACAGAGATTGGTAAACTTCAATTTAGAATTAGTTTCTCAAAGTAAAAAGAGAAATAAATGTAAAGTGTGAGTTAATAATAATAAGAACATTGGGCTGTGATATCCACCACTAATTATACTTTCCCACTAAGTAAGGTACCAATGCTCTAGCCCTATTATGAATACCTAATGGTTGCCAACCTAGAGGCTTGGTCCACACCTTAGGCTATTGATCTCCATAAGCAATGAATTTGGCATAGTGTATACAACTCTTTTCTCTCTTAAGGGATTCAACATGGGTGTATACTGAGTTATTCCTTAAGAGAGCATAAGGGCTGTGGAGATCGGCAACCACACGGGACCTAGGGCTTGGTCTGCTTCTGGTTTTCCATGTTGATTAACCCAAGAATCCGGTGTGGATATCTTTTGTTACTATTGTTGAACCCAAGACTCAGTCATCTAAATTGATTCAACTAACAAATCCATACCACATGCATAAGTTGATCAGACACACACATAAGAGGAATTTAAATACAAACAGGCATTAGTCAAGTTAAGAATAATAACATGGCTATAAGCAAAGGTAATCAATGAATATATATGTGGAAAAGCATAATTAGGGCTTCAATCGAGCCTTATAAGGGTTTAGTTACACATGCTAGTTGAATCAAATATTATAACCATAATAAACAAAAACAGAAAAATAAAACTCGAAGAAGACTCGGGAGATGAGTCATCAATTCCTCTCCAAGCTTGCAATTTCAAGTCTCAAAACAAAGGTATGGTTTCTGTGTATTACAAGGCTATATATAAGGCTCTAAGGGTGCCCCGAAACCCTAATTTCCTATTCAAGGTCCAAAGATTTCTTTCTATATCTGGATCTACTGCTTCTGGTATGTGTGCGCTCGAGCGTATGTGGTCTGCGCTCATGCCTTCTAAATGTGCACTCGTGTGCCTGTGCACTCGATCATAAGGGAAGTGCGCTCGAGTGCACCTTGCTGGATTGCAGAACTTTACTTTTTACTCCTTAGAGCTCCAAAATGTAATCTTTTTGTCAAAGCCCTGTGAAAAACACATGAAACATGAAAATGAAATAGAATCTACTGAAGTAGATAAACAAAGAGCCTAACAAGCGTAAATTAAGGGGCTTAAATATGACTATTTAAGCACTTATCACTTGCCAATATGATTAATGGCGAAGCGAGCGACTCTGGATGTCTTCCCTACGGGATGCTCATCACGCTCATACTCCAGCACTTCTGAGTACCTCTCCCAGCCTCCGAGGCTCAAGATATCGGGCCAAAGGACATCATCAACGTCTCCTCGCTGAAGAAGATGGGATGCACGGTCTGCAACGGCTTCATCTACTCTAAGGTCGAGAAGCACATTCGGATTGGAGAGGATGACAATAGTGATGATGAGGATGTTGCTGCTGCTGATATGGATACGAATGCCCGAGCACCTCCTCTGGGTGACTTGAGTGCTGGTCAGGCCGGGTACAGTGATCTACTTCAGGCTATCATGAGCCTCCAGCTGACCATGCAGTCCAAATTTCAGACTTTAAGCTCCTCCATTGAGACCCTCTATTCCTTAAACTCTTTATTTACAGCACATATTACTTGTATATGCTTGTTGTGTTATCTGTTTTATAAAATTGTGTTTAATCCGCCAAAAGTTTTAAAAACCCAATTCACCGCTCCTCTTGGGTTGAAACCTTAGTCTACATCACGGTTTTTCATTTAGACCGGCCCCCTCCCGGTTCTTTTATTTCATGCATACGTATATGAACAATGATATAAAATATGCATATGAACAATAATATAAAAACAAGCATGTATTCAGACATTTAATTTAGCTATCCTGCATTTTCTCAAATGACTATTTGATCAATTTCACTGATTTCTTCTTCTCATATATCACATCAATTTATCAACCATAACTCGTAAAGAATTTCATTTATCACATTTATTATTAAATCGACTAGTTATTCTAATAATATTACTTCTCATATAATAACTTTCTACACATCTATTATTCCTATCATACCTATCAATCAATTTTTCATCTACCACCAAAGTATAAGCTAATAATTTTTTATAATATTATCACTAAATATTTCATATTTATCTAGATTACTTAAAGTAAATCTAACTCACCACATAGCACTTAAAACTACCCATGGATCACCTCATTGCCTTTCTTGCTCCCCTTCTCAGCAATTTCCTCCGATTGCTGATCGTCAACACCTGACATAATATTAATATTAAATTCTAATTTATTCTTCAATTCTTTCATAATTCACACCCTTTGAATTCCGGGAATTTCATGTATGCTAAATTTCAAAAACTAAACTTCACATTATTACCTTATGTTTTTTTTAGAGCTTCTTGTGGCTCTCTATAAAAATTCTCCTGTAAACCCCTTCAAAATTTTACTCTTTCAACATTTCTTTCGATCCCCAAATGTTTAAAAAAAGAGAGTAATTTGAATCGTAGAAGAAAGAAAACCAATCAGGAATTGGTAAGTATAATTAAAATAAGGTGCAAAGTGTGTGTGTGTGTGTCTATATATATATATATATATATATATATATATATATAAATTTTGCCGACCGCACCATTTGTTTTCTTTGTGCTGCATGTGACAATGTTGTTGCAACACCTGGAAGTCCAGGTGTTACACGAATTTTGGTTTTTCTTTTCTTCATTTTTTTTAAAAAACTTTTTTTTTCCTTTTCCTTCAACTTCATGCTATCCACGAAATTTTTTTAAAGAATTTTTTTAATATATATATATTATTTTAATTTCATGTTATATTTATCAAATTACTTCTTTACCCATACTTTAAAACATGGGTATTACAATTCTACATACCTTATAAAAATTTCGTTTTCGAAATTTCTTTAGCTAATCAAGAAAGCAATTGTGAATAATATTTCTTCATAGTTGCCTCACACTTTCACATAATCTCTTCAACATCCTTATTCCGTCACAGAACTTGAACTAATGAAATTATTTTATTATACAAGACTTGTTCTTTTCTGTCTAAAATTCTCACTAGTACTTGTATAAAAGTCGAATCTTTATGAATTTCTACAGGTTGGCTCGAAATATTATGAGATTTATCAAGTGCTCTTGCAAAAGTGAAACGTGAAATACATTATATCACTGCTTCAACTTTGGAGGTAAATCCAAACTATTTACAACTAGCCCAACTTTCTCGATAAACTCATAGGGTCCCACTTACCTCAGACTCAACTTTCCTTTCTTTTTTATCCTCAACACACCTTTTCATGGAGATATTTTAATTACACCCAGTCACCTACTCGAAATTTAAGAGGTCTTATTCTATTATCAGCATAGCTATTCGGTTTACTTTGTGCTACTTTACGATTCTCTCTAACTAGTTTGATCCTCTCAATTGTTAAGTCAATAATTGATGGACCAATTATATTTCTCTATTCCATTTCTTCCCAACATATAGGAGTTCTACACCTCCTACCATACAATGTCTCAAACAGTGCCAATCCATTACTAAATTGATGTTGATTATTATAAACAGATTTCATCAATGGTAAGTAAACATCCCAACTTACTGAGAAACTCATCACATTTGCCCTTAACATTTCTTCTAGTGCTCTAATAATCCTTTTTGTCCACTTAACTGTTTGAGGATAAAAAGTTGAAATAAACTACAACTGTGTACACATGGCTTTCTGAAGGCCTCTCCAAAACCAAGGTGTAAATCTAGCATCTCTAAATGACACTATTCTCAATAGTACTCTATACCACCTCATAATCTCAGCTACATATAGTTCAGCCAACTTTTTAGGATCCTAATTAGTTTTAGTTGGAAGAAATTGAGATGACTTAAAAAGTCTATCTACTATCACTTACACTGTATCGTGACCTCTCTGGGTATGAAAAAATCCAGAAATAAAATCTATGCTCATATTTTTCTATGGTCATTCGAGCACAGGAAAAGGCTATAGTAAGTCTCCCGGATGTTTGTTCTTTGACTTCACTTGCTGACAAACCAAACATTTAGAAATATATTCAAATACAACCCTCATCAATCCTGATCACCAGAAATTCTGTCTCAACCCTCTATACATCTTATTATTACTCGGGTGCATCGAATATACATCATCATATACCTCTCTCAATATCTTCTTTCTCAACTCTGCATCATTCGGAACATAAATCCTATGTTCCAATACCAAAATACCCTCACTTCAAATTTTGAACTCATATTGCTTTCTAGTAAGCACTCAATGATTAATCTTTTCTATCTCTTCATCTCTACCTTGTGTCTCTAAAGCATTTTACTTTGGATGACTGTACAATCATATTCGTTAACTATGATCCTCTATCACTAATATTCAACTTCATTCTTATCACTCTAAATCTATCATCGATTGCACATCATGACTTTTAATAGCAGACAATCTTCTTATAGATTTTTTACTCAATGCATCAGCTACCGCCTTCACATTTTTCTAGATGATAGGGAATTGAACAATCATAGTCACAAATCAACTTCATCCACTATCTTTGCCTCAAATTCAACTATCTCCGGGTAGGTAAGTACGTCAAACTTTTATGATCAAAGAATATCTCACAAGTGGCTCCATACAGATTGTAGACTGAGGTTTCAACCCAAGAGGGGAGTGAATTAGGTTTTTCAAAACTTTTGCTAATTAAACACAAGTTTATAAAAACATATAACACCACAATCATATAAACAAGTAATATGTGCTGTAAATAAAGAGTTTAAGGTATAGAGGATGAAAACTCAGTTTATAGTGGTTCGACAATATCGGATTCATTCTGACCCTACGTCCACTCTCTTCAAGGAACCTCCTTGAAGTAATCCAATAAGAAACTTAGTCGTGCAACTTCACAGGTGTTGCACAAACCTTACAATCAATCCATTCCTTTTGGAAGCAAACCCCTTCTTTTCAGAAGCAAACCCCTTCATCTTGGAAGCTAATCTCTTCCTTTCGGAAGCTTATCCCTTTACAATAAATATTGTAAAGTAAATAGTAAAAAGACAACAATGAAAGCTTATACAACTGAATAATATCTCTCTTTTTAGGTAAAGCTTGAAGAATGGCTCAACAATCAATTTTTCAAAGCTTTTGTGTATCAATGAGTAAAAACTTGATTGAATGTGTAATCTCTTTTTTTCAAATGCTCAATAGAGTGGGTTTATATAGCCTTGATGTAATATGCCTATTTTAATAGATTTGGTACGTTTTGGTATAATTTGTGTTGAAATCTCGTGTCTCAACGGTCATATTTTTTGAACTACCAGTCGACTGGGTCTTAGTACTAGTCGACTGGGTCAAGTTTAAAAATCCCATTTTGAAGGCTTTGAAGGTACCAGTCGACTAGGTATAACTTAGCAGTCGACTGGTATATGTGACCTAGTCAACTAGGGACCTACTGTCCCTTATACCAGTCTTCTGATATAAATACCCAGTCGACTGGATTGCTTAACAACCCAGTTTTCATGTTTTGAAATGTTTTTAACTTAAAACACTTGTTTGAAAAGTTCTCTTTAAATAAGCTTTTTCAAAAGGAGCTATAAGGTAAGCTTTTTACCTGAACAAGTGATATTTACAACTTGTTAAAATACCTTAACTTATACTAGATTTTCTGTCTTGGCTTGGTGTTTGATTTGGGTTGAGTTCTTGCACCTTGATCCTTGGTTGAATGCTCTTATTGCTTAATACACTTAGATAGCATTGTTAGTATAATAAGAGTTGTGTTTTGTCATCATTAAAATATAGGTGAGGTTCAATAATCTCCCATTTTTTATGATAACAAAACTCATGAGAGAAAAAACAGTTTTAAAAACTAAGTGTTGGATTTTTTGAAAAATCGGGCAGAGTCTCCTCTGTTTTTTGAATAAAATCAACTTGTAAAAAGGTAAAGAACAGTTTATATATAACCCAACCAATCAAGTCAGCATATATATAATCATATTCCAAGTTCTTTGGAGCAATGCTCCCCCTAAATCTATACACTAGTTTCTGTTTTTGTCATTTTCTCATTTTTCTCCCCCGTTTTGACAACAGCAGAAAAAGGGGGTAATAAACCAAAAAATAAGCTATGTAGCTATCATAGACATGAAGAGCATCACAAATAAACTTGTACACAAAAATTTGGAATCATTTGGAGTTTGGAAGCTTTCCCGAGAAGAACCGGAAGTTTCCAAGCATGCAGAAGCAGTTTTAAAGCATATATCGAATATAAAGAGATATAAAGCATGCAACTATGTTACACATATGTAAAACAAGTACATGAAATAAGTCTAAGCATGAAACATCATTATATATAACAATAGTCTATACAAATTAGGCTTCATACTGCCGAAACAAAAGTACAGATACAATAAAAGATGAAAATATGTTCGTGCTAAGACAATGAGAAACTATATCACTATGTACATCAAAGGTGGATAGAAAAACGACTCAGGGAGTAAGAAAGTCAGAGTTGTCTTGGATAAAATCCCGAAGATTAGCTAGAGAGCCCTCGGTATGCTCACGGTGCAACTCGAAGTCATCTCGGAGAGAGCGGAGGTCGTGATGTATGCTCTCGACTGTAGAGCTCAAACTCTGGAAGTCGGACTGCATGGTCAGCTGGAGGCTTGTGATAGCCTGAAGGAGATCTCCATATCCAGCCTGACCAGTACTCGAGTCACACATAGGAGGTGCTCGATCATCCGTATCTATAGCAGCAGCAGCAACAACATCTGGACCCTCGTCCTCATCATCACTGCTATCGTCCTCTCTAATCCGAATGTGCTTCCCGGCCTTGGAGTAGATGAAGCCGTCTCGGACTATGCATCCCATCTTCTTTAGTGATGAGATATTGATCATGTCCTTGAGGCTGATGTCCTGAGCCTCGGAGGTAGGAGAGGCACCCAAAAGTGTTAGAGGATGAGCGTGATGAGCATCCCATAGGGAAGGCATCCAAAGTCGCTCGCTTTGCCATTAATCATGTTGGCGAGCAACAGGGGGTAGATATTGAAATGGTGCCTAATTTTAAGGCACCAAATCAATACGATATCTATCTTAGATAGATACCCCTGACTCTCTAGTCTCGGGTAGACGGTCTAACTCACAATGAGGTTGAACAATTTCGAGTTTAGGGGCATGTCACTACATGTGTGAAATGTAGTGGGTCGAAACAGATAGTTAGGGTCACCCCTAACTATCTGACATGCCTTCTCAACCTCAAAATTGTCTGGCCATCCATCCAGAATCCATTGGATCCTTCCCACAGGGATCCTCATGATGCTCATCAAGAGGTCAGTAGTGACCTCAAACTCCACACTCATAACACTAGTTCTGAATCTCAAAGCCTGTGGACTGGGTTTTACCAAGTTCGCATAGAATTGGTGAATCAGTCTCGGGTAGTACTTCTCATGTATATTGACCAGTAGGGTCAAGTTTATTACCTCGAAGGTAGGTAATATATCAAAATTACCATGACGAATAGAGTCGAAGTCGACAACTCTACCCGTCTTGATTTTCTTGTGTCAAATGATAGAGGTATACCTATCCTTCGCTGTCGGGTTGGAAAATAGAGAATCATCAAGCTCTGTTCTGGGCTTCTTGCTTGATGAGCCCGCCACGCCCTTCCCCCGTGAATCCAGAGCGATGGATTTGGTGGACCTTGGCCTCGTAGGCGCATGTGGTCCCCCAACGGTGGTTTTAATAAGGATTCTTATGGACATTTTTGGGAAAAAAAAGTTTTTGGTAAAAAGGAGTTTTGGGTGGAAATAGGAGATTTCAACCGTAGAAAGCTGAAATAGATGGTGTGGATGAGTAGACCGAGGTGTTTTGAAGGTTTTTTGATCAAAATGACGAGATTTTGAAGAGAGAGAAAGCCAGGGTTTTTGAAAATGACGTAAAAATCTAAAAAAAAATGAATAACCTATTTATAGAATCGCGATACTAGTCGACTGGGGTTAGGATACCAGTCGACTAGGTCCTTTGTAGAGATGAAAGGTTTTGCATATCATTCGACTGGATGAACTGGTAGATAGATACCAGCTGACAGGGTTGAGAACTGAATTTCAAAAAATGGCTCCAAACAATGTCTAGTCGACTGGTATAGACTTACCAGTCGACTGGACCCTTAAGAAAATTTTTAGTCTTTGAGTCTTAGCACGAAATTTGTTTATCTATGTCATCTTGAGTGAGAGAGACATTAAATGTGGATTAATACTCTTTCACTAGATTTCAAATATACATTATGATGAAAGAAGAAGCAATCAGACAATAGTTTATCCTAATCTAACAATCCCATTAAGAGTTTAATTTTGCAGAAACAAGCTTCACTTAGAGGTTTTGTAAGAATGTCAGCTATCCGATTTTCTGAAGGTATGAATTCTAATATTATATCACCTTTTTGAGCATGGTCTCTTAAGAAATGATGTCTAATTTCTAGGTGTTTAGTTCTAGAGTGTTGAATATGATTCTTGGTTAGTTTGATAGCACTAGTATTATCACAATGTATAGGGATACTTTTAAAGTTCATACCATAGTCTTCTAGTTGTTGTTTCATCCATAACACTTGGGCACAACAACTTTCAGCTGCTATGTATTCCGCCTCAACGGTTGATAGTGCAACGAAGTTTTGTTTCTTAGAAAACCAAGAGGTTAACATTGCAGCTAAGAATTGACATATTCCACTTGTGCTTTTTCTATCTAACCCACATCCAGCAAAATCAGTATTTGAATATCCTACAAGCTCAAAAGATGAATCTCTAGAGTACCATAATCCTATGGTTTGAGTTCCTTGTAGATATCTAATGATTCTTTTTACTGCAACTACATGTGATTCCTTAGGATTAGCTTGAAATCTAGCACACATGCATACACTGAACATTATATCAAGTCTATTTGTAGTTAAATAAAGTAAAGCTCCTATCATGCTTCTATAATATTTAGTGTTTACACACTTACCTCCTTAGTGTATTTTGATTGATTGATGAAGATGCCTCCATTCTATTATTTAATTTGAAGTCCAAAGAAGTAGGTAAGCTCTCCCATCATGTTCATCTCAAATTCACCTTGCATGCACTTTGCAAACTCTTGACACATAGATTCATTAGTAGCACTAAATATAATATCATCAACATGTATTTGGACTAGTAGAGTATCATTTATGTGAGTTTTAGTAAAGAGGGTTGTGTCTACTTTACCTCTTATAAAATTATTGTCTATTAAGAATTTACTTAGTCTTTTATACCATGCCCTTGGAGCTTGCTTCAACCCATATAAAGCCTTAGAGAGCTTGTAGACATGATTTGAAAGACTAGGATTCTCAAATCCAAAAGGTTGCTCAACATAAGCCTCTTCTTCTATAAAGCCATTTAAAAATGCACTTTTTACATCCATTTGAAATAACTTAAACTTATTAAAGCATACAAAGGCTAATAACATTCGAATAGCTTCTAATCTAGCTACGGGAGCATAGGTCTCATCAAAGTATATTCCTTTTTTCTTGATTATATCCCTTAGCAACTAGTCTAGCCTTATTTCTAGTCACTATTCTATTTTCATTCATCTTATTTCTAAATACCCATTTAGTTCCAATTATTGTATGATTCTTAGGTCTAGGAATTAGATTCCAAACATTTTTTTTTCAAATTGATTTATTTCTTCTTGCATGGCATTTATCCAACTATTATCTTTTTTGCCTTCAATAAATGTCTTAGGTTCAATTTGAGTCAAATAAGCTACATAATTGTAAATATTTTTAATAGAGGAACGAGTTCTTACCCCTTGTGAAGGATCACCAATCACTTGATCAATCGGGTGATAATTTATATACCTCTAATCTTTGGGAAAACTATCCTCTTGTCGACTTGTAGATGGTTGGTCCAATTTGAGAGTTTCCATCTCTTCTTTTGTTTGAGGTGGACTCTCCTTTGGGTCAACAATGGGAATGGGTGTTTTCGTTCTTGGAATAAAATCTGCATCATCATTAAAATAAACTTCTCTACTACTAATTGGGTTAGACTCATCAAGAGTTACATGTATGGATTCTTCTACCACAAGAGTTCTCTTGTTGAAGACTCTATAAGCCTTACAGGTCGAATATCCTAAAAAGATCCCTTCATCGGTCTTAGAGTCAAATTTACCTAAGTTAGTTTTATTGTTATTTAGGATGAAACATTTACAACCAAAAGATATTAAGCTTTCTACCTTTCCATAATTCATACAGAGTTTTGTCAAACATAGGCCTAATTAAAATTCTATTCAAGATACATAAAGATGTGTTTATTGCTTTAGCCCAAAACCAAAAGTATTTTGGTAAACTATTTTCACAAAGCATTGTTCTTGTAAATTCTTTTAGAGCTCTATTTTTCCTCTCAACAACTCCATTTTGTTGAGGAGTTCTACGAGCTGAAAAGTTATGATCAATTCTATTTTCATTACAAAATTTTGAAAAACTTTGGTTTTCAAATTCTTTTCCATGATCACTTCTAATGCTTGAAATAAAAATTCCTTTTTCATTTTGAACCTTTTTGCAAAAGTTTTCAAATCCTTTAAAAGCTTCATCCTTCTAAGCAATAAAGATAACAAAGGTATATCTTGAATAGTCATCAACAATAATAAGAGCACATTGATGGCCACCTAGACTAATGGTACTTATTGGACCAAATAAGTCCATATGCAAAAGTTCCAATGGTCTAGTAGTTGAGACTATATTCTTTAATTTAAAAGAAATCCTAGTTTGTTTCCCATTTGACGAGCATCACATACTTTTTCTTTTTCAAAATTGATTTTGGGAAGTTCAATGACTAAATCTTTTCTAGAAATTATTTTAAGCAAATTCATGTTCACATGACCAAGCCTTCTATGCCATAGCCATGGATTTTCACTAATTGCTAGAAAACATTTTTCGTTTTTGGAATGCAAGGATTTTAAATAAACTAT
Source organism: Bretschneidera sinensis (assembly GCA_023935145.1). NCBI lineage: Eukaryota > Viridiplantae > Streptophyta > Magnoliopsida > Brassicales > Akaniaceae > Bretschneidera > Bretschneidera sinensis. The sequence continues at coordinate 51,655,081 of CM043700.1, forward strand.
ATAGACATTTTCATATCTATGGCCAACAAATTTGATCTTGTTACTTTTGATGTCTATAACTAGACAATGAGAGGTTTCAAATGTGACTTTGTTACCTTTGTCGCATAGTTGACTAATACTTAGTAAATTTGACTTAAGACCTTGTACTAGAAATACATTATCTATGGTTGAGAGATCATTACCAAATTTTCCATGCCCAATGATCTTTATTTTTACATTATCTCCAATGGTGACAAGTCCACCATCTTTTAGAGTTACCTCATTGAATACACTTTTATCACCGGTCATGTGTTCTGAGCATCCACTATCAAGGTACCAACAATTACCTTTTTCCTTAGTGTGGAGACATATCTGCATCACATAAGGATACACACTGGAATTTTTAGGTACCCAAAATTTCTTGGGTCCTTTGGGGTTAGTCCTTGAAAATACGGTTCTTTTTGGGACCCATACTTTCTTAAAAGCATATGGTGATCTATAGGTATGTTGATAATGCACAATCCTAGGATGATAGTTATTGAAATTTCTAGGAGTATTTAGTTATGCATCCCTATAATGCTTAGGATATGAGTTCCTAGGATACATGTTTCTATTGTGAGGAATATGAATATACATGTCACTTCCAGAAAATGAATGAAGATGATTCCTAGGATATATGCTTGCATTTTTATGAGTACGCTTATTATTTCTAGAATAATCATGATAATAATTCTTAGGATATGCTTGTGCAGGATGTAAGTTTTGATTATGCATATTGTTTCTAGGATGCACATGAAGGTTATTCCTAGGATGTGTATAAGCATTTCTTGAATGGACATATATATAAGCATAAGTATTTCTAGGATTTTTCATTTTTGTATATGCATTAGAATTAGTATTTCTAGACATGCTAGAATTCATTGAGGGTGTGTTTTTGACCTTGCTAGTGATCTTTAAAGTAGAGGTTTCATTCACACAAGAGGCTTTCATGAATAAGCTCTCTTTTGATTTTTTCTTGCCTAATGGAGAGTATCCTAACCCGGATTTTCCTCCACTTAATCTTTGGCAAGAAAGCACTTCATCACGCTTTTCTTTTCCAAGCATGAGTCTAGATATAGTGCTATTCAATTTTAATAACTTATTCTTTAAGTTTTCATTTTCATCTTTTAGGAAATCTTGAGAAGAATCATAAAGCAATGAAGATAGTTTATCTTTTTCTTCTCTTAGACTTATCATTTCTTTAGAAAACGATGATACCTCTTTCTTAAGAGTTGAGTTCCTAGAATCGAATTTCTTCAATTCATCATGCATTTCATTTATGACTTCTAACAATTCTTCACTACTACTAATAATGTTATTTTTAGAAGATGAAGAATATAATAACTCATTTTAATCATCAATTTCCATAAGGCATAGGTTGGCAATTTTCTCGTATCCAACTTCTTTATCCGAGGATTTTTCTTCTTCATTATCACTCCAAGTAGTTACAATCATAGCTTTCTTCTTGAAGCTCCTGTATGATTTGCTTGTAACTATACAATCGGCCTTGATGTGACTGGGCTTCTTGCATCCATAGCACACAAGTGGTTCCCTTTTTGAAGTGGGATCCTTTGTGTACGGTTTCTTGCTTTTCTTCAAGAACCTATGAAACCACTTGGCGATTAAAGTCATCTCACCATCTTCTTCACTGCTTTCCGCCTCTTCTTCCGATTCCTCTTCTCTGCTGTATGTAGAGGCTTTGAGAGCAATCACATTTTTCTTCTTGTCATCATCATTGACAATGGGATTCATTTCTTTCATCTCATATGTCAACAATGACCCAAGAAGAGTCTCAACATCAAGTTTGTCGAGATCTTTGGCCTCCATGATGACCGTCTTCTTTGCTTTCCAAGTGGGTGGCAAAGATCTTAAAGATTTTTCTTGTTAGTTCAAACTCCTCAATGTTCCTACCAAGAAGCTTCAAACCATTAACAATAGTTGTGAAACGTGAGTGCGTTTGAGAAATTGTTTCATTAGGAGACATTCTAAAAGATTCATATTCAGACACTAGCATGTAGATTTTTGATTTTTTAGCCTCACTAGTTCCTTCATATATAACTTGCAATTTATCCCATATATCCTTAGTCGAAACACATACAGAGATTTTATTGTATTCAGATATATCTAAAGCATAATATAAAATGCTTATGGCTCTACTATTGAGAGACATCATTCTACAATCCTCATCATTGTACTCAGATTTGAGTTTAGACATTGTATGATTGATTTCTCCAATAGTTATTTCTTTTGATGGGATTCTAGGTCATTCTTCAATGACTCTCCACAGATTATAATCTTGTCCTTCGACAAAGATTTTCATCTTGTTTTTCTAATAGTTATAGTTGGAGCCATTAAACAAAGGCGGCCTAGTATATGAGTGTCCCTCAGAATAGCTATTTGCTGCCATCGGATCAATTCATGGATATTAAGCCTAAAATTGAGAACAAGGCTCTGATACCAATTGTAGACTGAGATTTCAACCCAAGAGGGGGGTGAATTGGGTTTTTAAAAACTTTTGCTAATTAAAAACAAGTTTATAAAAAAAAAATATAACACCACAAGCATATAAACTTGTAATATGTGCAGTAAATAAAGAGTTTAAGGTATAGAAGATGCAAACTCAGTTTATAGTGGTTCGGAAATATTGGATTCGTTCCGACCCTATGTCCACTCTTTTTAAGGAACCTCCTTGAAGTAATCCACTAAGAAACTTAGTCGTGCAACTTCACGGGTGTTGTACAAACCTTACAATCAATCCCTTCCTCTTGGAAGCAAACCCTTCCTCTTAGAAGCTAATCTCTTCCTTTTGGAAGCTTATCTCTTTACAATAAATGTTGTAAATTAAATAGTAGAGAGACAACAATAAAAGCTTATACAACTGAATAATATCTCTCTTTCTAGGTAAGACTTGAAGAATGGCTCAACAATAAATTTTTCAAAGCTTTTGTGTATCAATGAGTAAAAACTTGATTGAATATGTAATCCCCTTTTTTCAAATGTTCAATAGAGTGGGTCTATATAACCTTGATGTAATATGCCTGTTTTAACAGATTTGGTACGTTTTGGTACAATTTGTGATGAAATCTCGCGTCTCAACAGTCATATTTTTTGAACTACCAGTCGATTGGGTCTTAGTACCAGTCGACTGGGTCAAGTTTAAAAATCCAATTTTTAAGGCTTTGAAGGTACTAGTCGACTCGGTATGACTTACCAGTCAACTGGTGTGTGTGACCCAGTCGACTGGGGACCTATAGTCCCTTATACCAGTCTTCTGGTATAAGTACCCAGTCGACTGGGTTGGTTAACAACCCAGTTTTCATGTTTTGAAATGTTTTTAAATTAAAACGTTTGTTTGAAAAGTTCTGTTTAAAAGAGCTTTTTCAAAAGGAGCCATAAGATAAGCTTTTTACCTGAACAAGTGACATTTACAACTTGTTAAAATACCTTAACCTATACTAGATCTTATACCTTGACTTGGTGTTTGATTTAGGTTAAGTTCTTGCACCTTGATCCTTAGTTGAATGCTCTTATTGCTTAATACACTTAGATAGCATTGTTAGTATAATAAGAGTTGTGTTTTGTCATTATTAAAATATAGGTGAGGGTAAACACAGATGATGTCTTCAATCTTTAAAATAAACACTATGGCAGTCAACTCTAAGTTATGGGTAGGGTAATTTCTCTCATGATTCCTCAATTTCTTAGAAGCATACGCAATTACCTTCTCATGTTGCATCAAGATATATCCCAACTCTTGATGGGATGCATCACTATACACTACAAATCCTTCATCACCATAAGGAAGCACCAATACTGGAGCTGTAGTCAATTTCTCTTTTAGTAATTGGAAAATTTTCTTACGCTTCCCACACCCTACAAATCTCACATCTTTCCTAGTCAATCTAGCCAACAGTACTATAATAATAGAAAATTTTTGAAAGAATTTTCTATAATAACACGCTAACCCCAAGAAGATTCTAATCTCAGTTACATTAGTTGGTCTCTCCCAACTCAACATTGCCTCTACCTTTTATGGATCAACTGTTATACCATCTTCAGATATTACATGTTCTAAGAAAGTTATTTCATTCAGCCAAAATTCACATTTAGGAATTTATAGCATACAATCTCTCTATCCTCAAAATCTCTAACACAATTTCTAAATGTTTTTGCATTCTCTTCCTTAGTCTTAGAATACACCAAGATGTTAGCAATGAACACAACCACAAGATTATCAAGAAATGATTTAAACATTTTATTCATCAAGTCCATGAATTTTTCTGGAACATTAGTCAATCCAAATGACATCACAAGAAACTTATGGCCATAACATGTCCTAAAAGCAGTCTTAGACACGTCTCCTTTCTCTATCCTCAATTGATGATAACCTGATCTCAGGTATATTTTTTGCAAATACTCTTGCTCTATACACCTTCTCAAATAAATCATCTATCATGGGTAAATGATATTTGTTCTTAATAGTTATCTTATTCAATTATCTGTAGTCTATATACAATCTCATCGTTCTATCTTTCTTTTTCACAACCACAACATGGGCTCCTCATGGTGACACATTAAATTGAATAAATTGTTTATCTAACAATTCTTGAACTTTTAACTCTCTCAACCCAGTGGGTGTCACTCTATAGGGTGCTATTAGATATATGTGATGAACCTAGTATCACATCAATAGAGAATTTAATCTCCTTACAGGGAGGTAACTTAGACAACTCATCAAAAAATACATCAGAAAAAATCTGTCACTATTAAGATTTCTTTTAACTTCTTATTTTCCTCTTTAGAATCCATTATGTATGCGAAATACTCCTCATAACCCTTTTTCAACCATCTATTAATGATCAGAGCAAAATAAGATAGTTCGAGAGTATCTTATGTTTTCCCTAAAAGTTTAAACTCCTCATGTCCATATCTTGAACTCTACTGTCTTTCTAAATCAACCAACCATATTCAAAGATAATAAGTCAGCTTTAGATTCTCTATCACTGATACGAATCACACAACCCTTGTAAACATTTATGATTATCACTCTATCTCTACTGGGAACTTTAGTAATATTATTATGCATCAAAGGACTAATACATGCATAAAAAAACTTCATAAGAATATTGGATGCAAAAGAATGGGTTGCACTAAGATTAACCAATATTGATATGTCCACCTTTTCTGCATACAAAGCACTTCAAATTAGGATAATTCTAAGATAAATATCTTATCTGAATACATCTATAACAAACTTCTGTCTCTCGATCATACATAAGATTACTACTTCCCCTTGGTGGCATACTTACTTCCTCTACTATGACTCCCAGTTTTCATAACCTATCCCCCTAAAATTAAAGGTCCCACCAATATTACTCTAAGCTATAGAAGCAACAGATCTTACTTGCCTTTGATTCTGTACTATAGTTCCCTGTGACAAAGAACACCTCCTCTGGGTGGTCTCCCACCTACATACTCATACTTGTACCAACTCTAGGTTCCTCAAATCTAGACTTCTTTCGCCAATTCCTCCTTCCTTTAATTTCCATCACATCCTTCTCAATCTAAAGTGTTATATTTGTCGACGTAACATAATTCATATGCCTTATTTAAATTAGTTTTGATTTAATCTCAAAATGTAGTCCATCTATGAACCTTTTACACCTCTTCTCCTTTATGTTTACCATTTCCGGTACAAACCTAGACAAAGTCCTAAATCTCCTATCATGTTGAGTCATAGTCAACACATTTGCCTCAAATAAATAAAATCTCTATCTTGTTGGGCCCTAAAGGTATTAGGAAATTATTTATTGAGGAAAACCTCTTTAAACCTATTCCAGGTTAAGGGTCTATCAACATTTGTGCTTACCTTGGGAAGAATATCTTCCCACCATTCTAGGGCCTCTTTCTCTGACTTGAATGTAGTAACAACGACCCTCTGCCTGTGAGTTATTGGTAAAATATTAAATAATCTCTCTACATGTTTCACCCAAAACTCAAGCTTAAAAGGATTCATAGATCCTTTAAACAACAAGGTATTCGACTTAATATATCTAACAAAATAATCTTTCTGCATCTCGTACATAAACTCACTTTTTTACTTTTGAACATTTACCATTACTGGATTTACAACAACTTCAGGCATTGCCCTAGCCAGTTCATCAAGTCTATGCTATAGACTATCAACTTTATCATCTGTTACATTCATTTTCTCAAGAGCATATGTAAGAGCTTATCTTAGCTCATCTCTTTCAACTTCATATTCTCTCATACCTTTACTAATATTAATTATACTATCAATATGTTTCCTTCTAGGAACCACAGATTCAGACTCAACCTCGACTTGTCAAAATATTGGGGCCTATCATGCCCTCTCAGGTCAACAACTCTAACTCTACCTTTAGCACATCTACGTGTCATCCTCAGATTATTCATTAGAATATAAATTGTTTTAAATCTTCCACTTTCTTAATTTTCATGCAGTCTACAGAATCATAAAACCTAATGCTCTGATACCAAAATTGTAATGACCCATCCTGGGTTGGCTACCCCCGAGACGGTATTGTCAGATTTTGAAAATCCCAGCATGACACATATATGCAATAAGAAAAAATAACACCAACATAAATTTTTAAATCAATCCTCAACCCTCAACAAGGGAGATACATCATTATCTTATTGATTTAAACATTTTATACAACGTAATATGCATGAATATTTACAAATAAATTTTTATTTTATTTTCTCATTAGTCTGAGGATGTGGACACGTACGTGGCTTACAGATAATGATTTCTTCTGAATCTCAACTCACCAAACTATATGTCCTGCTTGCTACCTGAAATCATTGTATAATAAGGGATGAGCTTCACAAGCTCAGTGAATTTAATTTACTAGAAGTATTCAATTTGTATAAATAATCTTTTAATATTTAATCATTTATATCTCATATAACTTGATAATAACATTCTGCTATCACTACACATATCATAAGTCTCATTCTCTATCAATCTCTTCTTCTTATATATTTGTTCACTTTAAGACCATCAATTACCTCGTAATTACCTCGTTATGAGGTTCACAACATATAGTCTACCATTTAGATAGTTCTTATCATATCATACTTCTATCTTTCTTTCTCACCATAACTGTCTATCTGTGAGACTCATTCATCTATAAATAAATTTACAATAACAAATAACATTTCAGCATTTTAGTAATATAATCAATATTTAAAACAGATGTAATGCATGACTTATTATTAGGGAATGTCTTCCCACATGTCGAAATGCTTTTATCTTAGACTGGCTGCCTTCCCGGTTCTTTTATTTCATTTAGACCGGCCCCCTCCCGGTTCTTTTATTTCCAGCATATACTGGTTGTCACGGTTTTCATTTATTTTCAGCATATATCAGCTGTCACGATTTTTCATTTAGACTGACCCCCTCCCGGTTCTTTTATTTCATGCATATGCATATGAACAATGATATGAAATATGCATATGAACAATAATATAAAAACAAGTATATATTGAGACATTTAATTTAGCTATCATGCATTTTCTCAAATTACTATTTGATCAATATCGCTAATTTCTTCTCCTCATATATCACATTAATTTATCAACCATAACTCGTCAAAATTTCATTTATCACTTTCATTATTAAATTGACTCATTACTTTAATAATATTACTTCTCATATAGTAATTTTCTACATATCAATTATTCATATCATACCTATCAATCAATTTTTTATCTACTACCAAAGCATAAGTTAATAATTTATTCTAATATTATCACTAGATATTTCATATTTATCTAGATTACTTAAAGTAAATCTAACTCACCACGGATAGCTTAAAACTACCCGTGGATCACCTCATTGCCTTCCCTGCTCCTCTCAGTAATTTCCCGCGGTTGTTAATCATCAACACCTGACATAATATTCATCTTAAATTCTAATTTATTCTTCAATTCTTTCATAATTCACACCCTTTGAAAATTCTCACTTTGAATTCCGGTAATTTCATGTATGCTAAATTTCAAAAAATAAACTTCACGCTATTATCTTCTGTTTTTCTTAGAGCTTCGCATGACTCTCTACAAAGTTCTCCTGTAAATCTCTTCAAAATTTTACACTTTCAACCATTCTTTCGGTCCCAAGTGTTTAAAGAAAAAGAGTAATTTGAATCGTAGAAGGAATTAAACCAATCAGGATTTGGTAAGTATAATTAAAATAAGGTGCTCTGTGTGTGTGTGTGCGTGTGCATATATATATATATATATATTTCCGACCGCACCGTTTGTTTTCTTTGTGTAGCCTCACATGCAGCGTTTTGACAACGTTATTGCAACACCTGGAAGTCCAGGTGTTGCACGAATTTTGGTTTTTCTTTTCTTCTTTTTTTTAAACTTTTTTTCCTTTTCCTTCAACTTCATGTTGTCCACGATTTTTTTTAAGAATTATTTTATTCAATACTAAATCCTTCACTTGTGTGTGTGTGTGTGTGTGTATATATATATATATATATATATATATATATATATATATATATATATTATTTTAATTTCGTCTCATATTTATCTAATTATTTCTTTGCCCATACTTTAAGAACACGAGTATTATAATATCGATAAGCCCCCTAGTTATTTGCAACAAGGAAGTAAAAGTAAGGTATATAGGTTGAATAATGATTTATACGGGCTGAAACAAGTACCCAAAGCTTGGTACAGCCATACAGATACTTATTTTGCTAAGGCAGGGTTCCAAAAATGTCATATGAGCATACTCTCTTTATTAAACTTGGATTTGCAAAAAAAATTCTAATTTTTTGTCTATATGTAGATGATTTGATCTACACGGGAAATGATCAAGCATTGTTTAAGGATTTCAAAAGGTCCATAATGGCAGAGTTTGAGATGACCGATCTAGGAATGATGCACTATTTTCTTGGTATCGAAGTAGTGCAATCAATAGCTGAAATTTTCATCACACAAAAGAAATATGCTTTGGAGATTTTGGACAAGTTTCAAATGATGAATTGCAATCCAATTGGAACTCCAACGGAACCAGGTCTGAAGCTCACAAAGGATTCTGAAGGAAAGAAGGTTAACGGTACCTTATACAAGCAAATTATTGGAAGCTTGATGTACTTAACAGCAACTAGGCCTGACATTATGTTTGCTGTAAGTCTTATTAGAAGGTATATGGAATGTCCAACTGAGCTTTATTTCCTTGCTGCAAAGAGAGTCCTACTCTACTTGAAAGGTACACTTGATTTTGGTGTTTTTTTTTTTTTTTTATCAAAAATGAGAAGGATCAGATCTTATTGGCTTCAGTGATAGTGATTATGTAGGAGACTTAGATGATAGAAAAAGTACTTCTGGTCATGTATTTATAATGAGTTCAGGGGTTGTATCATGGCCATCAAAGAAGCCACAGGTGGTTACTTTGTCTACAACTAAAGCCAAGTTTATAGCAGTAGCATCTTGTGTAAGTCAAGCTATTTGGTTGAAAAGAATACTCGAGTTGTTGCACGCGTGTATATATATGAGACGCATTAATTACTAGTGTTTTTTGCAATGAAGGACTTGAATGCAAACAAAATCCTTAACTAATTAGCATGACACCCTGCAACATGCATTCATTTGTAGATCAACCTTTGTCACATGCAATCAGGCGTGAATTGGATTTGTTTTTGTTTACACTGTCTATCAATATGAACTCTTTTCAGTTTTCTGTATCTTTATAGATGATGATGATGATGATGATGATGATGTTCTACACAAGTAAACAAAAAAAGTAAAGGTGGCTCCTCTTGTCTTCGTTTACCTAAGGTCCACACGCAAACGACCTTTTTCACACACAGATTAATTTGGTAGTGGGGAAGAGGTACGGTGGATTAATTGCATGGCAGCTTAATTTGGACTTGTTAACAAGAGTTTTCTTACTTCATCATGTGCTCAACGAGCTGACCACGTTCCACCAACCTTAATTTGTCTCCATTTACATCCTCTCATTCTCTCTCACAAATATAATAATAATAATTAAAATATTGTTAAAAACAATTTTATTGTAAAAATAAGTAAATTTAAAATGAAAAAAAAATTACTTTCCTTCTACTTTTCTTTTATTCTACATCATTTGATATAAAGAGGATAAAATTTTCATTTGGAAACTTATTGCTTGACAAAAGCAAAATTTATTTCGATTTTATTAAATATTTTTAAAATATAAATATTATTTTATTTTTTATGTGTTTACTACTATTTAACAAATATATTTAAAATCTTAATTTATATATATATATATATATATATATATATATATATCGTTCTCAATTGGGTGGGCAAGTCATTAGATGGTAGTTAAGGGAGTAGAAAAATAGCATTTTCTCAGTGGTGGCACCAAACCCAATAAACTCGTTCAAATAATTAAACGGTTCTTCAACTGATTTTGGCTGATCGATCAGCCTAAAGCCATACGTGGCGATATTCTTGTAAAGGTCGAGACTTGCAAGTAGTTAAGTGTGGACCGCTTGCATGATTCTTTAGGTTGCTACTGCTTACTAATGTTACAAGGGGCGTTTTTACATAATTGTACCATGTACTTTTTTCTAACCCCTCAAAATCAATATTTTACACTTTCTCAACACGTCTGATAATAACACTTTGTTAGGAATATCTTTAGAATTTAACGAAAAATTGAATATATCTGTTGTTAGGATAAAAGAGACGAAATAACCGAACTACCCATAAAAATAGATGATAACTACCGACTCAAAATAATTCTCTTTGACTATTCATTTTATTTTTCTAAAAGGATTTCTTTTTTCCCAAATTGATTTCTCAAAACTATAATAGTTTGTATCTCGTAATCAAAGCCCCATAAGATCTTTTAATTGAAAAACAAAACCCTAATCATTAGATTCTAACAGTGCTCCCAATAGAAAGACCTTATTTTAACACGTTGAAAAAACAGTTTAGCGTGTTGAATGTAAACATTAAAAGTTAGGAATTCAAGCTGAGAATTTGGTAAAAATACAAAATCCAATTGTGTAAAAACCCAATGCTAATTATAACTTAATTACTAATTAGTGAGCTCCATTCCAATTTTATAAATTAACCCAAAAAGGATTATATATGTAGAATGAGGGGAAAAAGTAATTTAAGCCAATTTAATGGGTAAGTTTCTAGTTTCTAGTTTCTAGTTATATTATAAGCACGTTTAATTAGGAGCATATTATCAACATGTTAAAGTCAAATTATGCTTAATTAGACTCATTTCGGCACCTAATTCCCATTAGGTATAGCATAAAACAAGCATTTCTATGCAATGCTTATTAGATTATGACTTTTCTGTCATATGGTTGAAACAATACGACTTGGATGATCCGAGAAAATTAGAGAGATCGAGGGAAAGATTTTCTTACTAGAATGTTGTATTACTCATAAAGTTTGGCGATTAGCATAAAATTTTGTGTAGAGAAGCAAATTCTCATTATTTAGATCCTTGATTATTCCAGAGGAGGCGAGAGAATGAGTAAAGATTAAAGAGAATTGAAAATTCTCTTCAGATTATAACTTCTTTTTTTTTTTAAATTGATGGGAGAATGATTGAACTCGACATGTCTCTTACATGGAAGACTTGTGCAGGGTTTTCAAATTATAGTTATAATTATACTTGGGGTGCAAAATAAATATTAAAAGAACTCGTATCAAAGGTGTAAACAGAAGTTCAAACCCAAAAGGGGATGAATTGAGTTTTAAAAACTTTTGCTAATTACTTTGCAAGTTTTTAAACAGTTAAATGCATAAAGCACACAAACAAATAATATGCTTGAAAATAAAAGAGTTTAAGGAAAAGAAAGTGCAAACTTCGTTTTTAGTGGTTCGGCAATATCAGATTCCTTCCGATCCTACGACTAAAATTTTTAGTCGTATAACTTCACGAGTGTTGTACAAACCTTACAACCGATCTCTTTCTTACCGAAGCTCCAATGAAGTGCTTAATCATAAACACTCTAAGAGTCATACCAACTCTTTCCCTTTACAATAAATGAAATTTGTTGTAAAGTAAATGGTAGAGAGATAACAATAAGTGCTTTTACAAATGAACAGTATCTCTCTTTCAAGAACAAGCTTGAAGAATGGCTCAACAATAAATATTTCAAAGCTTTTGAGAATTAATGAGCTATCTTGTGAATTTAATGTGTTCTCTTTTTATTTTAAATGCTCATTGAAGTGGGTTTATATAGCCTTGAAGCAATATGGTCGTTTAACACTGACTTGGTAGGTTTGGGACATTAAATGCTCAAGTCCCGCATCTCAAACGGTCATATTTTTGAATTATCAGTCAACTTGATCCTTGTACTAGTCGACTAGGTTAAGTGAAGATTTTTCACTTTTTAGGTTTAGGGAGAGTACTAGTCGACAGGATCAGATGACCAGTCGACTGGGTGAAGTTACCAGTTGACTGGATCATCAACACCAATCTACTAGGAACTTTCTGTCCCATATCCCAGTCGACTGGTATAGGGACCCAATCGACTGGGTAGTCCTTCAACCTAATTTTCCTTTTCAAAAACAGTTTTTGACTTAGAAACTTTTTGTATTTTTGTTTTGTCAAAGTATTTTGTAAATTGAGCCATGGATAAAGTTATGTAATTAAACACAAGAGATTTATAATTGTTTCAATTACCTTAATGTATATTCTAGATCTTCTATCTTGTTTTGATGTCTGAATCACGTTGAGTTCTTGCATTTTGTTTCCGTACTGAATGCTTTTACCGCTTAAACACTTAGATAAAATTGTTAGTCCAATTAGAGTAGTGTTTTGTCATTTTTAAAATCAAATACGGGTCAACAATCTCCCTCTTTTTGATGATAACAAAACTAAGGAGAGAAAAAATAGTTTTAAAAACTAAGTGGTGGTTTTTAAAAAATTTAGGCAGAGTCTCCTCTGTTTTTCGGATAAAAACCAACATGTTAAGCATTCAAATGCAGTTTAATATAATTATATCAACCCAAACAAGCAATGCAAGACAGTATTACATTTGTCAATATGTTTGGAACAATACTCCCCTTAAATTTATGCTTTATTCTAAGTTTATATACAATTTTTCTCTTATACATTGATTTTTCTTTTTTTTTTATCACCCATTTTTACAACAGCAGAAAAAGGGGTGTAAACCCAAAAAATAAGCAAAATAAACACCACAGCCATGAATATAAGGAAAAAACAAACTTGTATAGAAAAACTATTCATGATTCTTAATTGGGAAGACTCCCGAGAAGAATTAGAAATTGCCTCACTAGTATTATAAGTTAAAGCATATAGTCAAGTACGAATAGTTTAAACCAAGCAACCATATAGCATAAAAGTAACACATATATTGAGCTAAAGTCTGAAAACATAAACCAATGCAAAGATATAGTTATATCCATCTAATATGAGCTTTTAAGAAACTGTCTGAGTACAATTCATGAATGTTCGTCCTAAACATATCTAAGAGTTGTACATAGGAAATCTAAATGATAAAACTAAGTAGCTCAGTGAGCGGGTGAGTCGAAGTTGTCACGAAGAAGATCTTGAAGCTCAGCCAAAGAGCCCTCTGCATGCACTTGGTGCACCTCAAAATCGTCATAGAGTATGCGGAGGTCATGACACATATGATCGACAGAAGAGCTCAAGCTCTGGACCCCGGACTGCATGGATAGTTGGAGGCTCGCAATATCCTGTAAAATGTCATTATAGCTAGCCTGACTAGCACTAGAGCCACCATATTGTGGACTATGTGCTCTTTCATCAGGGTCCATAGCAGTGAGAGGAGCTGCATCACCAGGAATCTCATCGTCCTTATCGCTGCTGTCATCCTTATCGATCCAAATGTTTTTCCCAACCTTGGAGTAGATCATATCCTCTCGTATCATGCACCTTGTCTTCTTTAGAGAAGAGACATTAATGATTGTCTTTGGGACTGATGTCTTGAGCCTCTGAGATGGGTAGGAAGACATGGAAATGCTAGAAGATCAGCGTGATGAGTATCCCATATAGGAGGCACTCAAAGTCACTCGCTTCGCCATTAATCATGTTGACGAGCAACAAGAGGTAGATATTGAAATGGTGTCCTGTTTTGAGACACCAAATCAATACCACGTTTATCTTAGAAAGATAGCCCTGTCTCCCGAGTCTCGAGTGAATGGTCTAACTCATAATGAGATTGAACAATTTTGAGTCAAGGGGCATGCCAATATATTGATGAAATGTAGTGGGCCTAAAGATATAGTTAGGGTTGCCCCTAACAATATGGCACGCCTCCTCATAATCAAAGTTGTCTGACCATCCATCCAGACTCCACTGGACCCCTTCCACAGGGATCCTCATAATATTTACAAGAAGTTCAATATTCACCTCAAATTCTATGCCTATGACACTAGTCTTAAACCTAAGAGCTAGTGGACTTGGTTTAATTAGGTTAGAGTAAAATTAGTGAATTAGGCGAGGATAAAATTTATGGTGAATGTTCACAAGTAGTTTCAAAGCGCCTCGAAAGCAGGTAATATGTCAAAGTTTGCATGACGAATAGAATTGAAATCAATGAATCTACCCGTCATGATCTTTTTATGACATATGATAGAGTTATACCTGCTCTTAGTTGCGGGGCTCCAAAAGAGCAAGCCATCGAGCTCAGTCCATGCTTTTTTGCTCGATGAACTCGTTAGCCCTCTCCTCTTAGCATCCGATGCTGAGGACTTCGTAAACCGAGGCCTTGTAGGTGCGTGAGATCCTCCAATGGTGGTTTTTATGCGTATTCTTTCAAACATTGTTGAAAAATAATTTTAGAGAGAAATTTGGGGAAATATGGATTTTTCAACCGTGAAAAGTTGAAAAATGGATATTTTGGGTATGATTGAAAGTTCTATGGAGTGGTTTAAAGAGATTTTAGACTAAAATCAAGGTTTTTCTAGAGAGAGAAAGCTTAAAGTTTTCAAAAATGACGTGAAAACTGAAAAATCTGAAAAGACTATTTATAGAATCGTGACACCAATCGACTGGATCCTTCTTATTTTGGGAACAATTTGACATACCAGTCGACTGGGTCGAGACACTGGTCGATTGGATGTACCATACTAGCCGACTGGGTAGGCCACCAAAATTTCAAATTTTTGGCTCCAAATAATATCTTGTAGTACCAGTCGACTGGGTGCTTGTACTAGTCAACTGGTAAAATGTGCAGTGGGATACCAGTCGACTGAGGTCAATCTACTAGTTGACTAGGTCTTTCAGAAAACTTAAAATTTTGAGCTATAACTTGAAATTTTAGCACGAATTTGTTTATCTATGTCATCTTGAGTGAGAGATATATTAAATAAGAATTAATACTCATTCATTAGATGTCAAATATACATATGATGAATGTTGATGCAATCAAACATACATTTAATCATAGTCTTTCAAGCCCATCGATAGTCTAATCCTGCAAAAGTTATCTTCGCTTAAGGGTTTAATAAAAATATCGGCTATTTAATCTTCTGAAAGAATGAATTCTAGTCTAATATCACCCTTTTGAGCATGGTCTCTTATGGAGTGATGTCTTATTTCTATGTGTTTGGTTTTAGAATGCTAAAAAGGGTTTTTGGTCAAGTTGATAGTGCTAGTGTTATCACAATGAATTGGTATATCTCTAAAGTTCATGCCATAGTTTTCTAACTATTGTTTTATTCACAACACTTGTGCATAACAACTTTTGGTTGCTATATATTCTGCTTCGGCGGTTGATAACGCAACCGAATTTTGTTTCTTGGAAAACCAAGTGGTTAACATTGCACCTAAAAATTGGCATGTTCCACTAGTACTTTTTCTATCTAGTCTACAACGTGCAAAATCAACATCCGAATATCCTACAAGCTCAAAAGTTGATTTTCTAGAATACCATAACCCTAGGTTTTGAGTCCCTTGTAGATATCTAAGGATTCTTTTTACTGCAATTACATGTGATTCCTTAGGATTAGCTTGAAATCTGACACACATGCATACACTGAACATTATATCAGGTCTACTAGCAGTTAGATAAAGTAATGCTCATATTATGCTTCTATAAGTTTTAATATCTACACACTTTCCTTCCTCATCTAGTTCAAGTTTTGCAGAGGTGCTCATAGGAGTGCCAATTGACTTTGAGCTTTCCATTCCAAACCTCTTTAATAGGTCTTTGGTGTATTTTGATTGATTGATGAAGATACCTTCTTTCAATTGTTTGATTTGAAGTCCAAGAAAGTAGGTAAGTTTTCCCATCATGCTCATTTCAAATTCACCTTGCATACACTTAGCAAACTCTTGACACATATATTCATTAGTAGCACCAAATATAATATCATCAACATATATTTGGATTAGTAGTGTGTCATTTTTGTGAGTTTTTGTGAAGATGGTTGTGTCTATTTTTCCTCTTGTAAAATTATTTTCAAGCAAAAACTTACTTAGTCTTTCATACAATGCTCTTGGAGCTTGCTTCAACCTATAGAGAGCTTTAGAAAGCTTATAAACATGGTTTGGAAGCCTAGGATTTTCAGATCCAAGAGGTTTCTCAACATACACCTCTTTTTCTATAAAGTCATTTAAAAAGGCATTTTTTATATCCATTTGAAATAGCTTAAACTTATTACAGCAAGTAAAGTCTAATAGCGTACGAATAGTTTCTAATATAGCCATAGGAGCATAGGTCTCATCAAAATCTATTCATTTTTCTTGATTATATCCCTTAGCAACTAGTCTAGCCTTGTTCCTAGTTACTATTTCATTTTCATCCATTTTATTTCTAAATACCCATTTAGTTCCTATTATAGTGTGATTCTTTGGTCTAGGAACTAGATTTCATACTTTGTTTCTTTCAAATTGATTTAATTCTTCTTGCATAACATTTATCCAATCAACAACCTTCTCGGCTTCTACAAAAGTCTTAGGTTCTACTTGAGATAAATAAGCTACACAATTGCAAATATTTCTAATAAAGGATCGAGTTCTTACCCCTTGTGAAAGATCACCAATAACTTGATCGATTGGATGATAATTCACATACCCCCAATCTTTGGGAAGACTATCATCTTGTTGACTTGTAGATGGTTGATTAAGAATATGAGCATCTACCTTTTTATTTATTTGAGGTTCACTCTCCTTCGGGCCAACAATGGGAGTAGGTATTTCTATCATTGGAATGAAATCTGCATCATCATTAAAAGAACCTACTCTACTACTAATTGGGTTAGACTCATCGAAGGCTATATGTATAGATTATTCAACAACTAGAGTTCTCTTATTAAAAACTCTATAAGTTTTACTAGAGGTTAAATATCCTAAGAATATCCCATCATCGGTCTTTGAGTTAAATTTACTCGAGTTAGTTTTATTGTTATTTAGGATAATGCACTAAAATAAAAGATATTAAGCTTTCTACCTTTCCATAATTCATATGAAGTTTTGTTAAGGATATGCCTAATTAAAACTCAATTTAAAACATAGCAAGAAGTGTTTACGGCTTCCACTCCAAAATATTTTGGCAAACTATTTTCACAAAGTATTGTTCTTGAAAATTCTTTTAGAACTCTATTTTTCCTCTCAACAACTCCATTTTGTTGAGGAGTTCTAGGTGCTGAAAATTTGTTATCAATTCCGTTTTCATCACAAAATTTTGAAAAGCTTTGGCTTTCAAATTCCTTCCATGGTCACTTCTTATACTTGAAATAAAAATTATTTTTTCATTTTGAACCTTTCTATAAAAGTTCACAAATCCTTTGTAAACTTTATCGTTGTAAGTAATAAAAATAATAAAGGTATATCTTGAATAGTCATCAACAATAACAAGAGCATATTGATGGCCACATAGATTAATGGTACTTATTGACCAAATAAGTCCATATGCAAAAGTTTCAATGGTCTAGTAGTTGAGACTATATTTTTTGATTTAAAAGAAATTCTAGTTTGTTTTCCCATTTGACAAGCATCACATACCTTGTCTTTTTCAAATTTGATTTTTGAAAGTCCAATGACTAAATCTTTTCTTGAAATTATTTTAAGCAAATCCATATTCACATGGCCAAGTCTTCTATGCCATAGCCATGGGTTTTCACAAAAGGTGGGAAAACATTTTTCATTTTTTGAATGCAAAGATTTTAAATCAACTATATAGACATTTTCGTGTCTATGACCAACAAACTTGATCTTTTTACTTTTGATGTCTATAACTAGACAATGAGAGGTTTCAAATATGACTTTGTTGCCTTTGTCATATAGTTGACTAATAATACTAAGAAAATTTAGCTTAAGGCCTTGCACATATAATACATGATCAATGATTAAGAAATCATTATCAACTTTTCCATGCCCGATGATCTTTATCTTTGTGTTATCTCCAATGGTAACATGTCTGTCATTCTTTAGAGCTAGCTCTTTGAACATGATTTAATCAATAGTCATGTGCTTTGAGCATCTACTATCA
This sequence comes from Bretschneidera sinensis, assembly GCA_023935145.1. Classification (NCBI taxonomy): domain Eukaryota; kingdom Viridiplantae; phylum Streptophyta; class Magnoliopsida; order Brassicales; family Akaniaceae; genus Bretschneidera; species Bretschneidera sinensis. The sequence continues at coordinate 51,673,596 of CM043700.1, forward strand.
AGGTACCAATAGTTAAATTTTTCCTTGGTATGGAGATATATCTACATTACACAAGGATACACAATTGCACTCTTAGGTACCCAAAATTTCTTGAGTCCTTTGGAGTTAGTTCTAGAAAATATGATTCCTTTAGGGACCCATACCTTCTTAACATTATAAGGTGCTCTATAATTATAGACACGTTGATGATGCATAATCCTATGATAATAACTTTTGAAATTTCTAGGATTTCTTAATTGTGCATGTCTGTAGTTCATTGGATAAGCATTCCTATGATACATGTTTCTATGATTAGAGTTATGAACACATATGTTATTACTAGGAAATGTATGATGGTAGCTCCTAGGATGTGCACTTCTAGTATATGCATTTCTTAACTGATCATTCCTAGTATTTGCATTTCTTGAGTGAGTATATATTGAAGGAGTACTTTTAATTTCACTAGAGGTCTTGGAAGTGAAGACTTCATTCAAACATGTTGCTTCCATGAACAAAGTTTCTTTTGACTTTTGCTTGCCCAATGGAGAATAACCAAATCCGGATTTTCCTCCATTCAATATTTGGCTAGATAGCACTTCATCTAGCTTTTCTTTTCCAAGCATTAGTCTAGATATGGTGTTATTCAATTCCAATATTTTCTTCTTTAAATTTTCATTTTCATTTTTTAGAAAGTCTTGTGAAGAATTATAAAGCATGTAAGATAGTTTTACTTTTTCTTCCTTTAAGCCTTCCATCTCTTTGGAAAAAGATGAAACTTCCTTCTTGAGAGCAACATTTCTATAATCGAATTTCTTCAATTCTTTATGTATCTCATTTATAACTTTAATTAACTCTTCACTACTTCTAACAATGTTATTATTAGAAGGGAAAGAAGTTGATACCTCACTCTCATCATCGATTGCCATCAAGCCTAGGTTGGCAATCTCCTTGTATCGAACTTCATTATCCAAAGTTTCTTCCTCTTCATCATCACTCCATGTGGTTACAATCATGGCCTTCTTTTTGAAGCTCTTATAAGGTTTACTCGTTCTTGGACAATCGGCCTTGATGTGACCTGGTTTCTTTAACACACAAGAGGTTCTCTTTTTGGAGTAGAATCCCTTGTGTAAGGTTTCTTGCTCTTTTTCAAGAACTTGTGAAACCTTTTGGTGATTAAAGTCATCTCATCATCTTCTTCACTTCATCATTTTCTTCTTTCTTTTCCTCTTTGTTGCTTGTAGAGGCTTTGAGAGCAATCATCTTTTTCTTCTTCTCATCATCATTGACAACGGGATTCATTTCCTTCATCTCGTATGTCAATAGTGATCCGAGAAGTGTTTCAACATCAAGTTTGTCGAGATCTTTGGCCTCCATGATGGCCGTTTTCTTTGTTTTCTAAGTTGATGGCAAAGACCTTAAGATCTTTCTTGTTAGTTCAAACTCTTCAATGTTCCTACCAAGAAGCTTTAAGTCGTTAACAATAGTGGTGAAACATGAGTGCATTTGAGAAATTGTTTCGTTAGGAGACATTTTGAAAAATTCATACTCGGACACTAGTATATAGATTTTCGATTTTTTAACTTCGCTAATGCCCTCATATGTGACTTGTAGTTTGTCCCAAATCTCTTAGCCGAAACACATGCAGAAACTTTATTATACTCAGAAATATGTAAAGCATAATGTAAAATACTAGTGCCTCTACATTTAGAGACATCATTCTACAATCCTCTTCATTGAACTCAGTTTTGAGTTTGGGCATTGTATGATTGATTTCTCCAACAGTTATTTCCTTTATAGGAATTCTAGGTACTTCCTCAATGACTCTCCATAGATTGTAATCTTGTCCTTCGACAAAGATTTTCATTCTATTTTTTCAGTAGTTATAATTGGAGCCATTGAACAAAGGAGGTCTAGTGTAGGAATGCCCTTCGGTATAGCTATTTGATGCCATCTGATCAACTCAAGGATTTTAAGCTTAAAATTTAGTACGAGGCTCTGATACCAAATGTAAATCGAGGTTCAAACCCAAGAGGTGGTGAATTAGGTTTAAAAGCTTTTGCTAATTACTTTGCAAGTTTTTAAATAGTTAAATGCACAAAGCACACAAACAATTAATATGCTTGAAAGTAAAAGAGTTTAAGGAAGAGAAAATACAAACTCTGTTTATAGTGGTTCGGCAATATCGGATTCCTTCTAACCCTACGTCCACTCTCTTCAAGGAACCTCCTTGAACTAATCCACTAAAAATTTTAGTCATACAACTTCACTGGTGTTGCACAAACCTTACAACCGATCTCTTCCTCATGGAAGCTATAATGAAGTGTTTAATCCTAAACACTCTAAGAGTTATACCAACTCTTTCCCTTTACAATAAATGAAATTTGTTGTAAAGTAAATAGTAGAGAGATAGTAATAAATGCTTTTACAAATGAAAAATATCTCACTTTCAAGAACAAGCTTGAAGAATGGCTTAGTAATAAATATTTCAAAGCTTTTGAGAATTAATGAGCTATCTTGTGAATTGAATATATTCTCTTTTTATTTTAAATGCTCATTGAAGTGGGTTTATATAGCATTGAAGCAATATTGTCGTTTAACACCGACTTGGTAGGTTTGGGGCATTAAATGCTCAAGTCACGCGTCTCAAACGGTCATATTTTCGAATTACCAGTCTACTGGGTCCTTGTACTAGTCGTGTAATACCCGTTTTCGAAAAGTAAGGGTAAAGAAGTAATTTAATAAATATGACATGAAATTTAAATAATATTTTTACGTGAAGGATTTTGTATTGAATAAAATAATTCTTTTGAAGAAAAAAAATTCTGAGATGTGGACGTCATTAAAAAAAAGAAAAAAAAATTTAAAAAAATCTGGACGTCCAAAACATCTAAAAGAAAATAAAAAGAAAAGAAGGAAAAAATAATTATAAAAAAATATTATTTAAAAAAAAAAATCAACAAAAGTTGGCAGCAGGTGGCAGCACCTGCTACCAAGCAAAAACAAAGGAATGCAGAGTTTCAAATGAAACTCTGCAAGTCTTGCACGTTTCATTAAACGTGGAGACTTTGTGAGAGGAGCAGGGGGCTGCCAAAGAAAGAAGAAATGTGCATGTAAGACACATGCACATTGCGTGGACCATTTTGGGGGGCAGTTAGAAGGCTGAAGTTAAAGTTTCGCATATATAAAGGTATACGCCTATGTGAAATCTTACGATTTCACATAGTTTCTTTCAATCTCTCATTTTTTTTCTAAAGACTTGGGGACTCAAACAAATGCCGAAAGAGTAAAATTTTGAAGGGGTTTTCTGCGAAATTTCATAGAGAATCAGGAAAAGCTATCAGAAAAGCAGAAGGTGATCTACGGGTAGCTTTAAGAGCTACGTGGTGAGTTGGATTTACTTTAAGTAATCTAAATAAAAATGAAAAATCTAGGGATGATATTAAAATAAATTATTAGCTTATGTTTTGGTGATAGATAAAGATTTGGTTGATAGATATAATATGAGTATTGGACATAGAGAAAAATTATTATTTGAGAAGAAATATTATTAGAATAATGAGTTGATTTAAATAATGATGGTGATAAATAAAATTATTGATGAGCTATGGTTGATGTTTTAATACGAATTATAAGGAGATGAATTTTAGTGGTATTGACAAGCTTTGGTGGATAATTTGATGTGATTAGGGATGAAATTTAGTGGATCTGGACAAACTTTGATGGATAATTTGATATGATTTGGAAGAAATTTAGTGGATTTTGACAAGCTTAATGGATGATTTGATGTGATTTGGGATGAGTGGATTTTAGTAGAATTTTTATATAATTTGAGAAAAATTAAGATAGTCAATTTAAATATTTTGATTTCATGTTGTTTTTATATATATTGTTCAGATGCATATTTCACATCATTGTTCATATGCATATGCATTAAATGAAAAGAAAAGAACCGGAAAGGCAGCCGGTCTAATTGAAAAACAGTGACAGCCAATGTGTACTGGAAATAAAAGGGACACCGTGCCAGCCGGTATATGCTGAGAAAATTCTGTGGCAACCGGGACAAGTTGCAAAGTAAAGAACTGGGAAGGGGCCAGTCTAAGATAATAACAACCTGTCAATAGGTGGGAAGACGTTCCCATCATAATCATTCATGCATTGCATCTGTTTTAATTATTGCTTGCATTATTGAAATACCGATGTGTGATGTATTAATTGTGAATTTAATTATAGATGGTTGAGTCTCACAGAAAGAGACTGTTATGGTGATAAGATTATTGAAGTGCTGAGGTGTGGTGTTTTATTGTGAATATAATTATAAATGGTTGAGTATCACAGAAAGAGACAATTATATTGATAAGATTATTGAAATTTTGAGGTATGGTGCGTTATTGTTATGGTGATAAGAACTATCTAAATGGTAAACTTTATGATGCGAACTTAATTGCGAGGTAATTATAAGATAATTGATGGTCTTGAGACGAACCAATAAATAAGAGGAAGAGAGTTATAGAGAATGGATATTATGACATGGGTAGTGATAGTAGAATACTAGTATCAAGTGTAGGAGATATAAATTGATTTAAATATTAAAAGACTGTTTATACAAATGAGTACTTTTAGTAAATTTAATTTACTAAGCTTGTGAGGCTCACTCCTCATTGTACAATGATTTTCAGATAGCAGGTTTGACAAATAGTTTGGTGAGTTAAAGTTCAGGAGAAATCATTTTTTGTAAGTCATGTGTGTGTCATCATCCTCAGACTAATGAGATAAATACAATAAAAAAATTTATTTGTAAATAATCATGTATTTTACGTCGTATAAAATGTTTAAAGATCGGATGGATGTAAAATTTATTTTGGTGTTATTTATTTTTATTGTTGCATATATGTGTCATGCTAAGATTTCAAAATGTGATGACACCGTCTCAGGGGTGACCAACCCGGGATGGGTCGTTACAAGTCGACTGGGTTAAGTGAAGATTTTTCACTTCTTAGGCTTAGGGAAAGTACCAGTCGACTGGGTCAGAGGATCAGTCGATTGGGTCAGAGGATCAGTCAACTGGGTGAAGTTACCAGTTGACTGGGTCCTCAGCACCAATTGACTGGAAACTTTTTGTCCCATATCCCAGTCGACTGGTATAGGTACCCAGTCGACTGGGTTGTCCTTCAACCCAGTTATCCTTTTCAAAAACAGTTTTAGACTTAGAAGCTTTTTGTATTTTTAGTTTTGTCAACGCTTTTTCTAAATTGAGCCATATATCAAGCTATATAATGGAACACAAGAGATTTACAATTGTTTCAGTTACCTTAATATCTATTTTAGATCTTTTGTCTTGTTTTGGTGTCTGAATCGCGTTGAGTTCTTGCATCTTGTTTCCGTATTGAATGTTTTTACCGTTTAAACACTTAGATAAAACTGTTAGTGCAATTAAAGTAGTGTTTTGTTATTATTAAAATCAAATATAGGTCAACAAAAGAAAAGAGTGCATAGGCATGCAAATACAATCGTTTTACTTCGGTTGTGGTCTGTAGCCATTGACATTATACAGCAGAGTAGCTAAAATCAAATAGATTAAAAACTAAGTGTTGTTTGGGATTTGATTAAATTCAATTTAAATTATCGAAACTTAAGTTTCTAACTCTAAAAGTTTTAAGTTTTGGTGATTTAAACTTAATTTAATCAAGTACCAAAACAATGTATGATGTATAAACTTTTATTCTTTAATTTTTTTTATTCGAAACTTAAGCAATTAATAACGATTAACTAATTGATTATTGTCTCAAATCAAGAGCATTTAAATGTTTCAAAGATCTTGAAGTCGAATGTTCTGATCAATAGTTTCATTATAAATAAATAAAAAAATTATTTAGATTAAAATATATATTATAAGAAAATAATTTTATCAGCTAGAGCTTATGTTAGCTTTCGCTGACAACCATTGAATAAAGAGAATATTAATAATACTCTCAAACAGGCAAATTCAATTATTAATTTCATTTTTTTAATACAGTGGTTTTCAATTAGAGCTAATATAAACTCTATTTGACAAAATCAACCTATAGCATATCATTATGCTTTTAAAAAAAAAAGAATTTTTATTTGCATGTCTCTATAGTTATATTTAACAAAGTTCATAAACAATTTGAAAACTGATATTTCTATTGTCAAGCAAACAGATTTTTCCTAAGCAGAAAAGAGAGATTTCAAACCCGAAGAGTTTTCACACTAAAAGCCAAAAAAAAGGGAAAAAGTAAAATAAAAAACCCTAACGTATTTAGCAGCCACTTTAAAAAAATAAAATAAAATTAAACGGATGACGTCACATGACGCTCACTCTTTGCTCTCTTTTCTCTATTTATACTCACGTCAGAATGCTACCAATTAACAAAACAAACCATCCCTCCTCAGTCTCTCTCTCTCTAAAATATTTAGTAATTAAGTGAATGCTTAAGATGGAGTACAGTGACACAACTGCTGCAGCTACTACTCCATCTTCTCCTCAATCTCTCTCTTCTTCGCCTTCGCTTTCTCCTTCTCCTCCTCCTGCTCCGGCACCATCACCAACGGTGGTAATTAGCCCGTGCGCGGCATGTAAAACTCTGAGGAGGAGATGCGTGGATAAATGCGTCTTGGCACCATATTTTCCTCCCACTGAACCAGCTAAGTTCACTATTGCACATCGCGTGTTTGGTGCTAGTAACGTCATCAAGTTATTGCAGGTATAGATACTACTTCGTTGAGCTTCTTCGCTCGCTAACATGTTCAATGATTATAGAGATCAAATATATTTTTTTATTCAAAAAAATCTAAATTTATTCAAAAGATGCAGATATACTGAAGCAGGGGAGAGATCAAATCAACTTGTTTAAAAAAACTGATTTAAACAAACTGGTTAAATTTTGTTAAATCTACCCAAACAACATCTTATTTTAGATTTAATTTGAAAAGTAAATAGTATTACTTTTAGCTTAATTACAAAAACTACTTTATCTTTTGTTTTATTTTATTTTTAAAAATTACTTTGAAATTTTTTTTGTGATAAAGAATAATTTATGGTGTTTTTTTGTTAACAAAATATATTTTGTTGTTAGTCCACCAAAAAATATTTTTTGTTAAAATCAAAAACATATCACATAATAATTATTTTCCTACAAAACTTTGGGTATTTTCTGAAAATAAAATTAATCACAAAGTGGTTTTTTATAATTAAGTCTTTCTTTTACATGAGATGTGAAGGGTAATTTTCACACAGTGGAGACACACTGCATGTGCAATCGACCCTACTTGATGTGTAATTCCAATAACAACCCTTACAATAAGTCCACATTAAAACCCACCTAGAATGGGAAAAAAGCACCAACAAAATTAAAGAATATACGCTTCTTACCGTTACAGTTACGGTTACAGTTACCAAACTAATTTTCTGTCGCTTTGGATTGAATTTAGTTTTGTTGGCAACATTTTTCAATTTCACTTTCATATAAAACAATGTGTTCAGTCGCAGATTTTTTTTTTTTTTTCCATATTTTAGGTAAAATAAAAATTTACCTAAAAAAAATAATGTGTTCATATTTCGACGCCTTTAAACATCGATCATATTCCGACGCCGGTATATACCGGCATTTAAAAGCGTCAGAATATGTAATCAAATTCACATATAACGGTGCTTTGAAACGCCGTTATATGTTTTTTGAATATTACGATGTTTCATGAAAGCGTCATTAAAAAAGCGCCGACCGTTAATATATTGCGACGTTTGAAAATACCGGTAAAAATCAATTATCTTATAGTAAAAATTACATTTTAAAAGCATTTCTTTTATGGAAAATTTTGGAATGCTATAAAATTTTCTACCACGGAACACGCGTAACCTTAGCTATTTTACTCATTTTTAGTTTTTATTTGATTATTAAGGTGTATATATAAATGCCTCATTTTGTTCATAAAACGTAAAATAACAAGACATTTATAAATTTGTAGGATCTTCCAGAATTTCAAAGGGCAGATGCTGTAAGCAGTATGGTTTATGAGGCAAACGCGAGAATTAGAGATCCTGTTTATGGATGTGCAGGTGCGATTTGCCAACTCCAGAAACATGTCAGTGAGCTCCAAACACAATTAGCCAAAGCGCAAGCTGAAATTGTCAACATGCAATGCCAAAAAGAAAACCTTCTGGCCTTGTTGTGCATGGAAATGGCACAATCTCCAGAACCCAATTCTCAAGAATCAGTCGACGCTTTTATTAATATCCCACAGAGCTATGAGAGTAACCCGAGCTTCCTCGACGAAAACAACTCGATGTCATTATGGGAGCCTCTTTGGACATGATTAACTGCATAATTAATTAATTAATTAATATTACGTAATTAATTACGTAATAATTATTTATTTATTTATAAACATTTCGATGAAGTTCTCTTAACTCGGGCTAATGGAACCAATGAGAAGGAGAAATTTTGAAGGACATTAGAGTATAAATTTAACTTAGTACGAACAAAATATATGGAGGGAAAATGTAAGATAGGATATAAACTCTTTGTTAAAGGTAAAGGATTTAGACAGATTAGTCTTTTTCCTCCATGTAATTTACAATGGAGAGAAAAGAGATATATTGTATTTTTTTTTTGGATTAAAGTTCTATTTGGATATTTAATTTCATAGAATATTTTAAGCTTAAAATGCCTTTTGTTTAAAAACAAAAAAAATATATATATATTATTGATTATCGAAAAATACAAGTACACAGTCAACATGCTGAGTGAAGCCATTTCCACCCAAATCAAATTCAACCCAAACAATAAATTAATACAACAACCCAACCATACATATATATCACAAACAAACACTTATACATGCAACCACAAAAAAAATGCAAAAAGCTTAAAGTATATTTTGGCCCATATGGTTTTAGGGTCCTTAGCACATAAAACCATAGCATTTTAATCGTAACAATTTAAACCTTCACGTATCAAAATTATTGTAACTTAAGTATCTCGTGAACATTTTGTCCAAGTTAATAACAGAATCTAAATAAACAGTTTCAAATTTTATAAACTAAGAAATTTTAAAAATTAAAGATTAAGTTTTTCTTTTTTCTCTGATGCTTAGGTGCTTCTTCTAGGTGATTTAATTTTTGAATATTTTTTTTTTTGGTGTGATGAAGATGATTTTTTGTTTTTTTCTTGTGACGATGATGATTTTTTCAAGATTATTTTCTAATTGTTTGTTTTTTGTCATTAGGGTTTGAATGGGAAAAAAAAGAAAAGGATTAGTGTTAAGAAAAAATGAGAGATGATGATTAGGCATTTACTTTTTCTTATAAAAAAATTGTTAGTTTTTAGTTTTAATTTTTTTTAAGAATAATACTTGACTCCACACTAATGTAAAGAAAACTCCTCTTACGTATTAACGTGATAACTTCATATTAAATTATATATTAAAAAATTTTGTACAAATCACATGATTTTTTTATTAAAATATTTAATAAATCAATCAAATCTTTTATTATGTGATTTATAAATGATTTTTTAATACATAACTCAATGTGAAGTTACCAAATTAATGGATAAGAATAAATTTCTCCACAAGTGTGGAGCTAAATATTATTTATTTTTTAATTCTTTATCTACATGACACATGTAAATTATTTCCTTATCAATTTGTACGGAATGTTGACGAAATGCTTGCATTGCTGCAATTTTGCAATGTAAGGATTAGATTGTCGTAATTGAAAGATTGTGATTTTGATGTGATTTTTTATCTAACGCTTATTTTTAAATTATTTATTTAAAATACTCGAGTTCAATCAAAATTAATTACATAACTAATTACTTTGAAAATTAGCTAACAGTGATGCATGCTTTCTGACAATGGGTTTAGTACTTTAGTTTAACGGCTACAAAATTTCTCCTTGTAGAGATAATGTTCTGAATTTGATATTGATTTAGTTACACTAACTATGCTTTAGAGAAACAAAGAAAAAAATTTTTTTAGTTTTTTTAATATATTTTAGGTAAAAATTATTTTTAATGATAAATTTATGCATTTAGTGAATAAAAAAACAATTTTTTGTGTGTTTTATCATTAAAAATAAAAAATTTACCATTAAAAATATATTTTTACCGTGTAAATTATTATTTTTATTACAAAACCACCGTAGTATCACATAATTAACAAAAAAAAATTTCTTATACCAAATAAAAATTTAACTGATAATTTTTAAAAATTTTATTAATAATATCTTAGTTATCAAATTATTATTCCTAATAAAAATTTTAAAAATTTTCAATTGATCTCTGGATTTGCGCAATCAACAATTTTTCATAATTAACAGTGCATGCTTTAGCTTTTTATATCCGTACTGTAATATGTAGACTCGTAGGCCGGTGAGGTTAGTCATAATTACTGCCCTTAATTACCTGTTTTAGAAAGTGGTAATCTTTGACTTGGATATATAGTTTCATTCTTATAGGAAATGACATGTAATTTGGACCAAATTGACAGAAAGTCCTTAACTGATTAAGATCTCTTATATGTACAACGATAATATTGTTTAATATCCCGTCGCCAAATTAATGAATGTCATTGCACGTGTTTGTGTTGACTATTCTTTTAATAAGTGTTTATGTTTTCATTTTACGAAATTCGAAATATTTTCAAAAAATAAAATGCTATGCTAGTAATAAACACGTAAATCAATGGATAAAAGTTTGTTTGTTCATTTTATTGTAAAAAAAACATTAATCCAAGTATTTGTAGTAAAGAGAATGAGTGTTAACGATTTACCTTAATTAAAATTTAAAGCGGGGTATCTTTAATTAACTTTCTTAGAATTTAATCATGTTGTTTGTCAATTTGTCTCCTTTGATCAAACGCGTTGTTTCGTCATAATTTGAACAATGTGCGCACTACACGTGAAATTTGATCATAAGCAAGAGCACAACATGGTGGTGGTCACTTGTCGGCACCTATTGGTGGATGCTCTCTCGCTTTCTCTTCGAACGTCAGAATCTCTATTTTTCACCCAACAGGGCCATTATTTTCCATGCTAGAACGGGAACACACATTTTTGTTTCTTTTTGGACTTAAAATGTACCTCCCTATACCCATAGGCCGTACTCACATTAGAAAACCCTGCTAGTCAAAATTGTGTTTTAAAAGTGAATGGAATTCCAATGAAATCAAAACTTTCATGATAACAAAAATTCTTTTTCATGTATATGGTGTGCAATAAATACCTAATTATTAAGCAATAAATAATAAAAGATTAAGTCATCATGTGACATATGAGAAAATTTATCATCCAATCAAAAAAATTAAGTGACAATCAAGATAGTAAAAATAATTTCTTACGCCATAGCAAAATGATAATTTTTGTTTAAAGATGAAAAAGTAAATTCGCATTTTAAAAAACCTTAATAAAAGAAAAAAATTGAGAACCAATTTAAGAAGAAATTATGATAAAATCAAAAATGAAAATCACTAGCAAAGATCTTACTTTAAAAGGAACTAATTCACTGTCTAAAGACGGTATATATACTTAAGGCAAAGTTATCTTACTCTTTTCAATCTATTCTCTCTTAAATATCTAAGTAATTTTTTTTTAACATTTAACATAAGAGAATTTTCATTTTAAATAAAATGTTAAGATTTCTTAATCTTGTGTGTATAGATTCACATGCGACCGCCGACCGTCCAATTGTTGGCATCAACACTAGGTAAGCCAAAAAATTTCACATAAATAGATACACAAGATTTCAGCTTCGGGAAGAAGGATATTAATATTAAGGAGGTTTTTGGCTTCATTTTATTCTCCAAATCACTAATGCGAGCTCTAGTGTGCTGATTATTTATAATCTTTAATCATCTTTAAGTATGGTAAATTCAAATTTATAACTAAGTCAAATTAGCAATATATATTTGGACTTCTCAATTATTAAACAACCATCACTACTCACTAGTATAGTGTATGTGAATCATTCTCTTCATTATTGCCTATGGTGGGGTTAGGTTGAAGTACTTGGTTTAAGAGGTAACCTAACTTGTACCAAAATAAAAAATAAAAAAAGGTAACCTAACCAAAATAAAATAAAATAAAAAATGTAATATATACAAGACAAGGTTAGAAAATTAAAAAAAGAAAGAAAAAAAGAATTCATAAGTCAACAAAATTAAAAAGAACTTCTTACACAATTCTAAAGAATAATAATTCTTTTACACAATTCTAAATTAAAATACTACAGACAAAGAATCAATAATATAAAATATAATTTCTCATTGAGAGAAGCCAATTCCATGGTTGATGCCCTGGCAAAAATTGTGTGTTGGAAGACCAGAAGATTTAGGGGTCTGGATGAAAAACCAGAGAAAAAAACCCGTGTACGAATGAGGTTTTTAATTTTTAGTCAGTAAAACTTTTTGGGTATGGTTTGTGACTTTATGGTCGTGAGGAGTCCAGATTCAAGTAATTCTGTGTTTTCGAGTACTTGTAACAGGGGGTGATGAGTGATAGAACAATAAGAGATTGAGAATTATTTGAGGATGTTATTGATCTGTTTACAGGGTAAAATTAATTGACAAAATGAAAATAAAAAATAACTTCTCACCCATGTTTCAAAAACAATATCTACCCAAAAAGAACACCTCCCATAGAGATTCCAATGGGAACCAAGACATTGTTTTTGAAAATGCATAAAATTATTAAGACACCCGCTAGAAAGCCTTTTGATATTCGTTACTTTCCATGTTTGAACCTTTTCTTCACCTTTTTATTATTTGGCCATGCATATATGTAGTACAAAGTTCAATTCCTCTTTTCTCGTTGCAGCCAACATTCATGATAAAAAAAAGTTTGATTGACATTTATTAATTCAGCTTTTGAATCGTACATATTGTATAGTTTCCAAATTAATAGATCTAATTATTGTAATTAGATGCAATACTCAAATATGGGTAAGACAAGGGGAGAAAACTGTAATATAACCATTTTATATAATATTGCTGTTTGTTTTTATAATATTGTTCTTGATAACTTATTTTTATGGAAAATTTTCAAATTTGTTTACATTATCTATTTAGAAGTTATTTGCCTCTATTGGAGGGTCCCATGAGCCCATTTTATTGAACTTCTTTTTGGTAAGGTAACAAATTTTTATGGAATTTTCAAACCTAAGCTACTAAATTTGAAAGGAAAACCCATAAAGCTGTCTTTGCATTATGGACAAACCATAGTAGATTTTTCAAAGCCCAAATTTGTAAAATGATAGTACCTTTCTTTCACATTATTAATTTACTAATATATTTTCATCATCTCCAATTTTTCAAGCTGATTTACCCAAATTAAGGGATAAGAATTGGTAGGTTAATGTCCCACAATTATAACAACTTTGTCTGCTCTTCTTAACTTAATTTTGTACTTATTATTGATTTGGTATGCAGCATCTAGAAACACCAAAAGAATTTCTAGGAGTCAACTAAGGCAGTGTCAAACTTCCATGAAAAATAACAAACCAAAAATTCAAAGCAAAGAAAGCTAAAATACACCCACCAGAGAACTCCCATACATGAATTTCTTTTCTCTAGTATTTATTTTTTAGGGTTAAATATATTTTTGGTCTATGAGCTATGAGTCGAGTTTTATTTTAATCATTTTTTTCTTTGAAATGCATCAATTTAAACTTTGAACTATTCACACGTTTTAATGTAAGTTTTTTGATTGATTTCGTTGGTCTGGTCATTTGCACATCCACGTGGTTTTCACATAAAAAGATAAATGGTAATTTAATATTTATATAAAAAAGATTTGGATAAAAAAAAAAAGAACAAAATTGCTTCAAGCAGAAATGGACCAGATTGAAGCTACGGTTAAAATTGATATATCTGCAAGAAAATATACTAAAATAAAACTCATTCAGAGATCAAAACTATAATTAACCTTTTTTTAAGTTAAAAAGAAAATTTGTTCTCAAATTCTACACCAATAAACCTAACGGTCTGAGAATCTTCAAAATAGTCAACTAGTCTAAGCAAAAATGTTGCCATGTGTTTATATTTTATGTATTGTAACTTTGTTAGGTAATTGAAGTTGGAAAATTAATACATAATGACAGGAAATTGAACTGACCATTTGATGTAATCTAATGAATAAAATATGTACTTATCGAAGAAGTTGATTTTATTTTTTCTCTGGTCTGTGGTTTCTTATGATTGGAGTGGAGGGTGATCCTGCTTTTCCATGAAAGTAAATATCCGTTCAAAATAAGATTTGGTTTTTTAACAACATTATTATTAGTCCACTTCGATGGTTAACTTATACCTACAGTTGCCATTTGTAGTTCAAATAGTTTTATTGATAATTTTATACAAGTGTGAACGGGAGCGAACCAGGAATTTTTTTTTTTAGATAGGGTTGGAATATATTACCGATCATATGATCGCTTGATCAAGAAATTTTTTTTTAATTATTCAGTAATTAGTATAAATTCTTAAAGTATATAAAAGTTTTATCACATAATATTAGTTTTATATATACTTTCAATAGGACGCGTGTTTCATACAAATTAAAATAAGTGATGGCTAAGACAAATGTGTTAGAGAAGTATTGAAAGTTGTTTAAATGTTGCTAGAAGGTAATAAAATGATAAAACTTATACCAACGTAGATGTTGTAAATGGTAACTGCTTCTTGATCAATAATAAATAAGCTTCAATGGAAAATCTTACTTGATAATTAAGGGGTAACATTTTATTTAAAACACAAAACTAAGAAATATAGTGCATATAATCAATAAAACTTTGATAATAAAATATACTTTTATTTATATATATATATATATATATATATATATAATTAGGAAATATAATAATATATTCTATCTAGATTGACTTTGTGTTCCTTTATAGAACAAAAATCATCTATAATCTCATCAAGCTGCAGTTTTCTTCTCAACATAAATAAGCATGCAATCTCTAAAGAAATCATCGTCAATCTTACTATGAAGTCGAAGATTGATAATTTTCATTGCTGAAATTTCTCTTCATGAACTTGTTGTTAAAACAGGAAGTGTCAATACCAGACCAGATTAATCTATTGAGGAGTGGGTATATTGTTGACTTTCTAGTATATACCAATCCTTGATAATACTTGTGCCCATCTAGATTTTGACACACATCAAGCTCATAACTTGTTATTAATTTTTTACTTACCTTAATCACATGTTTTATGCTAGACAGTGGTCAAAATTTCTAATTTGCTTACTAGATCAAGTAATTTAATCATTTACAGTAAGCTATTTTTCATGACAACATGTTCTCTATAATTTGAATCGATAAAATATTTATTTAATATGATTAAGAGAGGATGCATGATGTGAACCCATGGAATGAAAATCCCTTGAACTCACAATCAAATTGAAACTTACCCAAGAAAGTCAAGAATCAAGTCAAAATAATTTAGACTCGTTGAATTCTTGTTTCAAGAACCTAGATTCGATAAGAACACCACAAAAGGATTTGTCTTTGATAAGTTCTTAGTTCAATCAAGAACAAGTAGAGAAAACTAAAAATTCTCTATGAAGAAAACTTCATTCACATTCAACTTACCTTCAAAATACGGCTACAAGTGTTTTTGTACCCCTCTATGAAACCCTAAGGCCGAATAAGGCCTACATCAATTAAAAGATATGGGCTGAACATCTTCAAGCCCAAAACATTCTAAACTAAACGCCTATAGCTAATAAAAGAAGTTTAATTAATGAATTAAATAGGCCCAAACGATACAACCATAGAAATATAAAATAGGCCTACATGCCTATACTTAATGAAAAAAAAAATCTACACAAAACCACTAGGCTATGCCGTTCCCCTCTGTAACTTGTATCACATGGATTAAAATTGGTTCTTCTTCTTTCAAGCCCATCTTGAATGTTGGGATTTTTCTGGATAAATTTGCAAACTCGACCCAAGTGGATTGCACCAATCCTTGCATTACTTCCTTGATTTTCTTAACTCTTGACCTTGTGATTGGCCCATCTGGAACTTGCAAGGAATCCTTAAAACTCGGTCTACCATGGTGCCCATCAATGCAGATCATTGTTATAACTTATTCTATAAAATTAACTTCATGTTTGTAAACAAGGAAAAAGAAAATTCCAAAGCTACCATTTAAAAATAACCAATCTCAATTGATAGAAACAATCCTACCTACCTAGTCAATCTCAATTGGTCCCGAGTTAGATATTCAAGTAATTGGGTTGGAAAGACCGAACTACCACTAGAATAGAGATTTGAGTTTGAATATATTTACCAATTAATATTTTTTTTTTATAAAAAATTGAGCCTGGGTTAAAGTCAGGACCCGTCCGTAGTGTGCCTTCGCCACTGGGTGTGAAGCAACTTGTTGCTAAGTGGGGTAGGTGTCCCAACTTAAATCTCCAAAAAAGAAACCTTGAGTAAAACTTTATTATTGTACTTTTTATTACATGAAAATATTTTTTTGAAGTTATGTGATTATGAATTTAATTAGTTTTACTAGAATCAGATGATAAAAATAATGACTGTTATCTTGTGAGCAAATAATATATTTCATATTTGAAATTCAACTTTTATTAATTTTCATTTTTTGTTAAATTGGTATGGTGATATGATTAGACAAAAAATTAAAATTAAACTAATAGTAAAAAATAATTAAAAAGTAAACATAATTTAAATGAACTTTTTCATTCAAATAAGTGTTTTGTAAAATGATCTTTATATGCTCTCTCAAATTATAAAATAATTATATTCTAATAACTTCGTCACCGTGTTTTGTAACGGTCAAGGCCTTTATTCTAGCGGTTTCACTTTCCTCTTTATGATGTATATCTCGGTTTCTATCTCAATTATAATCAGCACCATAAAAAAATTAGCGTTTGTGATAGGTAACAGAGTGGTAAAAAAGTAATTTTTATATGAAATTGTGTTCTCTTTGTTTTGTTTAGGTTTTTTTAATATGTCTGGGCTCATCTAATAATTTGATTTAAGCATTTTATTATCTCTTCTTACGTGGGCCAGGCCTCTATTTCATGTCAACTTTCTGTGGGCCAGATCTCCATCAAAGCTTTTGTACACTAACAACAAATGGCACATATGGTCTTAACCTCTTATGGACCTAAGGCCCAATCGATTAGCCATACTATTGCTGCCCATGAACCCAAACAAGAACCCAAGACCAAGAGGAATCCATTGCGGACCGTTTTGTCTTTCTCATTCCTCTTTCATTTGGGATGAACAAGAACCTGATCAAATCGAATTGCATCATTGACATTGGTCCGTGTACACACAAAATTCGTGTCTGAAAAAATAAAGGCAAGATATGAGTGCCAATTATAAATTTTTGGAGGTTACAATCTCTACGTGTCTTGTAGAATACAAAAAATGATCATTTGATTCTCATTTTTTGAGGAAATCGGTTCAAAGGCTTTAATAATTTATTCATGATGAATTCGTTTTGTGAGTCTTAGTAACTTGAGCTCGGTGTTACGGATTTTCATTAGTAAAAGTTTGATTATATACAAGATTTGATAGAATAATTGGTTCATGAGAGTTTTAATCATTTGATTTCCAACGAACACGAACAAAGTCTGAAGGGAGGATCAATTCAATGGTTTTGGCGACTTAATATCAAATAAATACAAATAAATGGGTATTTAAGCTTCACACTTGTTTAGAATTTTTTTATTTTTATATTTTTCATGATTTAGGTGGTTGAAAATCACTTTATTGTGTTGTGAAGCCTTGGGATTGGATTTCAACGGCATGTTATTACTTTTGAATATAAACAGAGCATTGGGAATTGAACTTGGATGTTGTATGGAGCTTCTGATAGAGAAACATATTAGTATATTCTCATCATTGTTTTAAGGCTTACTTTAGGTCATGTTTTCATCCATGTTTTAAGGATCACTTTAGGCCATGTTTTCATCCATGTTTTAAGGACGACATTTTTCCTTTAACAACCTATATATACCCTTAATTGTATAGAAGAAATCAAGCAAGCATTTGTACAACTCTTTACTCTCTTCAATTCTCATTTCTCTTCACTCTCTTCAATTCTCACATGGTATAAGAGCCCTCAAGCCACCAAGCTTAAAAACCGATCCTCATATCTTCCTTATATCTCCCTCTCTTTTTCTTTTTTTTCTCTTCTCTTTCCCTACAATGTCATCTCCAATCAACTCATCAGATTCATCAAACTCCTCAATCTCCGAAACACCGGTTGTTGTATTAACTGGTACCAACTCTTCCGTACAAACCAACAATCTAATCTCTATTAATACTGCATCCCAAATCCTATTCAAGCTATCCAGAGGTGGTAATTATGCCTCTTGGAGATCTCAATTCTCTAATTTACTGTTTGGTTATGATTTGCTAGGCTATGTCGATGGCACATATACCTGTCCTGCATCCACCATCAACATAACTGGAGGAACTGAGTCTGTTCCGAACCCAGATCACAAGAAGTGGCTGCGTCAGGATCGTTTAGTACTGAAGGCTATTCAGGTCTCCATTGCAGGTAGCATTGCACCACTTATCTCCACCTGCAAATGCTCTACTGAAGCGTGGAATAAGCTAGAAACAACTTTTTCCAATCGTTCGAATACTAGGATGTTCTTCCTTCTTTCCACACTCATGAGGATCTCTCAAGAAGGCACCACCATAGCCGAATACATGCAACGTATCAAAACAATTGTTGACGACCTTGCCTTAATTGGGCACCCTCTGAGTGATACTGAGATTGTCGTTTACACCCTCCATGGCCTCAATAATGACTATAAAGAACTGAATGCAGCCATACGTACAAGAGAAATGGCTATGACATTCGAAGAGCTTCACGATAAGCTTCTAGATCACGAGACCTTTCTAAAACGAGAAAAAGGGAGGAAAGTGACAACAACAATCACTGCCCAGTACAACCATCATCGCTCCAACAATAATAAAAACATGTTAGGTTATGGAAATCATCAAAACAATAGAATGAGAAACAATAATTATGGCAACAGGTCATTCTCCGGTAATCCACAGACCAACTCTAGAAATCAAGGTTTTCATAACTCCTCCTACTCCCCCCTCAACAGTAATTTTTCCTATAATACATGGGGAAATTTTGCTCCAGCAAGGAACTCATAACATCAACCATAGCAACCAAACAACAACCATGGACAACCTAAGCCAATATGCCAACTCTGTGACAAAATTGGGCACACAACAAAGGTTTGTCGGTCTCGAGTAAGGCCAAACCACAATCTCAGCTGGCCTCAGGCGAATCACTCGACCACAGATCAACAATCCAACCGCAACAATTGGCTAGTTGACTCTGGTGCATCACACCACATTACCTCTGACTTGCAAAACCTCTCTGTTCACTCAGATTACAATGAGAATGAAGACATAATGGTTGGCAACGGTAACAGTATTCCAATATCTCATATTGGTTCTACAAAACTCACATCTTCAAATATCTCATTTAATCTTAATAATGTGTTGTGTGCTCCCCACATCAAAAAGAATTTACTTTCAGTTTCGCAATTTTGCAAACAAAATGCCACATCTATTGAATTCTTTCCTGATTATTTTATTGTGAAGGATTTGAGTATGGGGGCATCCTTGGTGCCAGGCCAGAATAAGGACGATGTCTATGGGTGGCCCTCTATGTCATCATCACCATCATGTGCATCTGTTCCAACAACATACATAGCCACCACAACAACTACCGCCGACCTATGGCACCGCCGTCTAGGCCATCCCTCCGAACCCATTCAAAAAAAATTAGTAACTACATTTTCTTTACCCGTATCTCAGTCTCTTTCTCGTCATTGTGATTCATGTCTCTGTAATAAAAGTCACAAACTTCCGTTTGGCCTAACAAGTGTGTCTTGTACTTCTCCGTTAGAAATTTTATATACCGACGTTTGGGGACCATCACCAATCATGTCTTATGACAATTTTCGGTACTATATAATTTTTGTGGATTACTTTACAAAATATACTTGGTTCTATCCTATCAAACACAAATCCGATGTTCCCCTCATATTTGACAAATTCAAGAAATTAGTCGAAAACTTTTTTCAATTGAAAATAAAAACAGTCTATTCCGATGGAGGTGGTGAATATCAAAGCTTGGCTCATCACCTATCTCACTTTGGTATTCAACACCTCACATCTCCTCCATATACTCCTCAATTAATGGGCTCCACTGAAAGAAAACATCGTCATCTAGTCGAAACTGGTCTCACTTTACTTCACCAAGTCTCACTACCTTTATGGTTTTGGTCTGTAGCATTCCAAACAGCCACCTATCTTATTAACCATATGCCCACACCAGTCCTTAAGTCCCACTCTCCATTCGAAAAAATATTTCACAAACAACCAAAGTATCACAAACTAAAAGTATTTGGTTGTCTGTGCTACCCTTGGCTCCGTCCCTATTCCACTCATAAGTTAGCTCCACGATCAAAACCATGCATATTTATTGGTTATTCACTCTTTCACAATTCCTATATCTGTCTTGATCCATCCACATCAAAAACCTTTATTACACGTCATATCATTTTTATTGAGTCTCAGTTTCCCTTTAAAAAACTTTTCATACATGAACCACGAATTAACACAGAATCTCTACATCAATGGTGTCTCTCAAATCTCTCTAATCCTCCCATAAATCTCGAGTCAACATCTCATGAATCTGTTACTCACAATCAGACACCTTCATATCCTTCTCTATCTACATTAAATCACATACAATCAAGTTCTCCTCCACCAGCTGCCCTTACTAATACACACTCCTCAAATCACTGTGTTGATGAACAAGTGGATCCTCATGTCACGCTACCTACCTCTGCCTTGCACCAATCACACTCCCTGGACTCCTCTACAAATCGGGTAAGTCATGATTCCTCTCCTCATTCATCTCCCTCACAGACTGCTCCATCCAAATCGCCCACACCACCAAAAATAACTACCAGGTCCCAACATAATATCTTCAAGCCACGCAAAATACTTGACCTTCACACCACCACCTCCAAAACCGATGAACCTCCTGAACCCACAACATATCGCCAAGCCAAAAAATTCCCTCAATGGCGTAAGGCGATGAGTATGATGCCCTTCTTAAAAACTCCACATGGACTCTCGTACCCCATCACCACACACAAAACATCATTGGGTGCAAATGGATATTTAAGATTAAGCGGAACCCCAACGATACTGTTGCCCGCCATAAGGCTCGTTTGGTTGCCAAGGGATTCCATCAACGTCCCGGAATTGATTACACGGATACTTTCAGTCCTGTTGTAAAACCTACAACAATTCACCTTATTTTAAGTTTAGCGGTCTCCTATAGATGGGACTTGCACCAACTGGACGTTAACAATGCTTTTTTGCAGGGCACACTTTCTGACAATGTTTACATGCAGCAACCTCAAGGCTTCACTCATCCACAATTTCCTACTTATGTCTGCAAGTTGCACAAGGCCATCTATGGTCTTCGCCAAGCTCCCCGTGCATGGTATCATGAATTACGTGGCTTCCTACTCCTTCACAAATTTGTGAACTCTAAATCAGATAGTTCTCTGTTTATCTTTCACCATGGACAGACCACACTCTACTTGCTTGTGTACGTTGATGACATCATCATTACAGGCAACAATTCTGTCTCCGTCCAACAGTTCATTGATCAGTTGGCCAATCGATTCTCCTTGAAGGATCTCGGCCCCTTGTCATATTTTCTAGGTGTTGAGGCTCGCACAACTCCAACTGGTTTGTTCTTGTCGCAGCGAAAGTATGTACTTGACATCCTGCACAAGTCGAATATGGCTGATGCTAAAGAGGTTAGCACTCCTCTATCCACAACCAAGTCTCTAATGCTCAACGACGGCACCCCTCACCATGACGCTACTCAGTTTCGACAGGTCTTGGGATCACTACAGTACCTGTCTTTAACACGGCCTGATATCTCATTTGCAGTCAATAGACTGTCACAGTTCATGCATTGTCCTACCTCACATCATTGGGCCACTGTCAAACGTCTACTGCGGTACCTCAAGGGAACTTTCGATCATGGAATCTTTCTTCACAAAGAATCACGTCCGCAACTCCATGCCTTCTCTGACTCTGATTGGGCAGGAAACACTAACGATCGTACATCCACATCTACATATGTTGTGTTTCTAGGTGCCTCACCAATAAGTTGGGCTTCCAAAAAGCAACGCACCGTTGATCGCTCATCTACTGAAGCCGAGTACCGTGCCATAGCTTCGACTGCTGCTGAACTAAACTGGATAACTAATCTGCTCAAAGAACTACATGCTCCACCTGCAGTTGTACCTATAATTTACTGCGATAATATTGGTGTCACATACTTGTGTAAAAATCCGGTGTTCCACTCACGTATGAAGCACATTGCCATTGACTTTCACTTTGTTCGTGACCAAGTTGTTAATCATCGGTTACGTATTTCTCATGTTCATACTAATGATCAATTGGCGGACTCACTCACTAAAGCACTTCCTCGAAAACAGTTCTTGCATCATCGGTTCAAGATTGGCATCCGAGATGGATGCTCCATCTTGCGGGGGCATGATAGAGAAACATATTAGCATATTCTCATCCTTGTTTTAAGGCTTACTTTAGGCCATGTTTTTATCCTTGTTTTAAGGATCACTTTAGGCCATGTTTTCATCCATGTTTTAAGGATGATATTTTTCCTTTAACAACCTATATATACCCTTAATTGTATAGAAGAAATCAAGCAAGCATTTGTACAACTCTTTACTCTCTTCAATTCTCACTTCTCTTCACTCTCTTCAATTCTCACAGCTTCAAAAGTTGAACTTGTGAGGTTTTGGTGTTTAAACTTGGAAATTGTAGGGAGTTTTGGGGTTTGACTTCGAAGATGCCTAGCTTTGGGGCTTCAACTTGGAAGATGTGGAGTTTGGGGCTTGAATCTAACAACGCCTTGTTGCTTGGAGAGCTCCTCACCGAGTCTTATGAGCACTTTAAATAGATGTAAGAGTTTCATTCAATTTGAATAGTAATTGATAATTATTTTTAATTATTATTTATTTATTAGAGATAAATATCAATACAACATTAATAAATTTCATTGGCCAAAAATCTTGTGAAATGTGGCAACTACTTATTGGTTTATCCGTGACATAGAAATTCACATGCCAATTTGTAATTGTTTTTTATAAGTATTTGAGTTGACTTTTTAATTATAACGTGAGAGTTTATGATTGGTTTACAATATCTCAATTACAGTCCAATTTTTTTTTATTAAAAGTAATACATTCGATTCTATTTTTACAAAAATCTATTGAAATTCATTTGAGTGAGTTTTAAAATAGTTAAAATCTGAATTAAATACGTATATAATTTTATATTTATTTCATGCACATGTTGTATTACATATGGTGACTTGTTAAAACGAATTCATATTGTTTTGTTGGTGTGGGATATGTAGGCGTAGACTTACTGCAAAGTATCGTTTGGGATTAAACAATATATTATAATAAATTTATCTCTTTTATATATATATATATATATATATATATATATAAATTCAATAAAATAGTAAACTTGTTATAATCAAGTTTGTTATAACTGTCACAACTACAATGGCCATGTTTAAAAAGAATGAATTAAAAAATATATGTAAATAGGAATAAGATTATTGGATAAAGTATACCACCTAAGCAAATGATTAGAATAAGAAATCTCTGTTCGCTTTCCGCATAGTGAAATTTTTATTTGGATCGAATATAAAATTTCATATTTACTTTAAATTTAAAATTTTATTGATAACTGTTAAGTAAATTTACTAATAACGTAAATAATAATCATATAAACGTTATTTATAAATTTATTTAAAATTACTAATAAAATTTTTACTCAATATAAAAATAAGATTTACATCTAATGCAAATCTGGTGCAAGTGAGCATGAACTTTACATCAAAATGGTTAACATGGCATGTCCAATTGGCATTGTTTGGTTGGATATCAGCTGTCAAAAGAAACAACAATTCCCATCAAAAAGTGTTTATCTAAAACGTCTATAAATAAGTGCTTTTGTCCCGTTTTAAGGGGTTCATAAATATTTTTCTTCAAAAGAGAGATTTGAGGGATTTTTCCTATAAAAAAAAACATAGTTGCGTTGTTTGTTATGTCAGATATACTATTTAACTCAGATTTTTTTGAAAGATTGTATTGTGAGAGTAATTCAATTCAATAAAAAGAATTTTTTGAATTCTTATGATTAACAACTCTATTTTTCTTGTCAAATTTATAATTTTTTGATTTTTAATATATACGAAATCAGATTTGTCTTGGTATCAACATTGTCAATTCGAAATTGAGCGATATTGAACATGAGACGAAATCACAAAAGTGGTGGTATGGGTTTGCTTTGGATCCTGTATGTGTTAGTCGGTGTAACTTAAAATTTTTAACCTTGATGCATATACGGTGATTTTATAAGTGATTTAACAATATTATTTTAGTTTAAAAATAAAAAATAATAATTACTTTACTTTATTTTAAATTTATATTGATTATTTAAAATATTTCGAAGTAGTATCTTATATTTTTCTATTGGAGCTTCAGAAACATTTTATTTTCGATTAACTGCTTTATTTGAATAATTTTTTTTAAAAAGTACGTAATTGTTGTAGCAACGAAAAATAAAAACCGTTAAAAACGTAGCAAACCATATAAAAGAAGTTCCTCTCGGGTTTTTGTCTATTCGATTCGGTCTCTGACCAAACTAAACCGAAACTTCCGCAATACCCAATCTCTTCCTCACTAAAAACGACGGCGACCACCAGCCGTTCTATGGACGCAGACGACTTTCACTGGCTCCTAGGCGAACAGCGAAGCGAGCTCATGGCGGCGCAGTCAGCCGAGTCGGACTTGGACCTCGCCTTCGACCTCCAACTCCAAGAAGCCATCACAGCCTCCCTTGCTCTCCACACCTCTTCTCCCCAACCTTCTCCATCCCGAAACGACACTGTTTTCTCCCTCGCAGACAAAGAACTATCTCGATTCCAGCGAGAATTAAGCGACCGTGAAGTATCCGCGCGGGAGATGCGCAAAACGAGAGAAGAACTCGACCGTAGGATCCACGACCAGAACTTCGCGCGTGAGATTGCGAGAATCCCCGAGCACGACTGGCAAGATTGGGGCGATAATTACGAAAAGCCTTTCGGTGAGGGCTGTTCCTCCAACAAGAATGCTCAGGGAGAGAGAGACGACGGCGTTTTATACAGGTTGTATTTTAAAGGGTTGTTTAGTGAAGAGAAGGTTTATTGTAAAAAGACTTTATTAGCTGGAATTGGAATTGCTATATGTGATTCGAGGGATAATTTGATATTCGAGTTGAGGAAGCCGTTGATCGTGAACGGGACGGGCAGGCAAACAGCGGAGTTTAAGGCTTTGATCGAAGGCCTCAATGCAGCCCTCGCTTTGGAACTTAAGCACGTCACTTTTTACTGCCATTATTATCCGCTCTATCAATTTGTGAGCCGCCTCTTCTTTTTAAACGTTTAATTTGATCATTATTTGATGGTATTTAGGGAATTCAGTTTGTGTTTTGTTCTGTTCTTTGTAGTTGTGGTTTATCATTGTATGTAATTACATGTTCAGATTCTTCGTTTTCCTTTCTTTGATAGGTAATTACATGTTCAAATTTTAATGCTGGGTGTCAGTGAAATTGTGGTAAAAAATTATTAGTTGAACCAATAATATCATGAAATGCTGTTTTTGCGCTTATGCCTATTAGTTTGTTAATGATGGTGGTTATTGTGTTTGACATTTGTGATTGTAAAATAACTTAAATGACAATTCTTTGCCACCGAAGTTTGTGCTGGTTAGGTAATCTTTATTTGTTAATTGTTACTACTGCATATGTTGTGGGCATATAATGTTTGAAAGTTGTAATGGATTCTGTTTTGATACGTCAATTGTTTCCTGTATTGTTATGTACAGACTAAGATCAAATGGTTTTTAGTATTTCTTTCTAAGAAACCAGTGGAACTACATTTTGAACTTCAATCACACCAAGTAATTTGTTGTTTGACTTGCATCTTGCGGGTGCAGGTTACTGGTAGATGGGCACCAAAGCAGCGCAAGATTGCAATGTTATTGAATCAGGTGTCCCTTCTTAGGAGAAAATTTATGTTTTGTGACCCTACCCTCGTGGCGTGTAATGAGGTTAAGTTTGTGTTTGAACTTGCAAGAGAGGCAATGGTTTCTCAAATCAATAACCATGCGGAAGCAGAACCTAGCCAAGGCAAGGCTCTGAAGGAGAAATGTGTTATCTGTTTGGAAGATTATGATGCTGGGCGCATGTTTTCAGTTGATGGATGCTTACACCGGTACTGCTTTTCTTGTATGAAACAACATGTGGAGGTGAAGTTGCATCATGGAATGGTGCCAAAATGTCCTCATGAGGGCTGTAAGTCTGAGCTTACTGTTGATAGCTGCAAAACGTTCTTGACCACTAAACTGATTGAGATTTTGGACCAACGGAGAAAAGAAGCTTCAATTCCTGTCTCAGAGAAAGTTTATTGCCCATATCCCAGGTGCTCAGCATTAATGTCAAAAGGTGAGATTTTGGAATATGCTAAAAATGTATTGGGTGGTGCTGATCGGTCCGGAGCCAGGAAATGCATGAAATGCCATGGCCTTTTCTGTATTAATTGCAAGGTACCTTGGCATAGTAACATGACATGCAATAATTACAAAAGGTTGAATCCTAATCCCCCGACAGAAGATGTGAAGCTGAAGTCTCTTGCAAAAATGAAGCTATGGCGCCAATGTGTGAAGTGTGAGCACATGATAGAACTTTCTGAAGGTTGCTACCACATTACTTGCAGGTACCTAAATTATCCATTTAAAGTATTCATCTTTTTATTTTTTTCATCACTATATGAAAAGAATTGTTAGTGGCATAAATTGAAGAAGGGAGAAGGATAAAAGCTGGAGAAGGTAATAAAGTTATCTCTGCCAGACCCAGTTGAGCTTTATCATCAAGGAAGAGAGAGAGAGAGAGAGAGTTAAGCTATTTTCCAATTTCTGTTTTAAGCCAACATAATAGGGGCAGACCGGCAGAGTCAAGAGCATATCCCTAGTATAAAATTAGGGATAGTTGGATGAAATGATGTATATAAATCTTTGCAATCAAGGATCATGTGTGAAAACCATTCCTGAAATGAATGTATCCTGTTTGAAAGTATCTGGATATTAAAAAAAAGGGACAAGACATTTATAATTCTTTCATCATGTGCAATTAAGATGAAGCTGGACTCATTTTAAGGATAAAATGCCCAGGAAAATGTGGATCAGGGTTCAGAAAGTGCTTGAAATGAACATGGTTATGGATAGTGGTGAATGACATATAGGCTTAGCTTAAGTGTTTTACCCACACCCTTATAGTTGGTACAAAGTTTTCAAGAATTGAGTCAATAATTAGTTTGTATTGTTGTTGTGTAATTAGATAAATATCCATTATGAATCAAAAGATGTTGCTGCCTTTTGTCATGAAGTGTAATTAATGAGAAATTTTCTATAATTATGCATTAACTTGGATTTGAAAGGTACGTTAAATCTATTTTAGCAAGTAACTTGGTTCAACTTTATGTGAATAATATTGTATTTCATGCTTCCATTGTTCTTGTAGATGTGGGTATGAGTTTTGCTATAATTGTGGAGCTGAAAGGAAGAATAAACAAGCAACATGTTCTTGTCCGAGCTGGGATGAGGATCATATATGGTATATGGACAATGGAGACTCCGATGATGATGAAGATGATTTTGATGAATATGGGTCATATGACTCTGATTCAGATTGGTATTAAACATTTACAACTCTACCTTGTTCTTTTCACCCCCCCCCCCCCCCCCTTTTTTTTTTTCTTCTCCTCAACTCTTTTTACTCCCTCATATCCTCTCCTCTTTGTCCATGGTAATTTTGGGACAAATTTAATAAATACTGCAACAATAGATCAATTCATACAAATACTTAGCTGGATTTTTGTGCATTACACACTCAGCTCTCTTCTTGGCAGTTTCAGTTGATGTTTGCTCGATAATTTACGTTGATGTTTGCTCGATACTTTACGTTGATGTTTGCTCTTGAGAGTCTGTTTATGGTCTTTTCTTTTTCTTTTTCTTTTTCTTTTTCTTTTTACATAAATGGGGTAACCCAAAGTCATTTTTAATTTTCATATTTGGTATTAGTAGAAAAGTAGCATCAAATGTTTCTTTTCTTTTTGTGGTGGGTTTTTATGTCTAATTTATGAGATGGTGGTATTATTGGATAATAAAGTAGCATCGCCGACAAAAATCTGTCGGTGATGACTCCGTAGAAAATACCCTCATCGCTGATAATAATTTTCATTGACAGATTTTGATCCGTCGGAGCAAATATTATCACTGAAAATTCGTTCAGAGAAAAAATTATCTCCGACGAATTTTGCTTTCGGTGTTTCTATTTTCAAAAATTATTTTTATTCGGTTTTATTTAAAAAAATATTATTACAGAGATTTTTTCACTCGATGATAATAATTTTTATTTTAAAAGTATTATGGTGTAAGTGTCCAGTGCTTCTAAGAATTTCTCTTAGGTATAAAGTTAGGGTGGATTCGAGCTGAGTTTTTATTGAGCTATTTGAGCTTAGTCAAAGCTGGACTCGAGTCGAAATTAAGTTTGATTAGCTTATCGAGTTGAGCTCAAATACTTTAATGTTCGACTCGAAAGACTTTCAAACAGTTCAATAAGGTATTATACTAATATTTACTAAAATTAAAGTTCAGGTTTGAGTTCGAACTCAAATGAACAATTCAAGGCTCATGCGCATTTGTTATCGAGCTCGAACGATGAGAAAATTGATCAAGATCGAGTCCAATTATTGAGCTCGATTCGACTCGAATTCGAGATCAAATTCAAATCTGTTCATTTTAAATCGAGTCGAAGTCGAACATTTTAATATTGAGCTCGAGCTCGTTCTTGTCGAGTTCACCTTTATGAAGTTTTCAACCATTATCTTCAGGGATCAGTGTATAAAGAAATAATATTGAATTTGAATTTACCAACGCCAAGTTTGTTAGTGGTCCAAGTGCAAGTATAGGAACTTAACCAGTATATGCAGAGATCGTATCGACTAAAATTCAGATGCATTCTTCTCTGATTTCTTTGCTTTCAAAGGAGAAAGAAACATGTTTTCCAATCCATCAGAACCATAAACAAAGTCTGCAACACGTGGGCTTCCTCCCTTTTCAAGAGGAAATTAAGGTTATAGACTAGAGAAACCTAAGTACAAATGCTAATAAACCCACCTCTTAAGTTAAAGTTACCAAATCTTATCTAGCATGGCAAGGTTAAAGAGATCACCCATTCATGACAATGGTTTCGTGTTATTTGTTGGGTTTCTTTTTTCTTTTTCTTTGTTATTTCCTTGATTTGAAACAGACTTATCCATGACCAAAAAAGGCAGGTGGCGACGAAAAAAGAGAAGTTGAAAAAAAAGAACTGGCAAGATGACAATACAAAAATTACAGCCAAACTACCAATTCAAAAATTGGGTTCTTTCCCTGGACATATTAAGCATAAAAAGTGCGAAAAAAGGAATTATATCTTAATTACAATGTAATTTTGGTGAAGCAACTTACACAGAAAAGAAAAACACACAAACAAAAAAAAAATTGATGAATATATCAGCAGTTACCTTCAGAGGCTAAGGACTTCCATTTGCTATAGTAACACCGGTACGCCCTGCAACCTCACACTATCTTTTTGCGCATCAAAAACATGAATTGATCATGAGAAACCTGTAATTAAGACAACATAATTATTTGCAAGAACAAAACCAATAATCTAACTTTCTCATAACTGGACATATCAATCCATTAATCTTTTCTTTGTTGATAAGTAAATCAATTCCACACTACTCACTTTCAGGCTATGCTTTTTCACTTGATCTAATAAATGCTTTACTAGTCGGTTCCTCTGAATATATACAAAGTGTGCGAGCATGAAGATGAGGAACTGAATGGAAGTAGATGAAGAGAGAAAAGAAGCTTATGAATCGGTAATAGGAAGAGGAGCAGTTTACCCAAGCAGCGATGAAAACAAAGCCCGCAGAACCTGCACGCGCCTGAGTTCCACGGAGGTCTAAGAGAAGCTTTATATATATATATATATATATATATATATATATATATATATATATTCACAAAATAAGGTTTGATCCATATAGACATTATTTGTAAATTGATTAAATGCATTTTAAGTTCACAAATTTAAAAAGGAGTTGAAAACATTTTCGACCTCATAGTTATCATTTTCTTAAAGTTTTGTAGAAAGGAGTGGGTAGGTGTAGATTTTTTTTTTGTTTAAATTAAAAAATAATTGATCTCTTTTTAAGTTTTTGATTTAAACCTTCTTGGCATTTTCTCCGTTTCCCCTGTTCAAATATAGGATTACAGTTGACGGTGAATTCGAATCGAATCGAATTTGAATATCAAATTATTTGAACTCGATTCGATTTAAAATAAACAAATTTGAGCTTGAATTCGAGTTTAATAAGCTCGAATTTGATTAATTTTATGATGGTTCGAATTCAGTTCGGTTTAAATTCGATAACAAACTAACATATTCAAATCCGAACTTGAACTTTAAATTGTTCATTTGAACTCGAGCTTAAGTTATAATTTTAATAAATAAATATTAATTTAAAATCGAACTAGATAATACATTATCAAACTATTTAAAAATATTTCAAATTGAATCTTACCGTATTCGAAACTAATTTTTAAATTTAAACTCAATCAAATCAAGTATCGACCGAACTCGACCAAATCAAATTTTGAACGAGCTTTAAGTTCGAATAATTGCATAAAAGCTCGGTTCAACTTTAGTAACAGAGCCTAGACTAACCTGATCGTGGTGATGATATTTTTATATTCCGATTATACCCTTACTAAAAAAAATTGTAACCGATATATCCTAATTAGAGTTTGTATACTGTAGAGACCGATTTACAAGCCGCAACTAAACCGCTTCCCATCACCTCTCTCTTTCCTCCCTCCAGGCCCCTATCGTTTCTCTTGCGCAATCCCCTTCTTTTCGCTCTATCCTCCTTCCCTCCTCTCTCTTCTGTCTCAGGCCAAGACACGTTTGTGATCGGATTTCGACGTACCCGAAATCTATCCCTCTATAATCGATTTACGCGAGCATAAGTGTAAGTATGTAATTATATATGGGCTTTTATGGCTTCCAATCACACTCTTTAATTTATTTATTATCTATTTATACTTCTTAATGCAAAATTAGTGTATATCTAATTATATATGGGCTTTTATGGCTTCCAATCACACTCTTTAATTTATTTATTATCTATTTACACTTCTTAATGCAAAATTAGTGTATATCTGGATTGGTGAAAGAGAATTTGGTGATTTTGGTATTTTTGGTTCATGGAAGCCGAATATTCTTGACCCAATTTCATGTTTATGCCTGACATTTTTTGATCGATAAGTTCTGTAAAAATGTTATGATGGCTTATCAATTGATGATGACCAATTGGTGAATGAAATTTGAGTTAAATTTGCACCAATTTTATGCCCATGCACATAGAAGAATACTGTATATTTGCACTAAAGAAGAAAATTTTGTTTTTGAGTTTTTTAGGATTTTGATTACGAACAGCTAAATCCTGGACTTAAGGTTTATTGGAAACCCCACCATCTTCTTTAATCCCTTACATTTGAGACTCTGAAACTCTCATTACTCATTCTCTGCAGCTTAGCCTTTTTTAATTTTTAGTATCATTTGTGCACAACTGCTTGCTAATTATGTGTATGCAGTATGTGAACTAGATTTCAACTTGCAAATGATTAAGTATCTGCGAACTCTAAGAATTATTGCTCTTACAAAATATAAAGCCATAAGATGAGGAAGCATCTTGCTCATACGGTATATACTGCACCACCACAAGTATTAAGGGCACTGCCCAATTTATAATGCATAATGAAGAGCTGGAAGAACTTGCGACCAGCCTCCAGATAGCTATTAATTTCATGCCCTTTCTTGTTGTGGGCCTTTGGATATGCAACCTTAAGTATGCAAGGGAGTCAGAAAGTAATATTATGACATTCATAATTCATGGTCTTTACGATAAGTGAAATTGCTAAAGTAATACCATTAATAAGGTCAAAGTAATTGTAGCTGTAACACTTCAGTTGGTCAATGAAATTGAGAATTGCATTGGAAACTTTTAATTAAAAGTTGATGTTGAATGCTGATACCAATATTTATATATATCAAGAAAAAGATTTGAGAATTTATATGAGGCTTATGGACACCACTTTAGATGAATGAAAATTATCTGTTTTAAGAACTTAGCAAGTACGAGAATAAAGGATAGAGATCTTATTGAGTCATAGAGTATGACTTTTTTGGTTGCTGTAGAATTCACTAGGCTTCTTTCATGCAAGGCACCATTCCAAAAATTTTCCTCACTTTTTATCCTTTTGCATTATATTTGAAGGCTTTATGCTTCTTGTAATTAACATGGGACTTAAAGTCTGAATTCTTTTTCTTTTTCCTCCCGTCGTTTCCCACCATGTGAAAATTGTGCTGGTCTAAATTGTAAAAATGCATACAAGTATCGAGATTCTAAGTTGAAGCTTGCTTCTGCAGTCAACATTGTTACAAGACAATGCGTGGCTGGTTATATGGATAGAATTCTTTGTTCTCGATATCCGAAGGAGATATAATAAAACATTTGAACATCACCCTTGCTTTATAATTCTTTTTGTGCTAACTCTACAAATGAAACCGTGTCCAACAAGAATTGAGAACCCTCCAAAAAGACACCACATGCAGAACACACAATTCTTACTAGTACTTACTTAAAACCACTCTACTCTACGTTTTCTTGGTACTCTCTATTCTTGCCTTTTCCACCGACTAAATTTTTTCCTGTATATTCTATGCATAAATATCTCATCCCCTTTCTTTATTTCTCATATCATCAGCCTCTTTCCAATTTTCTTCAATCGGTGAATCGGAGTTATTTGAATTGATATCATATCGGTCAAGGAGTATCAATTCAAGTCACCACTCTACTCTACACTTCTCTTTGTAGCCCTTAAAGGGTCATGATTCTACCAATAAAAAAAGGGTCATGATTCTCATGAAGTTTTTTTTTTTTTTTTTTTTAAATCATTTCCATATTAGTTAGTTATAATTGTCTGTTTTTCTATTGCACAATCTCTAAACTCTACAATGATAAAAAAAAAAAAATCTAAACTCTACAGGGTTTGTTTTATTTATTTATTTTGTGGTTTTTGGGTTGTGGTTTCTGGGATTTAAATTTTAGGAAATATCTTTTGTTTTTATACTTTGTTAGGTTTAGAATTTCGATGTTTCTCTTTTGTCATGTTAGTATTATTTTTAGTGCTTTCAGTTTGATCACAAAAGAAAATCCTTTGTGATCTAATTTTGTATACGGGTGTATATTATTTGTGAGCTATGAATTTGAGGACTTTAGGGATTTTTTGTTTACTTGAAAAATGTAGATTCTGTATTCTCTTGATAAAATCTGTAAAATTAGGGGTTTAAATCTTGCATTTTAGGAGTAAAGAAGGAGAAGAAGATGAGATTTATAATGGATTGTACCTTTTTTAATCTTATTTTTAGTTGAATTTATGTAACTGTAAATTATTTTTGGCTTTTTAGTTTTTTGAGTTCTATTAATCATTTTTCATTTAACATAGAGTCTCCGTCTGGCTCTGTTTTTGGGAAATCAAAGACAAAGTGAATGAAGAATCTGCTACTGATCATTATTAGATATACAGGGCTTCGTTTACAGGCTTAATGTCCATCACTAGACATAGTAGTTTATAATCGATTTCATGTTTTGTATATATAAGCACTCACTTTGATGAACAAAATAAAAATAATAGAAAAATGTATTATCTTGGTTACAATCTAAAAATGGGTACTTCTATTTATCACTTGAAGGCTTCTAAGATTTCATGTCTCTGGTAGCATTCTTTTGCTTAGAGAAATTGTGATATTATTGTTTTGCTTGGTTGATTGTTTAAGCCCTGATATAGGAGAACACACTAGATGATTCAGCTATTGGTTGTGGCATATCTCCAAGTTTGGTTTGATGAGTTCCATTAACTCATTTTTTTGTTTGTTGACTAATGAGTTCTGTTAATTTTGTTGTTTGCTACTTCTTCTATAAAGCATAGTTTAGTTTACATTTTTCTGCTTGCTAAGCCATAATCGGTTTGTTTTCTCCAGTATTTTGTTAATTTTTATATTCCATGTGTTTGTTTTATTTAATTTATCTGTTTTCTAAGTGAATTGTGAATTACTAATAGTCAGACTAGACTGAATGGTATACATGATTGTTCTCTCGAGAATACAAATAAATCAGGTCAGACTTTAGGTCTGGTATGCTTATTTAGACTCTCTTTCAAGTGGTAGTTTTGGGGTCCTTGATTTGTTGAACAATGATGCTCAATTCATTGCTGATTGATTGCTTCTTTTTGATAAGTTGCTTGCTGTTTGATTGCTTCTTTTCACTTGTATTTGGCATAATTCTCATGAAAAAGAAGTAATTTCCTAAAATTTGTAGTATTTTACTTTAGTCATTTTTGTTAATAATTCTCTTTTTTATTCACACAAAAATGTTAATGGTTTATGTTTTGGAATGAATTATACTGTTGTTTTGCATAGTACATACTTTGCTGATATTTAACAGATTCTGTATTTGTTGATAACTAGCATATCTATCATACATTGCTCATATTTATACTGAATTCTTTGCTTGAAGGCTTTAGGTCTTTCTTCATATTTTATTAAGTTTATTCGCGTAACTACGAGAATTTTGTATGTTGCATATAGCTCTAGCCATTATTATTTATATTCCTCAAACTATTAATTCTGGAAAAATCATTATGTTTGTTTTGGAGTATGTGCATAACTATTATGTGTTTCCATCTTTTAAATTCAATTAATTCTTTTCCTATTTTCTTTGTTTTCTCTTAATAATTTATTTTAACATTAAAAAACCA
Organism: Bretschneidera sinensis; assembly: GCA_023935145.1. Classification (NCBI taxonomy): domain Eukaryota; kingdom Viridiplantae; phylum Streptophyta; class Magnoliopsida; order Brassicales; family Akaniaceae; genus Bretschneidera; species Bretschneidera sinensis. The sequence goes on from CM043700.1 coordinate 51,708,700, forward strand.
TGATGTCAAACTTGGTGATGAGCCCATTTCATTTCTCTGTGATTTTTGCACTCTTAGAGCTTGAAGATCTTGGAGCTTGAAGATTGTTGATTTTCTACCAGTTGCAAGGCAAGCTTCATTCACTCGAGCTTAATTCATGTTCTCCCTCTCTGGGATTCTCTCTCTGCAAGTTGCAAGGCAAGCTTTGTTCTTCAAGAGTTTACCGAGACCAGTATCTGTGATATTGCCAAGATTCCTGGTATTGGCTGATATTGACCAGTAGAAAACCCGAAACGGTATTGGAGAACACATGATACCACTTAGCCCTTGAATCAGGCACGTACCGGCGATACAGGCCGGTAGGAAACCGTATTTATAACTTTGGTTTCTGGCCAAAATTCCATCTGCGTCTGCTTTGAATTCACCTCAATTACTTGGTCAAAGAAGCATGGTTTCTTTATCGTGTTCGTTGTTGTCTCCTTTAACTATATCCAATAGTGGCTGTTCTTGGTCCACCAGATTTTCTATTTTGGGTACAAAGATGACAAATTCGTGTTGTTATAAGCCTAGAAAGGAGCATAGAAGGGTTGCTTGTGCTTGTATGGCACCTCCACAAAACTTGGGGAGTGATGGATTCTCTGTGATCAAATTCAATGTAATTCAGTTTCCTTTTTCTTGTATTGCTTATATTTGGTGTCTTAGATTTTATTTTAATGGGTATTTGCCAGTTCCTTTAGATTGGGTTGAATTGGAAGGCAATTTGATCAAGTGGGATGTGTTTGATTGCCAATGGTCACATCGGATTTAGGCTGTGTTCTTCAATTTTATTTTATATTGCCATTACCTCCTGTGATTAATGCCTTTGAACTGTTTGTTTTCACTTCTATGTGTTGTATATTGTTGCGACATAAATTTTACATTGATGGATGTTATCCGGTTCATTCAGTTCAGCCAACTTTATGGTTTTTTTTTTTTAATATGATATCAGGTTTAGTTTAATCCTTTGTTTAACTTCATGTACTTTTTTTTGGCTTCCATTTACATAAATTCAAACTTTTCGATTTGCTTATCTTAGTAGGTTTCGTTCAGACATTTCAATTTCATATGTTGTGTTGTAGTTGTAGCTAACGTAATTGCTAGCAAATTTGACACATCAGTTTTGACTGATTGAATTCTCACGTATGTTTCTCATACTGTGGTTTGAATCGATTATGTCTCCAGGATTTATCTAAGCCAGAGAACATAAATAAAGTATGGGTGCCTGAGGATGATTCTGATGTTCTTATTGAGTGTCGAAATGTCTACAAGTCATTCGGGGAAAAGCACATCTTGAGAGGTGTGAGCTTCAAGGTGAATTTATTTATGTATGCTTTCTTTCCTTTTAAGAGTGCTTCTACTACATCTAGACTGAGCTGCTTGGGAGTGATTTGGAGCTTTCATATATGTCGAACAAATCCAAACTAAACATGTTAGTATTAGGAAAGTTGTTGGGGTGCTCAACTATTTTTTCTGAAGAACAGCTTTTGGTGGGAAATATGTGGCTATATTCCTTTTGATAGTTATGGTTTCTTTGTGTTGCTTTTAAATTTTATTTATCTTTAGATTATGAAAGAAAAGGGTGGGATGTGGTAGGTGTTGGTTCTAGATAGACCTGCACAGTCTGGAAGAGTGCTATTTGGTTAGTATTGAGGCCTTTAAGAACATGTTGTGGAGAAAATATATAGAATATATCTACAACGCAAATATACATATCAGTAAATATACAAGCTTCCTTTGTTAATTTCCTTGAACAGCAGAACACCTTTCAGTACTGCCAACAATTTATTTTCTCTTTACTTATTAAAAAAAACTCTTTTCCCTTCAATCTTTTCTGACATTAACGAGGCACTGGTAAAGTCCCTTCAATCTTTTCCCTATGGCATGCGGTATGTATCCTGATACATGATAAGCGTCCCTAATAGACTTGTCTTTTTTGATATGGAAGTTTTTAACCAATTACAACCCTCTCTCTTATTCTTTCCAAAACATAGTAAACTCTTCCACATACATGGGTGTGCGTGCACACGTCCGCATGTATGTCTGTTCCACTCTTTTTCTGGGGTTACTGTCAAACTACATCTCTACACTTCACTGAGCAGGCTTTGGTTTTTAGATTTGTGTGTTTCTCTAATGCCTTCTTGTTACTGTTTCTGCACAGTTACTTGTGGATCTAATTGAGCATTGAGCTCTTTCCTCATCTTTGGCTGTATGAGGTCTTTTGGAAAGTGTGATCCTTCTAGCTATAACTGCATACTAAATGTGATCAAATTTTGACTGTTGTAATCATGAATCTTAATCCAGTCAAATCATGGCTTTCTTGAAATGGTGCTACTGGATGATTCTTTTGGAGACTATAGTTTCATCAGGAATATATAATTGCATATGTTTTTATTTTCTGTCAGTGCTATCCATGTCTTCTTTAACCGTACTTTACTATCCTTTTCACTTTCACTAAATTTAAGTCTGATGCTTGATTCCATAAGATTTTTCACAAAATAAGAAAAGGAATAAAAATCATGTCTTCGTGTCAGAGATTGCAATGACCTGGGGTAGTTGTGATGGTTAGGGGGAAGGAACCGAGGAATTACATTGGGACAAAGCTTGTCTGAAACAAAGGAAGCAACAGGGTGGCTACCAAAGTTCAGTTACATACATTCCTATTGATTGAATGATTTGCAAAGTTGCATGTTTCTAACCTACTATGTTATTATCAAGCCTTTCAGCCCTTGAAAGGAAAAAGAGGAAGGGGGCTTTTTTCGTTCTGAGTGTATGATGGTTTACATAGCATGGATTTCAATTTCGGTCTTATTGTGCAAAAATTTATTAAAACTGGGATGGGAGGATGATTCTATACTGCAGGACTTTTAATTGTAACTTTGGTCTTATCTTGCAAAAAAATTGTTAAAATTGAGATGAGAGGATGATTCTATCCTGACTTTTTTTCCTCAGTTTGGGATATTATGCAACGTGTTTCTATTTTGCACTCTTTTTGTTTTCATTCATATCCTGAGCTCTTGAGTATGTATAGATTAGACATGGTGAAGCTGTCGGGGTAATTGGACCTTCTGGGACTGGGAAATCTACAATTCTGAAGATTATAGCTGGACTTCTTGCTCCAGACAAGGTAAGTAGTTCTAGTTTCTTATTGCACTTATATTTCTTTTTAAATGTTTTTATCTTCACCATTAATCATCTCACCATTAGGTTATGCATTAGTTTATTACTAGGATACATGATTTGGTTATTTAGGTTCACGAATTAGTGTCCAGATCGCTAATTCCAGCATTGAGATTGGATTTGGGATTAATTTGCGATCTAGAAATTTTGAGATCCCAAATTTTCAATTCTGGACATGTTGTTTGCTTCAGTTGCTGCTAAAATAGCAGCAAAATGTCAAATGGGGGAAGTTGGGACTCAAACCCACGCTGTGATGACATGGAAGCTCAATCCTTAACCCCTGCACTAGCTGTGATTCTTTTAAGATTATTGTGCTTTATCATTACATATCACATATTACTAGGATTAATAATATCAACTCCAAATTCTTTAATCACTTATAACAATATAAAATTAAAAATTTATTTATATTTCATGTATATATTAAGTGTTTCTATTTATTATATAAAAAATTATAAATATATATACGCTCTTGTTCTTAACATTTTTTGAAAGTTGATACTCTCCTGCTCCGGCTGCCTCTCACTGCTCTTGTATCCAGGATTATTACTCATTGTTTCTCTTATGGACTATAAATCTACTGTCTAATGATCAGGGAGAGGTTTACATTCGAGGTAGAAAGAGAGTTGGTTTGATTAGTGATGAGGAGATTTCCGGTCTTCGAATTGGACTGGTAGATTTTCTCTCAGTTATAAATGCTCTTAGTTCTCTTAGTTTAATTCATTGTGAATTTTGTTCAATTGTATATTTATATCTTAACAGGTCTTTCAGAGTGCAGCACTTTTTGATTCTTTGACTGTTCGTGAAAACGTTGGTTTCCTTTTGTAAGTTATATTCTAGATTATCTTTAGAAATTCTGTACTCTTTTCTCATGAGATTTACTTCATTTGAATACTTTCTTAGTAAAAAAATTGATTGAATTGGTGTTTGTTAACTTGCTTAGATATGAAAACTCAAGAATGTCTGAGGATCAGATCTTAGAGCTTGTGACAGAAACCTTGGCTGCTGTTGGTTTGAAGGTATACCTGAGATGTTTTAGAATCACATGGTGGTTTTTCTTCCCAGCTTTACACATTTTTCTTTGTTGATGCTGATTTGCTTCTCATTTTAATTGTTTCTTTTTACCAACGTACTGCATCTTATATTTATTCAACAAAGTCTGCTTTCTGCAACTTGTATCTTATAGTTGAACTTGCTGCTGAAGCTTTCACTCTTTGGAACCAAATGAAAATAGAATTCATATCATTTTTAAACGAATTGAAAAAGCGTTCATTTTTAAATGTATTGAAAAAAGAGTTCATTTCGAAATGAATTGAAATGAACTTTTATGTTTGGGTTTTTTTTATATTAAATTGTAGAATTCAATTGAATTTTCATGTTTAAAATGTTTGGAATAAATGAAGAATTCAAAGGAGAGGAAGATGGAGGGAGGTAATGAGAGAGAGAAAGAGAGATTATTTTGGTCAACATAATTTTTTATTTACAACAAGCTAACTCAATTCCATAGTGAATTTATTTATAAATGAATTCCATATTTTATTGGCTTTCTAAACATGACAATAATTGGAATTGTAAATGAACTCTATATAATATATGGAATTCATTTGTTCCAAACAAACTATTAAGAAATCCAACAGTGCTCTGTCAAGGGAGTGCATCGGTCACCTTTTGCATGACATATTTATTCAACTTGCTGCTGAAGATTAAAATATCTAACTTCAACTTCTGTTCAGGGAGTTGAGGATCGTTTACCTTCTGAGTTGTCAGGTGGAATGAAGAAAAGAGTTGCTTTAGCTCGTTCTATAATTTTTGATACGACGAAGAAAGCTATAGAGCCAGAGGTATGTTGAGCAGCTCCATAAATCTATTCATTTCTTATTATTTTTTCTCGAGCATTATTGCATTTATAATTAGTGATAGGACATCTATATTAATCCTTGTTAACGTAAAAGACATTTCCCCCAACAATCAGTTATCAATGAGGATGTCAGCAATTATTCTTCCTATTCTACCCCTAGTCAGTTTAACTTGAGTAATTATTTTTTCATTCCCAACTTACATAATCCATGACTGCCACATGTCTATTATCATTGGCCCACTAAACATAGTCGACTGAGCAAAGGAGAAATTCTTGGGTATACTAGCCTCTCTCTCTCCCTCCTTTGGTCCTCTCTTTCTCTTCAGGCATTTTCCCCAATAATCTGCATTAACATTCTCTCCTTTGACGGCATCCAACTAATGACAAGACCATCAAAATGTAGCCAAGAGGTTTTCCCATCCAAATAACTGCAGATTAGCTTTAGTCCAGAGTTAAAGAAAATGTAGCCAAATAAGATTATTGGCTTGTAGCCCTTTCCCAACCGCTGGGAAGAGAAAACTGAGAGCGACTGTCTTTCTCTGTCTCTCTGGTGCTTTGGTTTATCTGGAGGTAGACTAATCTGCAGCACGTCCACACAAGTTCTTACAGATCTGGCGGTGCAGTTGGGTGCAATCTTTTTAAGCCAAGGGACCACAAACTGTGCTGATTGCTTAAGTAGAGATATTTTACTGATATGTGATCATTACTTGACCATGTAAGGAGAAAATGGGCCAAACAATTTTTTTATAGTACAGATGGATAATTCTATTTTAACACTGGCGTTTGCAACTTGTACAATTGAACCTCCTAGGAGCGAGAGAGAAGAAGAAAAAGAAACTAGAAAAGAGAGAGCAGAAGAGTGAGCGTGTAATAGTAATACAACATTCAGATATTTTCCGAGTTAAGGGAATATCTCCACTTGAAGGAATCTTTTAAGGAATATCTCCCTGAACATCTCTTCTCTCTTGTCACTGTTCAACTATAGCATCTGATAGGCTTGATGTTTGATAGTTGCTTGTTGGCAGAGGACATTCCACCCCAAAACATAGACTTACCAACAGCTGCATAGATGTACGGCAAGGAAACTGTAAATTTCGTTCGTTTATGGTTTGTACCTTATACACCTATGGGAAGATAATTTTGTGTGCGTAAAGGTTGCCTGATCCTTTGTCCATCATTTAACCTCGCATAAGATGCAGGATGTGCCCAACTTATCAAAAAAAGATGCAAGATGTGCCCAGGAAAAAGAAACAAAATTTTTCATTGGTTGAAGGTGAAGTATTAAGATGGCTTTGAGAGGAGACAAGCAAACTGCGAAATCACAAGTGTCAAATCAGCAGTCAGTGCATTGCTCTTTATCTATGTTCCATTCGAAGTAACACCAAGAGAATGCAGTGAGAAATTATTCATGCACCATTTTGCTACTGCTTTTCCTCGTGTGTCTGCCCAACTGATCTGGGTATTGGATTTTCATTGTTGACTAGGTTAAATTTGATTAGGCCCAAGCTTAATTCAGAGCCATGACCGAAAATTGATACATTTAATATGTTCTCCTACGCAGTGGGAAGAATAAATAAAATCACGTCCTGGTAGATGCTTTTGTATGCAGTGGCTTATATGTTTCATATGGAGTTCTTGATCTTTATCTGTTGACATCTTTGTCCACCTCTGGGTAGGTGCTTTTGTATGATGAACCAACAGCTGGACTTGATCCAATTGCATCTACTGTAGTTGAAGATCTCATCCGTACTGTCCATATGAAGGGGGAGGATGCTATTGGGAAACCTGCAAAGATCACATCTTATGTGGTCGTTACTCATCAACATAGTACCATTAGGAGAGCTGTTGACAGGTTATGTTTTCTCCAAAATTGTTTTGTTGTTTTAATGAATGCCACTATTGTGGGATGCGATGATCAAAGAAGTTACTCTTTGCATGTAGGTTGTTGTTTCTTTATGAGGGGAAGATTGTTTGGCAAGGAATGACTCATGAATTCACAACATCTACCAATCCAATTGTTCAACAGGTAATGACCGAAAATAGTTGTTAAAACCTTTGAATTCGCTTTTTGTGAAAATTTAATAAGACTTTTCTGGTTCAACCAAGCCTTATTCCTTTTGCAGTACTATTAGATATATTTTTCCTTTTAATCTTAAGCAATATTGAGATTTTAAGTTGAGAAATTGAAATTTATAGTATGATTTTCTTGATTTTAAGTATCGTGTATCAGTGGAATGGCCTTTCTTGTTTTTAGACTAACATATGCCAAAGGCTGAGTTGGTGTATACTACTAAGTTGAAAGAGATCCAGTTACAAAATTCTTGATAAGAAATTAAAATCTTAATCTGAAATGAGATTGAAATAGTAGTTTTATTAGACTTCAATTCTCCTAGTTCTTTATCTCATGTCTCTCTTTCTCTCTCTTCAGACACTCTCCTGCACTTGTCCCCATTCATTAGTAAATCACAAATAATCATCTAAATTTTAGTTTTAAGTCTCTCTCTCTCTAAATAACCATCTCTCCTTTTTCTCTTTTAAAATAAAAATAATTTCTTATTTATGAGTTTGATTTTTTTTGTTTGTTTTTTGTAAGTTGATTTAGTTATTTTTCACATGATAAATTGTGAGATTGGGAATTATTTATATATGTTATGCATTGAATTGCACATGCATCTGGTGATGCCCTTGGGGTTACTAGTATGAGAAGAAACTCGTTTGGATAGTGTGGCATGGTATTGCTGAATTAGATTCATCTTGGTTTAGAGGATCATTCTACTCATGGCAGTTTGTTGAAGCATAACTTGTTTCTACACAGAAAAAAATGTTCAACAGGATCCAACCATTTCTTCTTTCTTTTTAGCTGGAAATGAGAATAAGATTTTGTCAGTCGTCCCTTGGGTTGTTATTATTGGAATTATTGACATTTACCTTAAAGCCAAATGGCTTGTCATGGACATATATATTCAGATTTCAATGGTCATACACAGTCTTAAACTCGTTTTGAAATCATTTAAAAAAAATTGCAAATGAATTTTCAGGTTTGGATTTTTTAAAAGAAATTGTAGAACTCAATTATGCATGTCTAGAATGTTTGGAATAAATGAGGATTATATATGACCAAATAAAATTTGCATGAGGGAAAGAAATTTGTCATTTTTGTTCAACTATATAGGAGAAAGAGCTTTGGCTAACATTACAACATAATTTTTGCTCTTCATTTTGTATTTTTTTTTTTTTTTTTTTGCAAATTCTATCAAATTTGATAGAATTTACAACAAATTAACTCAATTCTATAGTGAATTAATTTACAAATTGTTTTCATAGCTTTTTTGTCGTTTCAAACATAACATGCATAGAATTATGAATAATTTGTTTCAAACATGACTCTTTTTGTTTGAGTTCAGTTTGCAACAGGAAGTTTGGATGGGCCAATCAGATATTAGGACATGTTCTATGGGTTCTGCCAGCCTGATCTCCAGACAACAAGTAATTCCACAGCTTGATCAATTTAACCCTTAGTCTCTGAGGAAAGAATTTACTATTTCATTCCCCTTAGTCTCTGAGGAAAGAATTTACTATTTCATTAGTTCGTGCACTCTTGATTCGCTAATGCCCAAACTGGACGCTTCTACAATATACTACATGGTTCCGTCCTAACAGATAGTTTTAAATTCAACTTGTATTATTCTTCTCTTCCATTTTCATTTAGCCTTTTTCCAATTTCTCTGTTGGGAGGCAGGGGGGCTGTTTAGCATTTATAATTTAGCTTGATAATTACGAATGTGTTTATCCCCATTGAAGGAGGAAATGAGCAGACTTTAATACAGAAATTGTTTCTACCAAAAGATATGTTTGATTGCATGGAATTGAAATTGATTTGAAAATTTGATTTTATGGAATTACAATTCCATGAATTAGAGTTCCATGAAACTCCGTTGTTTGGATTCACTTTATATTCATTTTTTCTTTTAATAAATGTACTTACGAAAATCAAATTACCAAAGTCTTATTTTTTCTCGAATGGGGACTGAGGTGGTCTTTTTGTTCATCTCAAGAAGTCGTTTGTTCTTGTGTGGTTCGCAATTTCAGAACAAATCTTTGTTCCATTCATCACTACGATAAGTTATTAATTATTCTAGAGTGTTCTTCTTTTGATAATGAAAAATGAAATTCGGACTTTGGAGAAGTAGTATTAGGGTTTAGATTAAAGATTTATTTATAAGCTACAAAAGGTTTTGTTATGGTTAGGAATTAGGTCCGGTTGACTTAGAGGCAAAGTAAACTTTATCGAGGATTAGAGATTTTAGTTCGTTTATGAAAATTTTAAGCCTATGAATCTTAACGAAAGTTTTTATCAATTTTAAATGAGGCTCGCTAAATTAAAACTGATTGGTTTTGAAGTTTTTTGGATAAAAAATTAATTCTCAACTCATCTCTTATACGAAGATTCATGATATAGAGATAATTAAAAATCGATTGATATTGAGAGTATAAGTTTTAGGGTTTTGTTAACAAAAAGTTATTGATGATATATGATATGCATATGATGATTTCACTTTTGTAATGGATTTGAATAGAGTCATACATTGGAGCATGTAATTTTTTATTCTCAGATTAGACTTAATTGCAAAATTCTTTTTAAATTTTGGGTTATGTAATAGTTTGTCCTTGAGTTTTCAATTGGGTTAAATTCATTAATCCATGACTCTGTCAATTTGGAGAAATTCAACTCTATCTAATTCATGTCAAATTTTGACAAAAAAGTTATCGAAAAACTTAATATATTTATCAACTTATCACATTTGAAAATATATATTAAGTTTTTTGATAATATAAATGTGACAAGTTAACAAATGTATTAAGCTTTTCAGTAATCTTTTGATTGGAATTTGATCAGAATCATATAAATAAAATGAAATTGTTCTAAATTGATAAAGTCATTTTGAAAATTCAGGGGAAAAATGCTATTTTACTCTAAACTCAAAAGAAATTTTGCAATTAAGCTCTCTAATTATTTGGAACATCAAAACTTCTATGATGCTAATGAACTAGTAAAGAAGTTAAGATCATATATTGATTAAGAATGATAACGAACAATTGGGTTTTAATTGCAAGTAAACTAAGGAATTGAGGAGTTCATGAATTTTGGATTTTAATTGCAACTTCACCGTGGAATTGGGAAGTTCTTGAAAATTGAATTTTAATCGCAAGTTTATTGAAGAATTGGTAAGTTTATGAAAACTGGATTTTAGTTGCAAGTTCATTAAACTGCAATTTAACTACTGTTTGTGTACTGTTTCTACTGTGTTTTGAAGTTTATAGGTAATTGAAATGTTTCTTCTTTAATTTTTTTTTTTTAAGTCTTCTGTTTCTCTCTTTTATGCAGGTACTGGAATTCAGAAAGGGTTGCTACTGAAATATAAATAGATATTGGTAGTTATGTAGGAGTTGGAAAATGTGGAGTGAAAGGGAAAATGTTCATGATGGCATGCTAACTTCCGCCTAGTACATCTCTTTTTAAACCTTGAAGGCTTTTTCATGGCTTCTTCATCGAAAAATCCAAGATCCAGCTCCAATGGCTGATCTGCTAAGGAAAGAAGTAAGAACCCTCAAGCCTTGGAATATTGGAAAACTGGTCATGAAAACTCCTGAAGAAGTTAGAAATAAAGAAATTGCTGAATGGGCTGGTTGTTTAGTTGGCCAGTTCTACGGTGATGTTCCAGATTGTGGGTTAGTTCACTCTACAATTAACATGATTTGGGGAAAATATAGCACAATTGATGTTATATCAATAGGAAATGATACTTTTTTATTCAAATTTTCAAATCTGGAGATCTGGGATTGGGTTCTTGAATCAGGACAATGGCATGTCGAATATAAACCTCTGACTATTAGCAAATGGATTCCAGGTATGCAGTTCACAAAGAAAAAGCTGTCAAGAATTCCTATATGGGTCAAGTTATGGCATGTTCCAAAGAAATTCATGGCATGGAGACGCCTGAGCTATATGGCTACTGCTATTGGCATCCCGATAAATTTGGGTAAGGCCATAGCTAGAACAAGATGTCTATAGTTTGTGGAAATTTGTGTCGAGATTGATTTTGATTTTCACCTGCCTGATTTCCTTACTGTTGAAGTAGGTGACGATGAGTTTTTGAAGATTTCTGTTGAATACCCCCGGAAGCCAGCGAAGTGTATGAATTGTGAAGTATTTGGCCATGCCACTGATAAGTGTTCCTTACCTAAGGAATGGAAAGTAGGATTTGATAAGTGTTTTTAAGGGCGGTTTCTGGGGGCACCCCGAGGCGTTTTCAGGCAAAAATGCCTCGAGGCGTGAATCGTGGAGCGGAAGTATCACGGAGCGATCGTTTTTCGGGTCTGGGCGTTCACCCAGACACGGGGCGTACGCCTTTTACGCTCCTGGCGTTTGGGCGTACGCTCAGTGCAATTTTTTTTTCTCCTCAACCAATCATCTTACCCTGATCGGAATTGTTTGATCCGTTCATCCCTGCCCCCAAGTGTCGTTTCCACGCCTACAAATGACAAAAAATCGCCAAACACAGTCGCGACTTCTATTTCTGTCCCTCCAATCTACTCTTAATAATGGTTCCATCTTGATCCAACACCACCGTCGACCTCAGGCGACACAAGCCCACCACGCTCGATTCCAGTCTTTGTCACTTCGTCACCGTCAACACCTTCGTTTCTGTAAGTGATCTCCTTACAACTGAGCTAGCTAAGTGAGTAATGTTAAGTGAGTAAAATAATTGTCAGCTGCCATGGGAGAGGAGAAAGTGTGAGAGAGAAAGTGAATAAAAAAGGAGAAAAAAAAAAGAGAAACATTGTGCTGCCATAAGAGAGAAGAGAAAGTGAATAAAAAAGGAGAAAAAAGAAGAAACCGTGTGCTGCCATGAGAGAGAAGAGAAAGTGTGAGAGAGAAAGTGAATAAAAAAGAGAAAAAAAAGATAAAACCATGTGCTGCATGAGAGAGAAGAGAAAGTGTGAGAGAGAGAGTGAATAAAAAAAGAGAAAAAAAAAGACTGACCGGTGCAGTGAAGGGAGAATGTGTTGAGAAAGTGAGTAAAAAAGCAAATGTCACTGTTAGTGGTGAGAAAATGAAAAAAAATAAAATAAAAAAAAGGAAAAAAAAAGGGAGAATGGAAAGTGCAGGGAAGTTCTTATGTAATTTTTAAACGATGTCGTTTTAACAAGCCTTTAAGTTTTTTTTTTAAGGCACTAACCATGATTTAAAATGTTATAGATCTTAACCGCTGAACTAGTATTTTTGTTATGACATTATTACACTTCATAAATATATAATACATGTTATCTAGTTTAATAATAATTACAAACTATTTAATTAATCACTTACAAATTACAACAATATAAAAATATAAGTTATAATTCATATAATTTATATATTAATCTTTATAAAATTATAATTATCACACTATAAAGAGTTAGTAACGTATTAAACTTTGATAAAAATTAATTAATTAAAATTAAAATTAAAATTAAAATTATTTTATTATTTTAATTAATTAATTAATATTATTTTATTAAAATTTCGAAACGCCCCAATGTTTCAAAAGACTTACGCCCCAACGCCTCGGGGCTTACGCCCCAACGCCTCGGGGCTTACGCCTCGCCTCATTGAGACAAAACACCTCGCCCAACGCCCTCGCCTCTGAAAACACTGGGTTTGATAATTACCAAAATCCCTTCGGTGAGGCGTGCTCCAAGAATGCTGAAAGAAGCGACGACGTGATTAGGTTGTACTTCAGGGGGTTGATTAGCAAAGAGAAGGTTGGTGACGAGGAGACAATGTTCACAGGAATTGGAGTTGCTATATGTGACTCCAAGGGTGATTTGATATGAGATCAAGGCTTTGATCGAAAGGCTCAATGCTGCCCTCACTTTGGATATTAACCGCATCAGGTTTTACTGTGACTACTATCTGCTTTATCAATTTGTTAGTCCATTATCTTCCTTTGCCTTTAATCGTTTATGATGGTTGATCTAGGAATTGAATTATGTTTGGTTTTGTTTTTTTATTGTCAGGGAATTGTGAAGTGAGGGTATCCAATTGTGTAGTTTTATGCTATACCTCAAGTAGTTTGTTGTTTACATTTCATATTTGTGATGCAAGTTATTGGGAGATGGCCTCCAAAGCAGATCAAGGTTGCAATGTTAGTCAATCAGGTGTCCTTCCTTAAAACAACATTTATGTATTGTGACCCTACTCTTGTGGCATGCAATGATGTTAAGTTTGCCTTTAAACTTAACAAAAAAAGGCAATAGTTTCTTAAATCGAAAGGTCTGCAACACTTAGTCGCGGCAAGGCTGTTAAAGAGACTTGTGTTATCTGTTTGGATGACACTGGTGCTGTGCATATATTTTCAATTGATTGATGCTTGCATCAGTACTGTTTTTCTTGTATGAAACAGCATATGGAGGTGAAGTTACTTCATGGCATGGTGCCTAAATGTCTTCATGAGGGCTGCAAGTCTGAGCTTAATTTTGACAATTGCAGAAAGTTCTTGACACCTAAGTTGATTGACAGGTTGAACCAACGGATAAAAGAATATACAATTCCCGTCACAGAGAAAATATATTACCTTTATCCCAGATGCTCAGCATTAATGTCGAAAAGTGAGGCTTCAGAATATGCTAAAAATGCATTTGTTGGTGCCGATCGGTCGAGGGCAGGGAAATGCCCGAAATGCCATGGTCTTTTCTGTATTAATTGTAAGGTTGCTTGGCATAGTGACATGACATGCAATGATTACAAAAGGTTGAATCCTAATCCCTCGACAGATATGAAGCTGAAGTCTCTTGCAAGAATGAACCTGTGGCGCTGATGTGTGAAGTGTGAGCATATGATAAAAATTTTTGATGGTTGCTACCACATGATTTGCAGGTACCTAAATTATCCATTTTAAATTATTAATCTTTTTATCACTTGTCACTGTATGAAATGAATTGTTAGTGGTAATAATTGAAGAGGGGAGAAGGATAACAACTGGAGAATGTAATAAGGTTTTCTCTACTAGACCCAATGGAGCTATTTTCCAATTTCTTTTCTAAACCAACATAATGAGAACAGAGTCAAGTTCACATTGCTTGTAAAAGTAGCACTAGGCGGATGAAGTTGAGCATTGTTGACCCTTCTCTAAATTTTAATAATGACAAAACACTACTATAATTGTACTAACAGTTTTATCTAAGTGTTTGAATGATAAAAGCTTTCAGCAAAGAATCAAGATGCAAGAACTCAACCCGAATCAGACACCAAGTTAAGACAGAAGATATAGTATAGGCATTAAGGTATTGAAACACACTGTAAATCTCTTTTGTTCAAGTAAGTAGTTTGTCTTATGACTCTTTCTACCAATCGACTGACAACTAGGACAGTGAGTTCTCAGTTGACTGGTACTTAGGACCCAGTCAACTAGTACTCTCCCATAGCCTAAAAGTGAACTTCTTCACTTAACCCAGTCGACTGGTACCAAGACTCAGTCGATTGGTAATTAAAAAAATATGACCATTTGAGACGCCAAACTTGAGCATTTAATGCACCAAACCTACAAAGTCAGTGTCTAACGGTCATATTAATTCAAGGCTATATAAACCCACTTCAATGAGCATTTAAAAACAGAACTCTACACATTCAATTCATGGTTTTGCTCATTAATACACAAAAGCATTGAAAAATTTATTGTTGAGCCATCTTCAAGCTTTTCTTTGAAAGAAAGATATTGTTCATTTATAAAAGCATTCATTGCTATCTCTATATCATTTATTTTATAGCAACTCATATTTATTATAAATGGATTAACTTCCGCAAGAAAGAGATTAGCTTCTGAGAGGAAGGGATTAGCTTCCAAGAGGAAGAGATTGTTTGTAAGGTTTATACAACACCTGTGAAGTTGTACGGCTAAAAGTTTAAGTGGATCACTTCAAGGAGGTTCCTTGAAAAGAGTGAACGTAGGGTCGGAATGAATCCGATATTGTCGAACCACTATAAAGTGTTTTACTTAAAACACATTACTTGTTTATACGCTTGTGCACTTAACTGTTTTTATAAACTTGCAAGTAATTAGTGAAAGTTTTTAAAAACCCAATTCACCCCCCTCTTGGGTTGGAACCTCAGTCTACAATCATGTTTTGAGCTTTATTTTATCATTACATATTATTAGAATGAAAAGAAAATAAAATGAGATAGAATATGCTTTGAGCATCATGAAGGGTTCAGAAAGTGCTTGAAATTAAGATGGTTATAGATAGTGTTGAATGATAAGTTTGAAGTCTCTACCCACACCCTAATAGTTGGTACGAATTTTTCGAGAATTGAGTAAATAATATAATATGTTATGCTTCCATTGTTCTTGTAGATGTGGGTATGAGTTTTGCCATAGTGCGGAACTAAATAGAAGATTAAACAATCAATATGTTCTTGCCCTCCTGGTATGTGGACAATGGAGACTTCGATGATGATGAAGAAGGTGAAGACGATTTTGATGAATATGAGTTCTATGGCTCTGATTCGAATTGGTATTGAAAATTTGTATAACTTACCTGTTGACCCTCGCCCATATTTTAATGATGGCAAAACACAACTGTTATTTAACTAACATGTTTAAACTAAGTTGTATTAAGGATCAAACACATTCAACCAAGGAACAAAGTGCAAAAACTCGAACCAAATCAAGTACCAAGTGAAGACTGAAGATCTAGAATAGGTCTTAAGGTTTAGAACCAATGTAAGTCTCACTCATACATTATATTAGCTTGTTCAATGGCTTAAACACAAAAGGTTTTTCTAAAACCATTATTTTTAAAAATGTTTTTGATGAAAAACAGAAGAAAAACTGGGTTGGAAGACAACCCAGTCGACTGGGTACATATACCAGTCGACTAGTATATGGGTCAGAAGGTACCCAGTCGACTGGATGAATTAACCCAGTCGACTGGTACTTTGACCAGTAAGTCTCTAGTCGACTGGATGAATCAACCCAGTCGACTGATAAAATGGACAGAAAGTCCCCAGTCGACTGGGTGATATATACCAGTCGACTGGATACCCAGAAGGTCTGAAAACGAGTATTTTTCAAGTGAACCCAATCGACTGGTATCTCGACCCAGTCGACTGGTAATTCAAAAATATGACCGTTGGACTCCAAATCTGAACGTTTTAAAGTAAATCTTTTTCAAATTAAAGTCCAAAACGGCCATATTAATTGATTGTTATATAAACCCATTCAATTAAGCATTCAATAACAAGCTGCACATATTCAAAAAAAGTTGATCTCACATAATCAAGTTTTTATACTCTTGAAACACAAAAAGCTTTGAAATAATCTTGTTGAGCCATTTTTTCAAGCTTTACTTTGAAAGAGAGACATTTCTGTTGTAATAAGCTTTCATTTGCTGTCCCTCTACCTTTTACTTTACACCATCTTTGTAAAGGGATTACTTCCGAGAGGAAGGGGAAACTTCCGAAAGGAAGGGGATTTTTCGGTTTAAGCAATTCCTGTAATTTGCTTGTGTACGGTTTGTGCAACACCTGGCTAAGTTGTGCGACTAAGTTTTCTTAGTGGATTACTTCAAGGAGTTCCTTGAAGAGAGTGGACGTAGGGTCGGAACGAATCTGATATTGCCGAACCACTATAACTGTGTTTGCATCCTCTTTCCTTAAACTCTTTATTTACAGCTCATTACTTGTATTTATTATTTGTTGCTTATAAGTTTTTATAAACTTGTATTAATTCCGCAAAAAAGTTTTTAAAAACCCAATTCACCCCCCTCTTGGGTTGAAACCTTGAGCTACAATTGGTATCAGAGCCTCGTTCTCTTTATTAGGCTTAAAATCCTAGAGTTGATCCAATGGCAGCAAATAGCTACTCTGAGGGACACTCTTATACGAGACCACCATTGTTCAATGGCTCAAATTATAACTATTGGAAAAATAGAATGAAAATCTTCGTCGAATGACAAGATTACAATCTATGGAGAATTATAGAAGAAGGACCTAAAATTCCTTCAAAAGAAATAGTTATTGGAGAGACTCTTCATACAATGCCTAAACTCAAAACTGAGTTTACTGACGAGGATTGTAGAACGATGTCTCTCAATAGTAGAGCAACAAGCATGCTACATTGTGCATTAGATATTTCTGAATATAACAAAATATCTGCATGCGTTTCTGCTAAAGAAATATGGGACAAATTGCAAGTCACATATGAAGGAACAAGTGAAGTAAAAAAATCTAAAATTTACATGCTAATTTCTGAGTATGAATCTTTTAAGATGTCTCCTAACGAAACCATTTCCGAAATGCACTCACGATTCACTACTATTATAAATGGTTTAAAATTGCTTGGCAAGAATATTGAGGAAGTTGAACTAACCAGAAAAATCTTAAGATCTCTGCCACCAGAATGGAAACCAAAGAGGACAGCCATTCAGGAGGCCAAAAATCTTGACAAGCTTGATGTTGAGACGCTGCTAGGGTCATTATTGACATACGAGATGGAAGAAATGACTCCCATCATCAATGATGATGAGAAGAAGAAAAAGCAAATTGCTCTCAAAGCTTCTACAAGCAACAAAGAAAAGGAATTAGAACAAGAAGCAGAGAGCAGTGAAGAGGATGGTGAAATGGCTTTAATCACCAAACGATTCCATAGGTTCTTGAAGAAAAGCAAGAAACCTTACTCAAAGGATCCCACCTCAAAAAGGGAACCACTTATGTGCTATGGCTGCAAGAAGCCAGGACATATAAAAGCTAATTGTCCGGTTTCAAACAAACCATACAAGGGCTTCAAGAAGAAAGCTATGGTAGCAACTACCTGGAGCGATGACGAAGAAGATGAGTCATCAGACAAAGAAATCGGATACGAGGAAATTGCCAACCTTTGTTTAATGGCAATCGATGATGAAAGTGAGGTAACATCTTCTCCCTCTTCAAAAAATAATATTGTTATTAGTAGTGAAGAACTGCTAGAAGTCATAAATGAAATGCATGAAGAATTAAAGAAATTTGATTCTAGAAATTCTGTTCTTAAGAAAGAAGTATCATCTCTTTCTAAAGAAATGATAATTCTTAGAGAAGAAAAAGAAAAATTATCATCTTTACTGTATGATTCATCTCAAGATTTTCTTAAAGATGAAAATGAGAATTTGAAAAATAAAATTTCTGAATTAAACAGCACTATATCTAGACTTATGCTTGGTAAAGAAAAACTTGATGAAGTACTTTCTTCCCAAAGATTAAGTGGAGGAAAATCTGGTGTAGGATATTCTCCATTGGGAAAACAAAAAACAAAAGAGAGCTTATTCATGAAAGCCTCTTGTGTAGATGGAGCTTCTACTTCAAAAGCTCCTAGCATTGTTAAAAGCACTCCCTCGATAAATGCAAGGAAGTCTAGAAACTTAAATGATCATACTAAATTGAAGCATTCTAAAAATACTCATGCTTATATGTATGCTCATTCTAGAAATGCTCATACACATCCTAGAAATAATTATCATGCTCATTCTAGGAACAATGTGTATAATCAAAGAATGCATTCTGCTTATGCTCATCCTAGGAATTATCATATTGGGTATCCTAGAATGCATCATCATACTCTTTATAGAAATGACAAGAATTTTCATACTCCTTATCATAGAAACATGTATCCTAGGAACTACTATCCTAAGGTTTATAGGGATTCACATGTAAGACATCCTAGAAATTTCTATGACTATCATGCTAAGACTGTGCATAATCAACTTGTTCATAGAGCACCTCATATTAAGAAAGTATGGGTCCCAAAAGGAACCGTATTTTTCAGGACTAACCCCAAAGGACCCAAGAAATTTTGGGTACCTAAAAGTGCTATCGTATATCCTTGTGTGAGGTAGATTTGTCTTCACACCAAGGAGAAAGGTAACTGTTGGTACCTTGATAGCGGTTGCTCGAAGCATATGACCGGTGATAAAAGCGTATTCAAGGAGCTAACTCTAAGAGATGGTGGACTTGTGACCATTGGAGACAATACTAAAATAAAGATCATCGGGCATAGAAAAGTCGGTAATGATTTCTCAACCTTAGATAATGCATTGCTAGTACAAGGCCTTAAGCTAAATTTACTTAGCATTAGTCAGTTATGTGACAAAGGATATAAAGTCACATTTGAGACCTCTCATTGTCTAGTTATAGACATCAAGAGCAACAAGATCAAATTCATTGGCCATAGACATGAAAATGTCTATATAGTTGATTTGAAATCCTTGCATTCCGATAATGAAAAATGCTTTCCTGCTTTTAGTGAAAATCAATGGCTATGGCATAGAAGGCTTGGTCATGTAAACATGAATTTGCTAAAAATTGTTTCAAGAAAAGATTTAGTTATTGGTCTTCCTAAAATCAATTTTGAGAAAGACAAAATTTGCAATGCTTGTCAAATGGGAAAACAATCTAGGATATCTTTTAAAGCAAAAAATGTAGTCTCAACTACTAGACCTTTGAAACTTTTGCATATGGACTTATTTGGTCCAATTAGTACCATTAGTCTAGGTGGCCATCAATATGCTCTTGTTATTGTTGATGACTATTCAAGATATACCTTTGTTATTTTTATTGCTTATAAGGATGAAGCTTTCAAAGGATTTGAAAAGTTTTGCAAAAAGGTACAAAATGAAAAAGGAATTTGTATTTCAAGTATAAGAAGTGATCATGGCAAAGAATTTGAAAATCAAAGCTTTTCAAAATTTTGTGATGAAAATGGAATTAATCACAACTTTTCAGTTATTAGAACTCCTCAACAAAATGGAGTTGTTGAGAGGAAAAATAGAGTTCTAGAAGAATTTTCAAGAACAATGCTTTATGAAAATAATTTACCAAAATATTTTTGGACTGAAGCCGTGAATACTTCTTGCTATATTTTAAATAGAATTTTGATAAGGCCCTTGATTGATAAAACACCATATGAACTATAGAAAGGGAGAAAGCCCAATATTTCCTATTTTCGTGCCTTTGGTAGTAAGTGCTTCATCTTAAATAACAATAAAACTAACTTGGGTAAATTTGATTCCAAGACCGATGAAGGGATATTTTTAGGATATTCAACTACTAGTAAGACTTATAGAGTTTTCAATAAGAGAACTATAGTAGTAGAAGAATCTGTGCATGTAACTATTGATGAATCTAATCCAATGAGTAGTGGAGAAGTTTCCTTTAAAGATGATGCAGATTTTATTCCAAGAATGGAAACTCCTACTCCCATTGTTGACCCAAAAGTGAGTTCTTCTCAAACAAATGAAGGGATGACAACTCCTAATTTGGACCAACCATCCTCAAGTCAACAAGAGGAAAATCTACCCAAGGATTGGAAGTATGTAAATCATCATCCAATGATCAAGTAATTGGGGATCCTTCACAAGGGGTAAGAACTCGTTCTTCCATTAGAAATATTTGCAATTTTGTAGTTTATTTGTCTCAAGTAGAACCTAAGACATTTATAGAAGCAGAAAAAGATAATGATTGGATAATTGCAATGCAGGAAGAGATAAATCAATTTGAGAGAAACAATGTTTAGAAACTAGTTCCTAGACCTAAAGATCATTCAATTATTGGAACTAAATGGGTATATAGAAATAAAATGGATGAAAATGGTATAGTAACTAGAAATAAGGCTAGACTAGTTGCTAAGGGTTATAACCAAGAGGAAGGAATAGATTTTGATGAAACCTATGCTCCTGTAGCTAGATTAGAAGCTATTCGAATGTTATTAGCCTTTGCATGCTTTAATAAATTCAAGCTATTTCAAATGGATGTGAAAAGTGCATTTTTAAATGGGTTTATAGAAGAAGAGGTTTATGTTGAACAACCTCTTGGATTTGAAAATCCTAATCTTCCAAATCATGTCTATAAACTTTCTAAAGCTCTATATGGGTTGAAGCAAGCTCCAAGAGCATGGTATGAAAGATTAAGTAAATTTTTGATTGACAATGATTTTGTAAGAGGTAAAATAGACACAACTCTCTTCACAAAAACTCACAAGAATGACACTTTGATAGTTCAAATATATGTTGATGATATTATATTTGGTGCAACTAATGAATCTATGTGTCAAGAGTTTGCAAAGTGCATGCAAGGTGAATTTGAAATGAGCATGATGGGAGAACTTACCTACTTCCTTGGACTACAAATCAAGCAACTAAAAAGAGGTATCTTCATCAATCAACAAAAGTACATCAAAGATCTACTAAAAAGGTTCGGGATGGAAAGCTCAAAGCCAATTGGAACGCCTATGAGCACAACCACCAAACTTGATCTTGATGAATGAGGTAAAACTGTAGATTCTAAATATTATAGAAGCATGATAGGTGCTTTACTATATTTGACTGCAAGTAGACCTGATATAATGTTCAGTGTATGCATGTGTGCTAGATTTCAGTCTAATCCTAAGGAATCACATGTAGTTGCAGTAAAAAGAATCCTTAGATATCTACAAGGGACCCAGACCATAGGATTATGGTATTCTAAAGAATCCTCTTTTGAGCTAGTAGGATATTCAGATGCTGATTTTGCTGGATGTAGGTTAGATAGAAAGAGCACAAGTGGAATATGCCAATTCTTAGGTGCTATGTTAACTTCTTGGTTCTCCAAGAAACAGAATTTCGTTGCACTATCAACCGCTGAGGCGGAATATGTAGCAGCTGGCAGTTGTTGTGCCCAAGTATTATGGATGAAACAACAACTAGAAGACTATGGCATGAGTCTAAAAAATATTCCTATATTTTGTGATAATACTAGTGCCATCAACCTAACCAAAAATCCTATTCAGCACTCTAGAACCAAGCATATAGAGATTAGACATCATTTTCTAAGAGATCATGCTCAAAAAGGTGATATAAGACTAGAATTCATACCTTCAGAAGATCAAATTGCTGATATTCTTACGAAACCCTTAAGTGAAGCTAGTTTTTGTAATATTAGAATGTTGATGGGATTGCTTGATTTTGATAAACTGAATGTTTGATTGCATCTCATTTCATCATTTGCATGTTTGACATTGAGTGATAGAGTATTAATCCATGTTTAATTATTCCCCTCACTAAAAAATGTCATGGATAAACAAAATCATGCTAAAAAAATTCAGGACTAGAAATTTTACTCAGGATCCAGTCGACTGGTAAATATATTCCAGACTACTGGTAAGTCTTTGCCTGATCATCCAGTCGACTAGTAATTTTGACCCAGTCGACTGGTAATTCTCTGTCAAATATTCCAGAAGACTGGTAAGTCTTCTCCAGTCGTCTATAAGATCAAATCCTGTTTGGAGCCAATTTTTTGAAAAAAAAACCTTGTCCTCCAGTCGACTGGTAAAGATAGCCCAGTCGACTGGTAACTCACTGCCAGTTTACCCAGTCGACTGGTAAAGAAACTGTTCATCTTTTCAAAGGGACCCAGTCGACTGGTATATCGACCCCAGTCGACTGGTATCGCGATTCTATAAAATGGACTGTTCATTTTCGCCATTTTTACGCCATTTTCAAAGAGCCCAAGCTTTCTCTCTCTAGAAAAATTCATCATTTTGATCCAAAAACCATCCAAATCACTTCTAAACACACCGATCTACACATTCTTAAAGAGATTTTTAACTTTCTACGGTTAAAATCTCTCATTTTTACCAAAATCACTTTTTTTCCAAAAAACTCCAGATTTCTCCAAAATGAGTGACAAAATCCGTATTAAACTCACAACAAGTGGACCTAATGTGTCTAAAAAGCCAAGGTCTTCAAAACCTTCGGCTTCGGAGTCAAAAGAGAAGGGAGCAGCAGGCTCATCCAGTAAGGAGCCCAGAACAGAGCTGGACCAGACTCTGTTTTACAGCCCAGCGGCTCATAAGAGGTATAATTCAATAATCCGTCACAAGAAAATCATGACGGGTAGAGTCGTTGATTTCGACTCTATTCGCCATGGTAATTTCGATATTTTACCAGCCTTTGAGGCAATAAATCTGACCCCACTGGTCAGAATTCATGAAAAGTATTACCCGTGACTGATTCACCAGTTCTATACGAACTTGGTGAAACCCAGTCCTCTGGCTCTAAGATTCAGAACCAGAGTTAGCGGTGTGGAGTTTGAGGTCAACACTGACCTCTTGATGAGCATTCTGAGAATCCCTATAAGGGGGGTTCAATGGAGTCTGGATGGATGGTCAGACAACTTTGAAGTTGAGGAGGCCTGTCGGATAGTCAGGGGAGACCCTAACTATGTGTACAGACCCACTACATTTCACACATGTAGTGACTTGCCCCTCGACTCAAAGATGTTTTAGTTGATTGTCAGTTGGACCATCCACCCGAGACTCGGGAGTCGAGGGTATTTATCTAAAATAGATACGGTATTGATTTGGTGCCTAAAATCTGGGCACTACTTCAATATATATCCTCTGCTGCTCGCCAACATGGTAAACAGCGAAGCAAACGACTCCGGGTGTCTTCCTTATAGGATGCTCATTACGCTCATCCTCCAACACTTCCGGGTACCTTTGCCTACCTCCGAGGCTCAGGATATCGGATTGACGGACATCATCAACATCTCATCTCTGAAAAAGATGGGATGTACTGTTCATGAAGGATTCCTCTATCCGAAGGCCGAAAAGCGCCTAAGGATCCGAGAGGATGCGAGTGACAGTGATGAGGATGCTGATACGGTTGCTGAGATGGTGACAGATACCCGAGCACCTCCCATTGGTGACTCGAGTACCGATCAAACTGGTTATGGTGACATCCTACGAGCTATCACTAGTATTCAGATGACGATGGAGTCCAATTTTCAGTCCATGCAGTCTGATTACCAGAGACTAAGCTCCTCCATAGACCACCTACGGGACGACTTCGAGTTACATTGAGAGCACACTGAGGGTTCCCTAGTTGAGATTAGGGAACTTTTTCGTGACAGCTCAGACTCTCCCGCACCTTGAGTATCTATCTTTTATCTGTACTTAGCGCTTTTCCAGTTCTTATCACATAGCACGGACATCTCATGTACTATTTTTTTAGTTATGGCTCTGTGAAGCCCTGCTTGTATTGACTTTTTCTCTATGATGATGTATTACTATTAGCCATATTTCTTGCATTCATTTACGCTATTTGTGATATGTTAGCACTATTTTAAAACTCTGTTTGGTCACTAAAACTGCTATAAAATGCTTATACGCTTGAAAACTTCCGGATCTTCCCGGGAAGGCTTCCGAAATTCGAATGAAGCCAAATCTTTGCGTACAAATTTGTTTTCTTATAATCTATTTGACTACTTAGCTTATTTTTTATGTTATTCCCCATTTGTTTGCTGTTGTCAAAACGGGGAAGAAAAATGAGAAAAACGAGAAATTCTAAGTAAAACGCAACCAATGCATAGATTTAGGGGGAGCATTGCTCCATAACTTTGTTAAAATGTTTATTGATTGGTTGAGTTTGATTCTGGATTGGTTGAAAGAAATATAAACTGTGTTTGCTTTGTTTACAGGGTGGTTTTACTCGAAAAACAGAGGAGACTCTGTCCAAATTTTTGTAAAATCCTATCACTTAGTTTTTAAAACTGTTTTTATATTATTAGTTTTGTCATCATCAAAAAGGGGGAGATTGTTGACCCTCGCCCGTATTTTAATGATGGCAAAACACAACTGTTATTTAACTAACATGTTTAAACTAAGTTGTATTAAGGATCAAACACATTCAACCCAGGATCAAAGTGCAAAAACTCGAACCAAATCAAGTATCAAGTGAAGACTGAAGATCTAGAATAGGTCTTAAGGTTTAGAACTAATGTAAGTCTCACTCATACATTGTATTAGCTTGTTCAATGGCTCAAACACAAAAGGTTTTTCTAAAACCATTATTTTTAAAAATGTTTTTGATGAAAAACAGAAGAAAAACTGGGTTGGAAGACAACCCAGTCGACTGGGTACATATACCAGTCGACTAGTATATGGGTCAGAAGGTACCCAGTCAACTGGATGAATTAACCTAGTCGACTGGTACTTTGACCAGTAAGTCTCCAGTCGACTGGATGAATCAACCCAGTCGACTGATAAAATGGACAGAAAGTCCCCAGTCGACTGGGTGATATATACTAGTCGACTGGATACCCAGAAGGTCTGAAAACGAGTATTTTTCAAGTGAACCCAATCGACTGGTATCTCGACCCAGTCGACTGGTAATTCAAAAATATGACCGTTAGACTCCAAATCTGAACGTTTTAAAGTAAATCTTTTTCAAATTAAAGTCCAAAACGGTCATATTAATTGATTGCTATATAAACCCATTTAGTTAAGCATTCAATAACAAGCTGCACATATTCAAAAAGAGTTGATCTCACATAATCAAGTTTTTATACTTTTGAAACACAAAAAGCTTTGAAATAATCTTATTGAGCCATTTCTTCAAGCTTTACTTTGAAAGAGAGACATTTCTGTTGTAATAAGCTTTCATTTGCTGTCTCTCTACCTTTTACTTTACACCATCTTTGTAAAGGGATTACTTCCAAGAGGAAGGGGAAACTTCCGAAAGGAAGGAGATTTTTCGGTTTAAGCAATTCCTGTAATTTGCTTGTGTACGGTTTGTGCAACACCCGGCTAAGTTGTGCGACTAAGTTTTCTTAGTGGATTACTTCAAGGAGTTCCTTGAAGAGAGTGGACGTAGGGTCGGAACGAATCCGATATTGCTGAACCACTATAACTGTGTTTGCATCCTCTTTCCTTAAACTCTTTATTTACAGCTCATTACTTGTATTTATTATTTGTTGCTTATAAGTTTTTATAAACTTGTATTAATTCCGCAAAAAGTTTTTAAAAACCCAATTCACCCCCCCTCTTGGGTTGAAACCTCGAGCTACATTACTTTTTTTTCATCTGCCTTCTTATCCTCTCCTCTTTGTCTATGGTACTTTTGGGGCAAATTCTATAAAAATGCTGCAACAATAAATCAATTTATACAAAATACTTAGCTAGATTTTAATATATTATACACTCACATCCTTCTCTTCTTGGGAGTTTCAATAGATGTTTGCTTGAGAGTTTGGACTTGAGATGAACATGTAGATGCTTGCTTGATACTTGAGAGTTTGTTTATTGTGTGTCATTTTTCTTTTTCAACAGTAAGGTAACACAAAAGTCTTTAATTAATTCTTGAAAATTGGTATTAATAGCAAAGCAACCACAAATGATCTAATTACCTTGATATATTGTCATTTTACTTCATTATCTATGTAAAGACCCATCCCGGGTTGGCTACCTCCGAGACAGTGTCATCACATTTTGAAAATCTTAGTACGACACATATATGGAACAACAAAAATAATACTAACAGAATTATTTTATATCATTCTAATATTAACTTAAATATAATATACAACGTAAAATGCATGAATATTTACAAATACAATTTTTATTTATTTCATTTTCTCAATTGTCTAAGGATATTGACACGTACGTGGCTTACAAAAAATGATTTCGTCTGACTCTCAACCCACCAGACTATTTGTCCTACCTGCTACCTGAAATCATTGTACAATGAGGGATGAGCTTCACAAGCTCAGTGAATTAAATTTACTAAAAGTATTCAAATTACATAAATAACCCTTTAACATTTAATCATTCATCTCTTATATAACTGGATATTAGCATAATGTCTAACATTTAAATAATTCCTATCATATCATATTTCTATGTCTTTTTCTCACTGTAACTGTCTCTCTGTGTGAGACTCATTTATTTATAATTACATGCATAACATCAACAACATTCAGTAAAAATATCAACATGTAAAACAGATGCAATGCATGAATTATTATTATGGGAACATCTTCCCACATGTCAACATGTTTTTATTATCTTAGACCGGCCCCCTCCCGGTTATTTTATTTACAGCTTATCCTGGCTGTCACGGTATTTATTTCCAGCATATACCGGCCTTTACGGTTTTTCAATTAGACCAGCCCCTTCCTGGTTCTTTCGGTTCTCTTATTTAATGCATATGCATATGAACAATGATTTCCACATGAATTCGAAATATTTAAATTAACTATCCAGTCTTTTCTCAACTTTCTGCTTGATAAATTTTACAATTTTCTTCTCCTCGTATATCACATTAATTTATTAATCAAAACTCGTCAGTAATTTATTTATCACCATCATTATTAAATCAACTCATTATTCTAATAATATTTCTTTCACATAATAATTTTCTATGTGTCCAATATTCATATCATACATTTCAATTTAATTTTTATCTACCACCACGCATAAGCTAATAATTTATTTTAATATTATTACTAGATATCTAATTTTTATTTAGATTACTTAAAGTAAATCTAACTCACCACGTAGTACTTAAAGCTACTCGTGGATCACCTCCTTGCCTTTCCCGTTTCTCTCAGAAATTTTCACCGGTTGCTATTCGTCAACACCTGAGATAATACTTGTATTAAATTTCTAATTATTTCTTCAATTCTTCATAAACCACACCTTTTGAAAATTCCCACTTTGAATTCCGGGAAATACATGTATGCTAAAAATTCAAAAATAAACATTACATTATTACTTTCTGTTTTTCTGATAGTTTCCCGTGACTTTCTATAAAATTCCTCCGTAAACTTCTTCAAAATTTTGCTATTTCAACATTTTTTTCGGTCCCAAGTGTTTAAAGGAGACGTGTAATGGAAGAAAAACTAAACGAGTTTGGTAAGTGTGAAATTATGTTTACATAGAAGCATAATATATATAGAAAATTTGCTACAACGGTAGTTCACAATTGCTTGCCAAAATGTACTTGGCAACTCCCAAAAACTCTCCTCATATATTCCTTGTTGTAACACAAGCAATGTTTTGAAATTGCATTTGGCAGTCCCAAATTAAGTTGGCAGCAGGTGTTGCCACCTGCTGCCACGTTTTGCTTTTTTTTTTTTTTTTTTCCTTTACTTTACTTTTTACTTTTTTGTCTTCTTCTGTCTTCTGAGACGTTCACGTCCTATTTTTTTTAATATTTTTTTAGATTTTTTTATTTTTTCTTTTTCTTATATACTGTTCACGAAATATTTTTTTTTTTGAATTGCTTTAATCAAATAATAATAAACCTTTCACATATATATTTTTTAATTTCATGTCATATTTATTAAATTACTTCTTTACCCTTACTTTACAAATACGAGTATTACAATCCATATAGGCATGTGTATTTCTTTTTACAATTTCTTATAAATATAAATGAGGGACAGTAGTTGAATTGGTTTAACCTAATTACCGGTCTACAGTCCATTAGGCTTTGAGATTTAAATATAAGAAGATTAAGGTTGGAAAAAATTTTGTCTGGACATAATTCAGGATTTCAATCCTACAGCGAAGCTTCACTAATAACTATGTGAAAGTTTATTAAGGACTTTTGAGTCAATCTTTTTTCATTTGATTGTTGTTGGGGTAGCTATTACTTTTTGTTTTGTTTGATTCAGAGAATAACTGAGTTCGAACAAAAATTTCGAGCTTGGAGTTTTGCTCAAGAATCAATCTTAGATAGGGTGCGTATAAAGGTTTGCTTTAAAAGGCTTGAGCTTGATTTAAATCCATTATCAACTTGATTAATTTCAATAGTTTAATTTAAGACTAATTTGTTTAGATGTTATTTTATACGAGTATATTATCTAATAGTAATTTGTTTAGGGTAACGTCCCAAGTTTAATCCAATTTTTATTGTTTTAATAAAGAAAATAATTGTAAAAATTTAAAGTTTTAAAAATTAAGTGGCTTAGACATAATTGAAATAATATTTAAAATTTTATTTAATAGTCTATGTACAAATAAATTCCATTACTTTGAGTTTTAGATGCAATTAGAAAAGATAAAAGGGAATGATATCATTATGAGGGAGAGAAAAAGCGGAAATTTCCACCAGAAAAAGAAAAAGTGGTAGAAGTACACTGAAACAGTGAAAACGAAAATTTCCACACAAAAAAAAAAACCAAAAAGCCTTTAGAGTCTCTGTCAAATTTCCAGTTTTCTATCTATGCTCTTTCCTCTGAAGTGGAAAAAAGAAAGATCTCACACCATAAAGTCAGATCCTAGATATGCAATACTTACACAATTCTGATTACATTAACAAAAGGTATCTTTCTCTTTTCTTCTTATAGTTTTCATTAATTATAAACTTTCATGATATATATCTGATGATTTCACTTTTGCAATGGATTTTAAAAGATTGAACACTGGAGCATGTAATTTTCTAGTCTCTAATTATTTAGCAAAAATAAGACCAACTAGCTGGAAAATCAATACTTGTATGATGAAGTAGTAAAGAAGTTAACATCAAATATCTTATATTGATTAAGAATGATCTTAAGAACTTCTTACATAAAACAAACAATTGGGTTTTAGTTGCAAGTAAACTGTGGAATTGAGAAGTTCATGAATTTTGGATTTTAATTGCAAGTTCATAATGGAATTGGGAAGTTCTTGAAAATTGGGTTAATCGCAAGTTCTTGTGGAATTGGGAAGTTCCTAAAAACTGGATTTTGGTTCCAAGTTCATTAGAATGCAATTTAACTACTGTTTTTGTGTATTTATGCTACTTTATTTGGAAGTTTATATGTAATTGAAATGTTTCTTCTTCAGGTACTGGAATATAAGAAGGGTTGGGTTGCTACGGAAATATAAATAGATATTGGTAGTTATGTAGGAGTTGGAAAATGTGTAGTGAAGGGGAAAATGTTCATGATAGCATGCTAACTTGCGCCTAGTACATCTATTCCTAAACCTTGAATTTCATGGCTGCTTCATCGAAAAATCCAAGATCTAGCTCCAATTGCGGATCTGCTAAGGAAAGAAGTAAGAACCGCCAAGCCGTGGAATATCATCATCCCTTTCGTTCTAATGAAAATTGGTTATGAAAACTCTTTGTTGACCCTCATCTAAATTTTAATTATGACAAAACACAACTCTAATTGTACTAACAGTGCTATCTAAGTATATTAAGCGATAAAAGTATACAACCAATAATCAAACACCAAGTCAAGACAGAATATCTAGTATAGGATTAAGGTATTGAAACAAGTTGTAAATCTCATTCGTTCAGGTAAATAGCTTGTCTTATGGCTCATTTTGAAAATGCATTTTAACAAAACTATTCATTCAAACGTTTATAAGTCAAAAATATCTCAAAGAATGAAAAACTGGGTTGAAGGGCAACCCAATCGACTGGGTACTTATACCAGAAGACTGGTATATGGGACAATGTGTCCCCAGTCAACTAGGTGCTTCATACCAGTCGACTGGTGTTTTGGACAGAATGTCCCCAGTCGACTAGTAAGAACCACCCAATCAACTAGTACCATGCATAGCCTTAAAAGTGGGACTTTTCACTTGACCCAGTCGACTGGTAATTCAAAAATTATGACCGTTGAGACGCGAGACTTCAGCACTAAATGCACCAAAACATTCCAAGTCAGTACAAAACGGCCATATTAATTCAAGGCTATATAAACCCACTCTATTGAGCATTTAAAATAGAGAGATTACACATTCAATCAAGTTTTTGCTCATTAATATGCAAAAGCTTTGAAATATTTATTGTTGACCCATTCTTCAAGTTTTACCTTGAAAGAGAGATATTATTCAGTTGTATAAGTTTTCATTGTTGTCTCTCTACCATTTATTTTACAGCAACTCATTTATTGTAAAGGGATTAGCTTACGAAAGGAAGAGATTAGCTTCCGAGAGAAAGGGATTTGCTTCCAAGAAGAATGGACTGTTTGTAAGGTTTGTGCAACATCCGTGAAGTTGCACGACTAAGAGTTTTAGTGGATTGCTTCAAGGAGGTTCCTTAAAGAGAGTGGACGTAGGGTTGGAACAAATCTGATATTGCTGAACCACTATAAACTGAGTTTGCATATTCTATTTTTTAAACTCTTTTGTTTACAACACATTACTTGTTTACATGCTTGTGGGTTTATCTGTTTTTATAAACTTATGATTAATTAGTAAAAGTTTTTAAAAACCCAATTCACCCCCTGTTGGGTTGAAACCTCAGTCTACAATTGGTATCAGAGCCTCGTTCTCAATTTTAGGCTTAATATCCTTGAGTTGATCCGATGGCAGCAAATAGCTATTCTAAGGGACATTCCTACACTAAGCCTCCCTTGTTCAATGGCTCCAACTATAACTATTAGAAAAACAAGATGAAAATCTTTGTTGAAGGATAAGATTATAATCTATGGAGAGCCATTGAGAAATGACCTAGAATTCCATCAAAGGAAATAACTATTGGAGAAATCAATTATACAATGCCTAAACTCAAAGCCGAGTTCAATGATGAGGATTGTAGAATGATGTCTCTGAATAGTAGAGCCACAAGTATTTTATACTGTGTTTTAGATATATCTGAATATAATAAAATTTTCGCCTGTGTTTCGGCTAAGGAGATTTGGGATAAACTGCAAGTTACATATGAAAGAACTAGTGAAGTTAAAAAAATAAAAAATCTATATGCTAGTATCCGAATATGAATCTTTTAGAATGTCTCCTAACGAAACAATTTCTCAAATGCACTCACGTTTCACAACTATTGTTAATGGTTTGAAGCTTCTTGGTAGGAATATTGAGGAGTTTGAATAAACAAGAAAAATCTTAAGATCTTTGCCACCCACTTGGAAAGCAAAGCAGACGGTCATCACGGAGGCCAAAGATCTCGACAAACTTGATGTCGAAACACTTCTTGGGTCTTTATTGACATATGAGATGGAAGAAATGAATTCCATTGTCAATAATGACGAAAAAAAGAAAAAAGTGATTGCTCTTAAAGCCTCAACGAGCAACAGAGAAGAAGAATCGGAAGAAGAGATGGAGAGCAGCGAAGAAGATGGTGAGATGGCTTTAATCACCAAACGGTTTCATAGATTCTTGAAGAAAAGTAAGAAACCTTACTCAAATGATCCCACTTCAAAAAGGGAACCATTTGTGTGTTATGGATGCAAGAAGCCCTGTCACATCAAGATCGATTGTACGATTACAAGCAAACCATACAGGAGCTTTAAGAAGAAAGCTATGATAGCAACCACTTGGAGTGATGACGAAGAAGAAGACTCCTCGAATAAAGAAATCGGATATGAGAAAATTGTCAACCTACGTCTTATGGCAATCGATGATGAAAATGAGATATTATCTTCTCCCTCTTCAAAAAATAACATTGTTAGTAGTAGTGAAGAGTTGATAGAAGTCATAAATGAAATGCATGAAGAATTGAAGAAATTTGATTCTAGGAACTCTACTCTTAAGAAAGAGGTGTCATCTTTTTCTAAAGAGATGATAAGTCTAAAAGAAGAAAAAGATAAACTATCTTCATTGCTTTATGATTCTTCTCAAGATTTTCTTAAAGATGAAAATGAAAACTTAAAAAAGAAAATATTAGAATTGAATGGCACAATATCAAGACTCATGCTTAGAAAAGAAAAGCTTGATGAAGTGCTATCTTGCCAAAGACTAAGTGGAGGAAAATCCGGGTTAGGATATTCTCCATTAGGCAAGCAAAAATCAAGAGAGAGCTTAGTCATGAAAGCATCATGTGTGAATGAAGCCTCTACTTCAAAAACCACTAGCAAGGACAAAAGTATTCCCTCAATGAATGCTAGTAGATCTAGAAATACTAATTCTAATGCATACACAAGAATGAAACATCCTAGAAATACTCATGCTTATATGTATACTCATTCAAGAAATACTTATACGCATCCTAGGAGTAACCATCATATGCATTCTAGAAATAACATGTATATTCAAAACTTGCACACTGCACATGCATATCCTAGGAATTATCATCTTGATTATTCTAGAAATAATATGCATATTCATAATAATGAAAGTATGTTTTCAAGAAATCATCATCATACATTTCCTAGAAATGATATGTATATTCCTCTCATTATTAACATGTATCCGAGGAATACTTATCCTAAGAATTATAGACATGTACAACTAAGTCATCCTAGAAATTTTAATAACTATTATCCTAGGATTGTGCATCATCAACATGTCTATAGAACACCATGTGTTGTTAAGAAAGTATGAGTCCCAAAAGAAACCGTATTTTTTAGGATTAACCCCAAAGGACCCAAAAAATTTTGGATACCTAAAAATGCGATTGTGTATCCTTGTGTGATATAGATGTATCTCCACACCAAAGCAAAAGGTAACTGTTGGTACCTTGATAGTGGATACTCAAAACACATGATCGGTGATAAAAGTGTATTCAATGAGCTAACTCTAAGAGATTGCGGACTTGTCACCATTGGAGACAACACAAAAATAAAGATCACCGGGCATGGAAAAGTTGGTAATGATTTCTCAACCATAGACAATGTATTACTAGTACAAGGCCTTAAGCCAAATCTACTAAGTATTAGTCAACTATGTGACAAAGGCAACAAAGTCATATTTGAAACCTCTCATTATCTAATTATAGACATCAAAAGTAACAAGATCAAGTTTGTTGGCCATAGACATGAAAATGTCTATATAGTTGATTTAAAATCATTGCATTCCGAAAATGAAAAATGTTTTCCCGTATTTAGTGAAAACCCATGGCTATGGCATAAAAGACTTGGTAATGTGAACATGAATTTGCTTAAAATCATTTCAAGAAAAGATTTAGTCATTGGACTACCCAAAATCAAATTTGAAAAAGATAAAGTATGTAATGCTTGTCAAAAGGGAAAACAAACTAGAATTTCTTTTAAATAAAAATATATAGTATCAACTACTAGACCATTGAAAGTTTTACATATGGACTTATTTGGTCCAATAAGTAACATTAGTCTAAATGGCCATCAATATGCTCTTGTTATTGTCTTATTGTTGATAACTATTCAAAATATACCTTTGTTATCTTTATTGCTTACAAGGATGAAGCTTTCAAATGATTTGAAAACTTTTGCAAGAAGGTTTAAAATGAAAAAGGAATTTGTATTTCAAGCATTAGAAGTGATCATGGAAAAGAATTTGAAAACCAAAGTTTTTCAAAATTTTGTGATGAAAATGGAATTGATCACAATTTTTCAGCTCCTAGAACTCCTCAACAAAATGGAGTTGTTGAGAGGAAAAATAGAGTTCTAGAAGAACTTGCAAGAACAATGCTTTGTGAAAACAGTTTACCAAAATAATTTTGGGCGGAAGCAGTAAACACTTCTTACTATATCTTAAATAGAATTTTAATTAGGCCTATGCTTGACAAAACTCCATATGAATTATGGAAATGTAGAAAGTCTAATATCTCATATTTTTGTACATTTAGTTGTAAATGTTTCATTCCAAATAACAATAAAACTAACTTGGGTAAATTTGACTCTAAAACCGATGAAGGGATATATTTAGGATATTCAACCTCTATTAAGGCTTTTAAAGTCTTCAACAAGAGAACTCTAGTGGTACAAGAATCTGTACGTGTAACTCTTGATGAGTCTAACCCAATTAGTAGTAGAGAAGTTTCTTTCAATGATGATATAGATTTCATTCCAAGAACGGAGGTACCTACTCCCATTGTTAACCCAAAGGAGAGCTCACCTCAAACAAATCAAGAGATGGAAACTCTCAAATTGGACCAACCATCTACAAGTCAACAAGAGGATAGTCTTCCCAAAGATTGGAGGTATGTGAATTATCATCCAGTCGATCAAGTGATTGGTGATCCTTCACAAGGAGTAAGAACTCATTCCTCAATTAGAAACATTTGCAAGTATGTAACCTATTTGTCTCAAATAGAACCTAAAACATTTGTAGAAGCCGAAAAAGAAAATGGTTGGATAATTTCCATGCAAGAAGAGATAAATCAATTTGAAAGAAACAATGTACGGAATCTACTTCCTAAACCCAAGAATCATACAATAATAGGAACTAAACGGGTATTTAGAAATAAGATGGATGAAAATGAAATAGTAACTAGGAACAAGGCTAGATTAGTTGCTAAGGGATATAATCAAGAAGAAGAAATAGACTTTGACGAGACCTATACTCCCGTAGCTAGATTAGAAGCTATTTGAATGCTATTAGCCTTTGCATGCTTTAACAAATTTAAGTTATTTCAAATGGATGTAAAAAGTGCATTTTTAAATGGCTTTATAGAAGAAGAGATTTAAGTTGAGCAACCTCTTAGATTTGAGAATCATAGTCTTTCAAATCATGTCTACAAGCTTTCTAAAGCTCTATATAGGTTGAAGCAAGCTCCTATAGTATGGTATGAAAGACTAAGTAAATTTGTGATTGATAATAATTTTATAAGAGAAAAAGTAGACATAATCTTCTTCACAAAAACTCGTATAAATGACACTCTACTAGTCCAAATATATGTTGATAATATCATATTTGGTGCTACAATGAATCTATGTGTCAAGAGTTTGCCAAGTGCATGCAAGGTGAATTTGAAATGAGCATGATGGGAGAGCTTACCTACTTCCTTGGACTTCAAATCAAACAATTGAAATGAGACATCTTCATCAATCAATCAAAGTACACTAAGGACCTACTAAAGAGGTTCAGGATGGAAAGGTCAAAGCCACTTACTACATCTATGAGCACATCTACAAAACTTGATCTTGATGAAGGAGGTAAGTGTGTAGATACTAAATATTATAAAAGCATGATAGGAGCTTTATTTTATTTGACTACAAGTAGACTTGATATTATGTTCAGTGTATGCATGTGTGCTAGATTTCAGGCTAATCCTAAGAAAACACATGTAGTTGTAGTAAAAAGGATCCTTAGATATCTACAAGGAACTTAAACCATAGGATTATGGTACTCTATAGATCCATTTTTTGAGCTTATAAGATATTCAGATGCTGACTTTGCTGGGTGTAGGTTAGATAGAAAAAGCACAAGTGAAACACAATGTTAATCTCTTGGTTTTCCAAGAAACAAAACTCTGTTGCACTATCAACCGCCGAGGCAGAATATGTAGCAGCTGGAAGTTGTTGTGCCCAAGTATTTTGAATAAAACAAAAACTAGAAGACTATGGTATAAACTTTAAAAGTATCTCAATACATTGTGATAATACTAGTGCTACCAACCTAACCAAGAATCCTATTAAGCACTCTAGAACTAAACACATAGAAATTAGACATCATTTCTTAAAAGACCATGCTTAAAAATGTGATATAAGACTAGAATTCATACCTTCAGAAAATCAAATAGCTGACATTCTTACAAAACCTCTAAGTGAAGCTAGTTTTTGCAAATTAGACTGTCAATAAGATTGTTAGATTATGATAAACTATATGTTTGATTGATTCATCATTCATCATTTTGCATACTTGATATCTAGTGAAAGAGTATTAAACCTTATTTAATATTTTCCTCACTCAAGATGGCATAGAAAAATAAATTTCGTGCTAAGATTCAAGACTGAAAGTTTTTTTAATGGTCCAGTCAACTGGTAAGTCTATCCCAGTCGATTGGTAAGTCTCTGCCTAATCCCCAGTCGACTAGTAATCAGAAACCTTGTTTGGAGCCATTTTTTAAAAATTCAATTAACCTCCCAGTCGACTGGTATCTCTCTGCCAGTTTACCAGTCGACTGGTATCCCGACCCAGTCGACTGGTACGTTAAAATTTTTAAATCTGTAAAGGACCTAATCGACTGGTGCCCTAACCCCAGTCGACTGGTATCGCGATTCTATAAATAGTCTTTTCGTTTTTTTTTCCAGATTTTCACACCATTTTTAAAACCCTAAGCTTTCTTTCTCTAAAACATCTCGTCATTTTGATCAAAAAATCCTCAAAACACTTCATACCACCTTGATCTACTCATCCTCACCATCAATTTCAAATTTCTACGGTTGAAATCTCAAATTTCTACCAAAATCCCTTTCTTCCCAAAAACTCTTATCTTCCAAAATGACCGATCGAATATGTATCAAAACCACCGTTAGGGGACCTCAAGCGCCTACTAGGCCAAGGTCCACCAAATTTACAGCTCTGAATTCCAAAGGAAAAGGGGTAGCGGCTCCTTGAGCAAGAAGGCTAGAACAGAGCTCGACGACTCTCTGCTCTCCAGCCCGGTGATAAAAGAGAGATATACATCCATTATCCGTCATAAAAAGATCATGACGAGTAGATTCATTGACTTCGAATCTATTCATCATGGTAATTTTGATGTGTTGCCTGCTTTTAATACTATTCACTTGACTCCACTGATCAAGATACATCAAAAAATTTACTCGAGACTGATTCACCAGTTCTATGTGAACTTAGTGAAACCCAGTCCACTAGCTCTGAGGTTCAGAACTAGTATTATGGGTGTGGAGTTTGAGGTCAACACTGACCTCTTGATGAGTATCCTGAGGATCCCTGTGGGAGGGATCCAATGGAGTCTGGACGGATGGTCAAACAATTTCAATTATGAAGAGGTATGTCGGATAGTTAGGGGTGACCCTAACTATGTCTTTCGACCCACTACATTTCACCCATGTAATGACATGCTCCTTAACTCGAAATTGTTCAACCTCATAGTGAGTTGGACCATCCACTCGAGACTCAAAAGTTGGGGCTATCTATCTAAGATAGATGTGATATTGATTTAGTGCCTTAAAACTGAGCACCACTTCAATATCTATCCCCTACTGCTCGCCAATGTGATAAACGACAAAGCGAGCGACTCTAGATGCCTTCCCTACGGGATGCTCATCACACTCATCCTCCAGCACTTTCGGGTGGCTCTTCCCGCCTCTGAGGCTCAGTACATCGATATCATGGACATCATCAACATCTTCTCACTGAAGAAGATGGGATGCATAGTCCAAGATGTCATGATTTACTCAAAGGCCAGGAAAAACATTCAGATAAGAAAGGACGATAGTAGTGATGATGAGGACGAGGGTCCAGATGTTGCTACTACTGCTATGGATGCAGATGATCTAACACCTCCTATGGGCCACTCGAGTGCTGGTCTAGCTGGGTACGGCAATCTTCTTCAGGCTATCATGTGCCTCCAACTGACTATGCAGTCTGGCTTCCAGAGCTTGAGCTCTTTAGTCGACGTTATGCATCACGACCTCCGCTCTCTTCAAGATGACTTCGAGTTGCACCGTTAGCATATCGAGTGTTCTCTGACTGAGCTTCAGGATCTCATTCGTGATAGCTCTAACTGTCCCACTCCTTGAGTTGCTCTCTGTCTTCGTTTTGATGTGTATATAGATGTAGTTTTCAGTTGTTCTTAGCACGAACATCATTTCATAACATATTTTGCTTTTTCTTTTAGTTTCGGCTCTCAGAAGCCCATGTTGTATGGATTTATGATGTATATGATTATGTTTTATGCTTACACTTGGTTCATATACTTGTTTTACATTTACGCAATATGTTTACTTGCTTTAAACATTTATGTGCTTGAATATATGCTTTAAACTACTTCTGCATGACTTCTCGAGAAGTCTTCCTAACTCCGAATGATGCCAAATTTTTTCATACAAGTTTTTTTATGCTTGCTCTTAATGTCTATGGTATCTATGTGGCTTATTTTTTGGTTTACTGCCCCTTTTTTGTTGTTCTCAAAATAAGGGGAAAATATGATAAAATGAGAAAACTAACTATAAACTCAAAATAGTGCATAGATTTAGGGGGAGCCTTGCTCCAAAAAACTTGTTGTATGATTCTATATATTGAGTTGCTTGGTTGGATTGCATAGAAACTGTTTTTAAACTTTTTACAGGTTGGTTTTATTCATAAAACAGAGGAAACTCTGCTTGATTTTTTCAAAAAATACAACACTTAGTTTTTAAAACTGTTTTCTCTCATTAGTTTTGTCATCATAAAAAATGGGGAGATTTTTGACCATCATCAAAATTTTAATGATGACAAAACACAACTCTAATTGTACAAACAGTGCTATCTAAGTGTATTAAACGATAAAAGTATATAACTAAGAATCAAGGTGCAAGAACTCAACCCGAATCAAACACCAAGTCAAGACAGAAGATCGGGAGTATAGAATTAAGGTATTGAAACAAGTTGTAAATCTCACTCGTTCAGGTAAATAGCTTGTTTTATGGCTCCTTTTGAAAATGCATTTTAACAAAACTATTCATTCAAACGTTTATAAGTCAAAAACATTTCAAAGAATGAAAAACTGGGTTGAAGGGCAATCCAGTCGACTGGGTACTTATACCAGAAGACTGGTATATGGGACAGTGTGTCCCCAGTCGACTAGGTGCTTCATACCAGTCGATTGGTACCATACATAGCCTTAAAAGTGGGACTTTTCACTTGACCCAGTCAATTGATACCAAGACTCAGTCGACTGGTAATTCAAAAATTATGACCGTTGAGACGCGAGACTTTAGCACTAAATGCACCAAAACATTCTAATTCAGTACAAAACAGCCATATTAATTCAAGGCTATATAAATTCACTCTATTGAGCATTTAAAATAAAGAGTTTACACATTCAATCAAGTTTTTTCTCATTAATATATAAAAGCTTTGAAATATTTATTGTTGACCCATTCTTCAAGTTTTACCTTGAAAGAAAGATATTATTCAGTTGTATAAGTTTTCATTGCTGTCTCTCTACCATTTACTTTACAACAACTCATTTATTGTAAAGGGATTAGCTTCCGAAAAGAAGAGATTAGCTTCCGAGAGGAAGAGACTGTTTGTAAAGTTTGTGCAACACTCGTGAAGTTGCACGACTAAGAGTTTTAATGGATTACTTCAAGGAGGTTACTTGAAAAGAGTGGACGTAGGGTCGAAACGAATTCGATATTGCCGAACCATTATAAACTGAGTTTGCATCTCTTATTCCTTAAACTCTTTTGTTTACAGCACATTACTTGTTTACATGCTTGTGGGTTTATCTGTTTTTATAAACTTGTGATTAATTAGTAAAAGTTTTTAAAAACCCAATTCACCCGCACTTAAGTTGAAACCTCATTCTACACTCCTGAAGAAGTTAGAAATGAAAGGATTGCTAAATGATCTGATTGTTTAGTTGGCCAGTTTTATGATACTACTCCAGAATGTAGGTTAGTTCACTTTACGTTGAACATGATTTGGGGAAAATATAGCGCAACTGATGTTATATCAATAGGAAATTATACTTTTTTATTCATATTTTCAAATCTAGACACCCTTGATTGGGTTCCCAAATCAGGACCATGGCATGTCGAACATAAACCACTAATTATTAGCAAATGGATGCCAGGTATGCAGTTTACAATGAAAAATTTGTCAAGAATTCCTATATGGGTCAAGTTATGGTGTGTTCTAGTGAAATTCTTGACAAAGAGAGGCCTAAGCGATATAGTTACTGCTATTGGCATCCCAATGAATTTAGATAAGGCTACAGCTAGAAGAAAAAGTCTAGAGTTTGTGGAAATTTGTGTTGAGATTAATTTTGACTCTCATATGCCTGATTTCATTACTGTTGAAATTGGTGACAATGAGTTTTTGAAGATTGTTGTTGAATATCCCTGGAAGGTAGCTAAGTGTATCAACTGTAAAGTATTTGTCCATGCCACTGATAAGTGTTCCATATCTAAGGAATGGAAAGAAGGGGTTGATAATTACCAAAAGCCTTTTGGTGAGGGGTGCTCCAAGAATGCTGAAAGAAACGACGACATGTTTAGGTTGTACTTCAAGTGGTTGGTTAGCAGAGAGAAGGTTGGTGACGAGCAGAGAGTGTTGGCGGGAATTAGAGTTGCCATATGCGACTCTAGGGGTGATTTGATATTTGAGGTGAGGAAGCCGTTGATTGGTAACGGGATGAGCAGGCACGCCATTGAGATCAAGGCTTTAATCGAATGGTTCAATGTCGCCCTTACTTTGGATATGAAACCCATCACGTTTTACTGTGAGTACTATCCGCTTTATCAATTTGTTAGTCCACTATCTTCTTTTGCCTTTAATCATTTATGATGGTTGATCTGGGAATTGAATTATGTTTGGTTTTGTTTTTTATTGTCAGGGAATTGTGAAGTGAGGGTATCCAATTGTGAAGTTTTATGCTATACCTTAAGTAGATTGTTGTTGACATTTCATTTTGTGATGCAGGTTACTAGGGGATGGCCTCCGAAGCAGCGCCAGGTTGCAATATTACTCAATCAAGTGTCATTTCTTAGAAGAAAATTTATATATTGCGACCCTACTCTTGTGGTGTGCAATGATGTTAAGTTTTCCTTTAAACTAACAAGAAAGGCAATAGTTTCTCAAATCGATAGGTCTGCATCACTTAGTCGTGGCAAGGCTGTTAAGGAGACTTGTGTTATCTGTATGGATGACACTGATGCTGTGCGTATGTTTTCAATTGATGGATGCTTACATCAGTACTACTTTTCTTGTATGAAACAACATATGGAGGTGAAACTGTTCATGGCATGGTGCCTAAATGTCCTCATGAGGCCTGCAAGTCTAAGCTTAATTTTGGTAGTTACAGAAAGTTCTTGACACCTAAATTGATTGAGAGGTTGAACCGATGGATAAAAGAATATTCAATTCATATCACAGAGAAAATATATTCCCCATATCCTAGATGCTCAGCATTAATGTCAAAAGGTGAGGCTTCAGAATATGCTAAAAGTGCATTTGTTGGTGCTGATTAGTCTGGAGCAGGGAAATGCATGAAGTACCATCGCCTTTTGTGTATTAATTGCAAGGTCTTTTGGCATAGTAACATGACATGCAATGATTACAAAAGGTTGAATCCTAATCCCTTAGCAGAAGATGTAAAGTCGCTTGCAACTATGAATCCATGACGCTAATGCCTAAAGTGCCAGCATATGATAGAACTTTCTGAAGGTTGCTACCACAT
The DNA here is from genome assembly GCA_023935145.1 of Bretschneidera sinensis. Classification (NCBI taxonomy): domain Eukaryota; kingdom Viridiplantae; phylum Streptophyta; class Magnoliopsida; order Brassicales; family Akaniaceae; genus Bretschneidera; species Bretschneidera sinensis. The sequence continues at coordinate 51,750,587 of CM043700.1, forward strand.
GACTTGCAGGTACCTAATTCTCCATTTTAAATTATTACATATTCTTACTAATATCATTGTTTAAGAAGAATTGCTAGTGGCAATAATAGAGAAGGAGAAACATAAAAGCTGAAGAAGGTCATAAACTTCATTCTGCTAGACCCTGTTGAGCTTTATTTTCTTTAAAAAAAATCAACTAACTTGATCATTTTTTTAAAAAAAAATAAAGGTCTAGCTATTTTCTAATTTTGTTTTAAACCAACATAATGAAAGTTGAGTCAATAGAACATTGCATGTAAATTTGTTATATGAGGTGGAACATAACATCTTAGCATCATTAGATCATTATGTATCATTAGAATGAATGGAAAAATAATAAAGATATAAATCTTGGCCATCAAGGAACATATGCATGAAAATGGTTCCTGAAATTAGGATATCCAGTTTGAGAGTATCTTGAGATTAAAAAGAGAAAAAAGATAAAAATAGGAGAGGCATTTATGATTTTTCATCGCAATCAAGTCTATGTTGGACGGCGTTGTAACTTTTAAGGATAGGATTGCTAGGAATGGATGTGGATCGAGGTTAAGAAAGTGTTTGATTCGAACATGGTAATAGATAGAGGTGAATGGCATCTGGCCATATTCTAATTGTTTTGACTAGGTTTTTCTTGATTTAAGTAGATAGTTTGGTTGTTTTATTGTTGTATTAGATAAAAGGTAAGTTAGAACTACATCTTTCAGGTTTTGCCATAAATGCAACTACATCTCAAGTTTTCAAAAAACGAAAATCGTATCTCACTATTTAGGAACGTTAGCTAAAATCATGAGAAAGACAAAATTTCCCTTCCTTCAGTCATTGGAATCTCACGTATGAGTTACTTCTTGAATCAAATAAGAAAAACTTTAGTCTCTCTTCTTTTGTGTAGTATGCTAAAGATATATCTCTTGTCTATTGGAAACGCTTTAAAACCTAGACCATGCTGGTTCCTCAGCATTGCTACCAACCAATTCCTTTGCAAGGAACAACAAATGGTACTTTCTTTGGCAATTTACATGATGCTTAAATAGGCATGGATTCTCTCTATGAAGCAATGACTACTTTCTTCAATCCACAAGTGTTTTATTCTTTTAAACCTTTTGTTGAAACAAAGAAAGAGGGAAATGAGGATTGTAATTGACTTGATAATAGTATTTTCAACGTGTGATGCCACAATCATAGATTTCTCAATGTTCGTTAATAATGGGAATGCATTTATAATTTGCATATGAAAGTTTGAGGGAATAACATGATTTGAAAATTTGAGATGTAATTGTAATTTATCCTTGAATAAGAATCAAAATATGTTGCTAAGAATGTTACGTAGTATTGCATGTCATTAAAAGTTTGTTAGTATTATATGCCTTTTTCTTTTTCTTTTTCTTTTTCTTTTTTGATATGTAACTTGAATTGAAATGTACAATAAAAAAAAATTGTTTTTTACCAACTAACTTGGTTTGGCATCATGCGAGAATAATATTGTATGTCATGCTCCATTTGTTCTTGTAGGTATGTATATGAGTTTTGCTATAATTGTGGAGCTGAATGGAAAGGTAAAGCCGCAATATGTTCTTGTCCGTTATGGGTTGAGAAAAACATCTGGTTTGAGGATAATAGAGAATTGATTGATGAAGAAGATGAGGAAGATGATTTTGTTGAAGAAGAGATTAATAGAGACATTGATAATAATAATAATGAAGAAGAAAAAGTATGTTATTATTTCTATGTTGAAGAGGAAGATGATATCTCTGAAAAAAAGGATAATGGGTGCTTTTGGGATTGGTTTTGGAAACCCATCACCAGCTTATGCGGAAAGCATTAGTGAGCTTTTACCTATATATGTTTGATAAAATACAATGTGCTACGAGCGATTTTAAAGTTAATTTTAAATTATAATTTATAATTTATAAAAAAATTAATTATATTAAATTGAACCATTCATTAATTAATGTTAATAACCAAATTGCGAGTTTTCAAATTATGGGTTTAATGAAAAATTGTAGATCACACCCGGTTTAACTATCATTTTCGGATTTTTCATATTAAAAGCGAGAGCTTAGCCTCTCTTTCCCTCAATGTAAAGAAAATGAAACATTTGTATTTGATCACTTGACATAATGCTTCATAAATCTTTACATAAACATCTTTTTTTCCATAAGAAAAATGTCTCCACTTTTCTCTTCCTCTAAAACACCTAAACAAAAATTAGAGGAGATTCCGACTTCACTTTCTCCATTTTTCTCTATAAAGAGTTGTTAGTTTTATCATGTACTAATTGAAATATAGTGGTGATAGAGGAATAAACCATTGTCATGAGTTTCAAAGCCAAAATTCTTCCTTGATACCATAAATGGAGAGTACGTAGAAATACGTGTAAAGTAGAGCTATGTGTTTCTTTCGAATCCACCTTAAGTTATGGTCATTTTAATATGTTCTCATCCTTCTTTTCTCAAATATTTTTTTTTTTTTTACTTTGTTGTACTTAATTTTTAGTATTCATATAACAAAAAACTATAAAAAAAATTAAAAAAAAAGAGTTTCTCTTAGTTCTTATTCACCGAAATAAACTATTGGTCAGTCATATTAGCTTTGGCAACCCAAAACAAATCACGATTTTGTCGTTTTTTTTCTCTTATAAAGTTTATGGTAATTAGTGAAATCATGAAGATTCTATAAATTTTAAAAAATTAATAAAACAAACATAAAAGGACCTAATTGAGACCAAAAGTTTACCACACATATTTTTTTCCTTTTTTTTTAATTATATCATTAATTTGGCATTAGATAAATTAATTTGGAAGTAATACTATTATTGTAATAATTTTGAAATTTCAAGGTTTAAATTATAAAAATAAAAACATTATGGTTCATATATAACTGTTTTTTAGGAGAAACTAATTTATTTTTTTTCATTTTTATTTCAATGAATCTATAGCTAGATAAATTAATTTAGACGAAATATTATTATTTGTTACAATTTTAAGGGAAAATTTGTCAAACTTGAAACAATATGGTTTATGTATAAACTAACTCCAAAACGTTGGGGGTTCAAAGTGAAAATTAACAATTCATCTAAGAAAAAAAAGAAAATAATAATAAACGGCGTTATGTTCAAATAGCTAGCAAAGAGAAAAACACGAGAGAGAGAGATAGCACGCTGAAAGAGCCCGCCTAAAAAGGCTAAATTTTTAAATTTTCTGTACTCTTTCTTCCGAAGTGAAAAAGGATTCAAGGCATGCAGTAGTTTTACAATCCTGATTACATTGAAAAGGTATTTTCTCCTCCTTTTTTTCTTCTTAATTTTCATTATTTATAAACTTTCATATGACAAATATCTGATGATTTCACTTTCGCACCGAAATGAAATCTAACCAAATGATATGCTGTATTAAGTATTAACTGATTCTTATTTTACCTCCCAATTTTTTGTACTAGTTGACTATATTCTGCATGATGGCATCACTTTATAGGCTTAATTATGAGTTTTACTCACTAAACATTCTCTTTTCCTTGTAAAGATAATCCATAATCTCCAAAAGGGCTAAATCATGTATTTCATTATACAAATGGGTATAGGGAGCCAGAATTGATAGTAGTTACAGCCGCATTTTTTTGCTTGCTATTATAAGCCCTCAAGATTCCAAGGGAACCGCCGCACCAGTAATAATGGACAAGTCCTTTAATTGGTGGAAAGGAATGTTCATGAAGGGCAATCAAAATTGATCAACACTAATTTTCAGTTCCAAAATATAGAATGATAAGCCTCATAATCTATCTAATATGGCTGGACGGTTGAGAATTGAGAATCATGATACTCAAAATGAGTGACTCAATCATGCTTTCCACCTAATATCTGTACAATATTACTCCACATCTTTAGCGTTATCAAATTCATTTTAGATTTTCTATTCAGATATTAAAAGTACATTCAAAGGTGACCTAGTTCACCTGAGGTATGCACGGGTTTCCATGGGGTTGGATGTGGTATTCCAATCTGTGGGTGTCAGTTAATTCAATCAAAAGTGTTTTTTCTTTTGTTTTCTTGAAAGTCTAGTGCTTCTCTCTTTTATGCAGGTATTGGAATTCAAGAGTGGCAACTGAAACATATAAAGATATTCGTAGTAATGCAGGAGTTGGAACATGTGGAGTGAAGGAGAAAATGCTCATGATAGCATACAAGCGTGCACCTAGTATATCTCTTCCCAGACCTTGAAGGTTTTTAATGGCTTCTTCTTTGAATCATCCAAGATCCAGCTCCAATGGAGGATTTTCTGAGGAAAGAAGTGAGAAATCTCAAGCCTTGAAGTATCATAGTCCTGTTCGTTCTAATGGGAAATCTGCCATGAAAATTCCTGAAGAAGTCAGAAATAATGGGATTGCTGCGTGGGATGAATGTTTAGTTGGCCAGTTTTATTGTGATGCTCCAGATTGTGGGTTAGTTCACTCTACTGTTAACATGATTTGGGGAAACTATTGCTCAGTTGATGTTATATTAACAGGAAATGATACTTTCTTATTCAAGTTTTCAAATATGGAGACTAGAGATTGGGTTCTTGAATCAGGACCATGGCATGTCAAATATAAAAATCTGACAATTAGCAAATGGATGCCAGGTATGCAGCTCACAAAGAAACAATTGTCAAGATTTCCTATATGGGTCATGTTATGGCATGTTCCAGAGGAATTCCTAACAAGGAGTGGCCTGAGCGATATAGCTTCTTCTATTGGCATTCCGTTGAATTTGGATAAGGCGGCTGCTAGAAGAATAAGTCAAGATTTAATGGAAATTTGTGTTGAGATTGATTTTGAATCTGAACTGCCTGATGTCATTAATGTTGAAATAGATTACGTTGAGTTTGAAATTGCTGTTGGATACCCCTGGAAGCCAGCTAAATGTATGAACTGTAAAGTGTTTGACCATGTCATGGATAAGTATTCTATACCAAAAGAGTGTAAAAAAGGGGGCGATAATTACCACAAGCCCTTCGGTGAGGGGTGCTCCAAGAATACTGAAAGAAACGACAATGTGTTTAAGGATAAAGGGATTGCTGAAGAAGTTAGAGATAAGGAGATTGCTGTGTTGGATGATTGTTTAGTTGGCTAGTTTTATTGTGATGCTCCAGATTGTGGGTTAGTTAACTCTACAGTTAATATGATTTGGGGAAACTATTGCTCAGTTGATGTTATATTAGCAGAAAATGATACTTTCTTATTCAAGTTTTCAAATCTGGAGACTCGGGATTGGGTTCTTGAATCCGGACCACGGCATGTCAAATATAAACCTCTGACAATTAGCAAATAGATGCCAGGTATGCAGTTCACAAAGAAACAATTGTCAAGAATTCCTATATAGGTCATGTTATGGCATGTTCCAGAGGAATTCCTAACAAGGAGAGGCCTGAGCGATATAGCTACTTCTATTGGCATTCGGTTGAATTTGGATAAGGCAGCCGCTAGAATAATGAGTCAAGAATTTGTGGAAATTTGTGTTGAGATTGATTTTGACTCTGGACTGCCTGATGTCATTAATGTTGAAATTGATGACGTTGAGTTTGAAATTACTGTTAGATAACCCTGGAAGCCAGCTAAATGTATGAACTGTAAAGTGTTTGGCCATGCCACTGATAAGTGTTCTATACCAAAGGAGTGTGAAAAAGGGGGCGATAATTACCAAAAGCCCTTAGGTGAGGGGTGCTCCAAGAATGCTGAAAGAAACGACGATGTGTTTAGGTTGTATTTCAAGGGGTTGGTTAGCAGAGAGAAGGTTGGTAACAAGCAGACTGTGTTGGCAGGAATTGGAGTTGCCATATGCGACTCCAGAGATGAGGTGTTGTTTGAGGTGAAGAAGCCATTGATTGGGAATGGGATGAGCAGGCAAGCCGCCGATATCAAGGCTTTGATCGAAGGTCTCAATGCTGCTCTCGCTTTGGATCTTAAATACATCACGTTTTACTGCGACTACTATGTGCTTTATCAATTGGTTAGTCCACTATCTTCCTTTGCCTTATCGTTTTCTGATAGCTGTTCTGGCCTCTGGGAATTGAATTGTTTGATTTTATTGTTTATTGTTTGTAGAATTGTGAAATTAGGGTCTTCAGTTGTGTAGTTGTATGTTATACCTCAAGTAGAATGTTGACAAGATTTCATTTTTGTGATGAAGGTTAGTGGGAGATGGCCTCCGAAGCAGCGCAAGATTGCAATGTTTGTCAATCAGGTGTCCCTTCTTGAAAGAAAATATACGTATTGCGACCCTACCTTTGTTGCAAGTAATGATGTTAAGTTTGTATTTAAACTTGCAAGAGAGGCAATAGTTTCTCAAATCAATAATCCTTCGGAAGAAGCTTGTGTTATATGTTTGGAAGATACTGATGCTGGGTGGATGTTTTCAGTTGATCAATGCTTGCACCGCTACTGCATTTCTTGTATGAAAGAGCATGTGAAGATGAAGGTGAAGGTGAAGCTGCATCAAGGAATAGTGCCTAAATGTTCTCATGAGGGCTGTAAGTCTAAGCTTAACATTGATAGCTGTAAACATTTCTTGACCTCTGAATTGGTTAAGACATTTAACGAACGGATAAAAGAAGCTTCAATTCCCTAGTCACAGAGAAAGTTTATTGTCCATATCCCAGGTGCTCGACATTAATGACAAAAACTGAGGTTTTGGAATATGCTAAAGATGTATTTGGTGGTGCTGATCGATCTGGAGCCAGGAAATGCATGAAATGCCATGGTATTTTCTGTATTAATTGCAAAGTCCCTTGGCATAGTAACATGACATGCAGTGATTATAAAAGGTTGAATCCTAATGAGCATATGATAGAACTTTCTAAAGGTTGCTACCACATGACTTGCAGGTACCTAAATTCTCAATTTTAAATGAGTAATCTTTTTTTTATTTTTTTCACTTTTAAAAAAACTTGTTACTTGCAATAATTTACAGGGGGGAAGGATAAAAGCTGAAGAAGGTTATAACCTTCTCTCTGCTAAACCTAGCTGAGCTTTATTGCTAAGATAGAGAAAGAGAGTTGAGATGTTTTCTATTATCTTCTTTAAACCAACATAACGGGAGCAGAGTCAAGAGGACATTGGTTATAAAATTAGGGTTAGGTGGATGAAGTGGAGCATCACAGTCTGAGCTTTGTTTAATCATTATATATTATTAGAATTGATAGAAAATAAAATGAGATTGAATATAAATCTTGGCCATCAAGGAAAATATGCGTGAAAATTGTTCCTGAAATGAGGATATACAATTTGAGAATTTGGAGATTAAAAAAGGGGACAAGGCATTTGTAATCTTTCATCATATGCAATCAAGACCAAGCTGAACGCATTTTATGGATAATGTGGCCAGGAAAGAACGTGGATCAGGGTTCAGAAAGTGCTCGAAATGATCATGGTTATCAATAGAGGTGAATGACACCTAGGCTCCATCCACACCCTAATAGTCGGGACATGTTATTGTCCGGGCTGAGATAAGGATCAGGGTTCAGAAAGTGCTCGAAATGATCATGGTTATAAATCTTGGGTTTGGATTATGTGAATAAGATTGTTTATGTAATGCTCCATTTTTCTTGTAGATGTGGGTATGAGTTTTGCTATAATTGCGGAGCTGAATGGAAGAACAAAGAAGTAACATGTTCTTGTCTGGGCTGGGATGAGGATCATATCTGGTACTGGGACAATGGAGACTCCGATGATGAAATAGAATCAGAAGAAGATATTGGGATCATGTGGTGACTGGCAATGCATTGTTCACCATTCCCACAGAGAAGCTAATGCTTGTGAAGCTTGGCTTGCCAATTGGGGTGCTATGTGTAAGTTCTTGCCTATCAGAATTGGGGGACGGACTTTCTCTAGAGCTGCAGTAGATGATGCAAAAGGACTTGATTGGGGTCAAATGGCTCAGGCTTTCTTTCATCTCTCTACTGGGTTGAGGATAATAGAGATTGGTATTGAACATTTTTCTCTTCCTTCCTCTGGTAATTTTGGGATAAATTATCTAAATGCTGCAGCAATTGATCAATTTATACAAATGCTTAGCTGGATTTTATTGCATTACACATTCAGTTTCTTCTCTTCTTGGCAGTTTAAGTGGATGTTTGCTTGAGACTCGAGATGAACACTTGGATATTTGCTTGAGACTTGATAGGCTGTTTATAGTCTTCTCTTTTTTCTTTTTTCAACAATGGCTCATTAGTAGCAAAGTGGCAACAAATGATCCTGAGATGAAATTGAGGACCTGCAGCCTAATTAGGCCTGAGATTTGAATATAGGTAGGGTATAAGTAATGTTTTTCTAATTTTATTTATCTATTGTTATGTCATAATCTTTCATGCATATTATGGGCTTTATATATGAAATTCAAATTTTCTCGTGGTTAATGAATGGGTGCGTTTTAGATTGGAATGTACTACAATTTTCTCTATTCAATTTATTTTAAAACGAAACAAAACAAAACAAAACAATTATCAAAAGGAGCTAAATATATCTTGTTAAACTTCAAGGCATTCACCAACATTGATAATAAATAATAAAATATAAAATATAAAAATGAAATTATAATATAATATAAATTATTAAAATGCATTTCATGTAATAAATATACATTTCATATATATTTTATAAAATAATATGCTCAGTAAATACTGTATAATATACTCCCTCCTCTCACTTTGTTTGATCATTTTGATTTTTAACTTTCTTAGATATTTTTTGAATTAAAATTGTGAATTTTTTTAGAAACTAATTACTCTATAAAAGTATATTTTTAAAAAATTGAATAATTTTTAATTTAAAATTAACAAAAAAAATAATTAGTTAATTAAATAAATAAATAGTGCAACAAAAAACAATATATGAGACATAAGGAGTACTAGGGGAAAAAGGATTTTTCTTCCACTTCCAAGAGCATGAATGTTTTTGTGGGAGGGAGAAGCATTTTGTTTAGGTTTTGTCAGATTTTGAATCAATTTTTGATAAAACAATTATAAATTAAAAATTAAATTGTTTAGAATTTGATAAACTAACTGTAAAGCTTTTGCACAAGACAAATTCAGTTTCTTAAAATTTATTTTGAACTTTTAATTTTTCATAATTTATAGTTGTTTGATATAATTTCTGTTTACAAGAAAACAAAAACCGAATTGAAAACAAAAATTGTTTTGAAAACTTAACTAAACATTTCAGCAATGGTATCACTTGGACTAGCAGTAGAAACGGTCTATGATTTATTATAAAATTATTTTAGAAACGGTTTACAATGAAACAACAATAGAATTATAAATTATTTGGGATGCAGTAAACAACAAAAACAATTTTTTGACACAAAATTCAATATCTTATAAACAATACCTATTTCATAAACTATTATATGATTTAATATCTTATTATAAAAATAATAATAAATTACATTGCACTACTTCCAAATTTGTTAAAATGACACTAATATGCCAAAAAAATTTAAAACCCATGATTCAATCCAAAATATCAATTTTCACTATCAAACAAACTTAAAATGAATTTATTTGAAGAATCAAAATTTTGATTGGATATTAATTTTCATGATGATCAAAGTATCTTCAGTGTTAAAATATCTCCAAGTGATTATGATAAGTTTAATATTTTTATTTATCAATTATTTATTTCAAAATTGTTTATAACACAGTTTTTTAAGTTATTTAAATTCATATTTTTCTAAAAAAAATAAATATATGCAGTGTCATTTTAATTTTTAAAATAGAAAAGTTTGTTTTTTATTTTTATTTTATGATGGTATTTGATATTTTTTTTATTTGAGATGTTAGAATATTTAATTTTATAAAAAAACATATCAACAAACTTTTCATTTGAATATTTAATTTTCTTTTATGATGGTATTTGATTTTCGTTTATTTTAAGATGTAATAAATAATGATATCATAATATTTCTTAAAATATACAAAGTAAAATTTGTTTTATACCATATAATAGAATATAAACCTATTTAAAATATACTTTAAACAATTTTCGAGAAAAGAACAATGATAATTTTTTTTTTAAAAAAAATTTTTGTTAAATATGTTTCATCTATAATATTTTTATTTTTTAAAAAGTAACATTTATAATATCTAAGGGTACTTTAGTCATTATAAAAATTAATATCCAATTAAAATTTTAATTATTCAAATAAATTTATTTTGAAACTACTTGATAGTGAAAATTGTTTTTTTAAGATGAATCATAATTTTTTTAAAAAAATATATTAATATCATTTCAACAAACTTAATAATAATTACTATATAATTTAACCAAAATAATATTCATTAAATATTCCAAACAACATTCCTTTTGTTTTTATCCAATGTAGCTGGCAGACTTTATATCAGGGTTAATCTAGTCATTCTTAAAAGTACGCTTTCTTTTACTGTAGTATTTGAATTAATTATTAACATTTAATGCAATCGGAGATTGCTAGTGGTAGACTGAAAGTCAAGCCAAGACTTGCGGAGTAAGACTTTAGAATAATTTAATACAACTTCTTATGCACGGCGAAAGAGAAACAAGTACTACGAGTGAGAGAAAGAGCGGCAAAGCACGCTGAAAGAGCCACCCCATATGGCCTATAAGTCTCTCCAAAATCTCAAAATTTCCAATTTTCTATTTATGCTCTCTCTTCTGAAGTGAAACAAAAAAGAGAGATCGATCAGATTCAAGACACGCAGTAGTTTCAGAATCCTGGTTACATTGAAAGGGTATTTTTATGAATTTTTCTTTTTTTTTTTCAATTTTCATTATTTGTAAAATTTCATTTTGTATATATCTGATTATTTCAGTTTTGCGATGTAATTTTTTTTTAAGATATATACGCTAAAGCATGTAATTTTCTAGTGACTAATTATTTGCCAAAAATATGACCCAATTAGTTGGAATATAAATACTGGTATGATGCTAATGAATTAGTAAAGAAGATAACATCAAGTATCTTATATTGATTAAGAATGATTCTTAAGAACTTCCTATACTTTAAAAACGAAGAATTGGACTGTAATTGCAAGTTCATTGTGGAATTGGAAAGTTCATGAAGATCGGATTTTAATATAAGTTCATCAGAGTGCAATTTACCTAGTGTTTGTGTACTTATGCTACTATGTTTTTGAAGTTTATAGGGAATTGAAATGTTTACTCCTTTTTGTTTTTTTGAAGTCCTCTGTTTCTTTCTTTTATGCAGGGAATGGAATTTAAGCGTTGCAACTGAACTATCAAGATATTGGTAGTAATGCAGGAGTTGAAAAATGTGAAGTGACGGGGAAAATGTTCATGATAGCATGCTAACATGCGCCTAGTACATCTCTCTTCCTAAACCTTGGAGGTATTTTCATGGCTTCTTCATCGAAAAATCCAATATCTAGCTTCTATAGAGGATCTGCTAAGGAAAGAAGTAAGGGCTCTCAAGCTATGGAATATCACCCTCCTTTCCGTTCTAATGGAAAACTGGTTGTGAAAATTCCTGAAGAAGTTAGAAATAAAGGGATTGCTGAATGGGCTGATTGTTTAGTTGGCCAGTTTTTTTCTGCTGCTCCAGATTGTGGGGTAGTTCGTTCTACAGTTAACATGATTTGGGGAAAGGATTGCTCAGTTGATGTTACATTAGCAGGAAATGACACTTTCATATTCAAGTTTTCAAATCTGGAGACTCGGGATTGGGTTCTCAGATCAGAACCATGGCATGTTGGATATAAACCTCTAAAAATTAGTAAATGGATGCCAGGTATGCAGTTCAAAAAGAAACAATTTTCAAGAATTCCTATATGGGTCAAGCTACAGCATGTTCCAATGGAATTTGTGACAGGGAAAGGCCTGAGCTGTATAGCTACTGCTATTGGCAACCCGTTGAATTTGGATAAGGCCACAGCGAAAAGAGGAAGTCAAGAATTTTTAGAAATTTGTGTCCAGATTGATGTTGACTCTAAGCTGCCTGATGTCGTTAAGGTTGAAATAGGTGATGGTAAGCTTTTGGAAATTGTTGTTGAATACCCCTGGAAGCCAGCTAAATGTATAAACTGTAAAGTATTTGGCCATGCCACTGATAAGTGTTCTAAACACAAGGAGTGGAAAAAAGGGGGTAATAAACACGAAAATCCCTTTGGTGAGGGGTGCTCCAAGAATTCTGAAAGAAACAATGATGTGTTTAGGTTGTATTTCAAGGGGTTGGTTAGCAAAGAGAAGGTTGGTAATGAGGAGAGGGTGTTAGCAGGAATTGGAGTTGCCATATGCAACTCAAAGGATGATTTGATTTTTGAGGTGAGGAAGTCTTTGATCGGGAACGGGATGAGCAGGCAAGCTGCCGAGATCAAGGCCTTGATCGAAGGGCTCAATGCCTCCCTCGCTTTGGATCTGAAAAACATCACGTTTTACTGCGACTACTATCCGCTTTATAAATTTGTTAGTTCACTATCTTCCTTTGTCTTTAATCGTCTTTTGATGGTTGATCTGGGATTTAATTATGTTTGCTTCTATTCTTTACTGTTGGGGAATCTTGAAGTGGGGCTATTCTATTGTGTAGTTTTATGCTAAACCTCGATTAGAATGTTGTTGACATTTCGTGATGCAGGTTACTGGGAGATGGCCTCCGAAGCAGCGCAAGATTGCAATGCTAAGCAATCAGGTGTCCATTCTTAAAAGAAAATTTATGTATTGCAACCCTACTTTTGTGGCTCGCAATGATATTAAATTTGCATTTAAACTTGCAAGAGAGGCAATAGTTTCTGAAATCAATAGGTCTGCAGCACCTAGTCATGGCAAGGCTCTTAAGGAGACTTGTGTTATCTGTTTGAATGATACTGATGCTGGGCGTGTGTTTTCAATTGATGGATGCATGCACCGGTATTGCTTTTCTTGTATGAAACAGCATATGGAGGTGAAGTTGCTTCATGGGATGGTGCCTAAATGTCCTCATGAGGGCTGCAAGTCTGAGCTTATTGTTGACAGCTGCAGAAAGTTCTTGACACCTAAATTGATTGAGAGGTTTAACCAACGGATAAAAGAAGCTTCAATTCCTGCCCCAGAGAAAGTTTATTGCCCATATCTAAGATGCTCAGCATTAATGTCAAAAAGTGAGGCTTCAGAATATGCTAAAGATGTATTTGGTGATGCTGATCGATCTGGAGCCAGGAAATGCATGAAATGCCATGGTCTTTTCTGTATTAATTGCAGGGTCCCTTGGCATAGTAACATGATGTGTGATGATTACAAAAAGTTGAATCCTAATCCCCTGGAAGAAGATGTAAAGCTAAACTCCCTTGCAACAAAGAAGCTATGGCGCCAATGTGTGAAGTGCCAGCATATGATAGAACTTTCTGAAGGTTGCTACCACATGACTTGCAGGTACCTAATTCTCCATTTTAAATTATTCATCTTCTTACTAACATCATTGTTTTAAAAGAATTTGTTGTGGTGATAATTGGAGGGGGAAGCATAAAAGCTGAAGGAAGTGATAAATTTCATTCTGCTAGACCCAGTTGGGCTTTATTTCAGAGTCAAGAGAACACTGCATGCAAAATTAGGGCAGGGTATATGAGGTGGAACATCACATCTGAGCATAATTGGATCATTATGTATCATAAGAATGAATGAAAAATCTGAAAAGAGATTAATATAAATATTGGCCATACCATTAAGGAACATATACATGAAAATCATTCCTGAAATGAGTATATCCAGTTTGAGAGTACACTGAGATTTAAAAAAGGAAAAGAATAAAGAATAAAAAAAGGAAAAGGCATTTATGATTCTTTCACTGCAATCAAGACCAAGGTGGACAGATTTTTTAGGTTCAGAAAGTGCTTTAAATGAACATGGTAATAGATAGAGGTGAATGACGTAATGGTTTGGACAAGGTTTTCTTGAGTTGAGTAGATATTTTGGTTGTTTTGTTTTGTGTAATTAGATAAATATCCATTACAAATCAAAATATGTTGTGGAGAAGGTTATGTAGTATTGCATGTCATTAGAAATTTGTTATATGTTTTTTTTTTAGTTAACTTGGATTGAAAGATACAATAAATCACTTTTTACCAACTAACTTGGTTTGGCATCATGCGGATAATATTGTATGTCATGCTTCCATTGTTCTTGTAGGTGTGGGTATGAGTTTTGCTATAATTGTGGAGCTGAATGGAAGGATAAAAATGCAACATGTTCTTGTCCGCTCTGGGTTGAGGATAACATCTGGCATGAGGATAATAGAGGCTCTGATGATGAAGAAGAAGAGGAAGATGATTTCTATGATGATGAGGAAGATGATTTTTATGATGACGAGGAAGATGATTTCTCTGGAGAAGAGGACAATATCAGGTATGAAGATGAGAGAGTCTCTGATGATGAAGAAGAGGAGGAAGATGATTTTGATGAAAAAGAGGATAATATCTCACATGAAGATAACATATATTCTGGTGATGATGAAGAAGAAGAAGAAGAAGAGAAAGATGGTTTTGGTGAAGAAGAGGATATCATCTCTGGTGATGAAGATGAAGAAGAGAAAGATGATTCTGATCAAGAAGATGGTAACTTCTCGGATGAAGATAACAGAGACTCTGGTGATGACGAAGAAGAGGGTAACATCTCATATGAAGATAGCATAGACTCAGGTGGTGAAGAAGAATACGATATAGATGATTATGATGACAGCTGGTCTGAAGATTTTGGATACTCTGATGATGAGTACTAGCTAGGATTCATGTTGGTGTTCAAAATATGTAACTCTCGTCTCCTCTTCATCCCCCCCTGGTCTTTTCTTTTTGTCCAAAATAATTTTGGAACAATGTCTATGTCTATGTTTATGTCTATATGTATGCTGCTGCAATAGTTCAAATTGTATAAATGCTCAAGTGGATTTTAGTGAAATCAACTACTTCTCTTGTCAGTTTTAGTAGATGTTTGCTGTGGAATTGAACCTCCCTCTCTCCCATGAAAAATTTGGGCGGGTGGGGCAGAAGCAAAATGAGGAGCAAACGCAGCCAGGTAAAGTTTGATCGTTGGACAAGTGGATGGGTTGAGGTAAGCACTCCTTTATGTGTTTGATTAACATGTTAAGGCTGAATCCATTACGTTAGAGGAACATTTATGAGAATCATTTTTTGCTCATAGTTTATGCTGAAACTTACCTTAAAAGCATTTTCACATTTTCTTTCTACTGCTTCTCAGTTTTCACATTAGATCATGTGAATACCTTTTGCTCCAATTAAACAAATTGTATCCAACTGGAAAAGATTGTGGGTATATTTATTCCAATTGAATTTTCCACTTAAATTTCAAGGGATTGGTTTGGTGAAGAAACAATGCAACATATGCTTCATTTGGAGAGAAAAAATCGTACTTCAATTTAGGACTCAAATCGGATAGAATCAAAATTATCGAATCTCAAATCTTAGCTTGCACCTCGGATTTTCTTTTTCTAAATTTAATTTTTTTAGAGATTTACTTAATTTAATTTAAATACTCTTGTTGTTTATTTCGTTTATTATTACTATTTTTCATTTAGGCTTTTAGTAACATTCTTCTATGTTAACTCAAAAATCAATTTGCATTTTATATTTTCAACTATACAATTTTCATCAAACATTTTCAAATGTTATAGTTTGCATATTTATTTTATCTTAATATTTTAATAGCACCATATCATTTACAATGAAATAAAATTAATATACAAATTTGATGTATTTGGATTTACATGTAACACATGTGAAAACTCATATACATTGCATGTGTAACTTAAGAGTTAAAGTTAAAAAAAAATATAATTCATTTAACAATCTTTATGTTTTTTTTTTTTTAATTATTTCTCAAAAAATATCATTTTAAGTAACATGTATAACACATGAAGATTCATGCAAATTAACGTGTAGTAAATTTATGTTCATTTTAATTGTATTAAAGTAATATGTTAAATGAATATCGTAACAACTTTTTACGTGATTATTTTAATAATTAAAAATACAATAAATAATTGCGATCGTTTAATCTAAACATCATATTTTTATCTTTTTCTGTCAATATAAAAAATTAAGTAAATTAATATGTGAAAGAAATGTCTTTTATTTTTAAATTTTTCATCATCAATAAAATATTCTCATAAAATCATTATAAAAGATGTCATTAGCATCCAAAAATTATTATTAACACCTATCTTAATTTATTTTGATAGATATAAGTTCGTGATACAACTTGAATTTAAGCAAATCAGAGAAACGTCTTCTTCAATAAGTTACGCAAATAAAGGAACTTGTATTCTCCTTGCTTTACAAGTCACCACTTCTTCAGTCTTCTCATATATTCTCTCACCCGAGTCTTTCACTTTTCGTTCCCTTTCCCTATAATTTCCATAAAAAAATCCAAGACGGAACGACCATGGACAAAGACGAAGTCTACCCTGTCCAAGAGCTACTCCAAGAAATCATGGCAGCCAAATCCCTAGACTCCGACCTCGATTTCGCATTCAACCTCCAAATGCAAGAAGCCATAACCGCCTCCCTCGCTCTCCACCCCTCGGCCTCACGCTCCCCGCCCCAAAACAACATCTTAGTCGAATACGACGATGAGAACGACGCAGCTTTTGACTACACTGCCCTACTACTTGAAGACGTAAACCGGCTCGAACAGGAACGCAGAGACCGCGAGCAAAGCGAAGCAGAAATGAGAAAGATGAAAGAAGATCTCGACCGTAGGATCCACGATCAAAAGTTCGCAAACGAAATCATGAGTATCCCCGAAAACGAGTGGCAAAATTATGGTGACAATTATCACAAACCGTACGGTGAGGGTTGTTCTTCTTACTCTGCTAATTTGGCAATGAACGAGAGCTTTAGATTGTATTTTAAAGGATTGGTGAGTGAAGAGAGGCTGAGGGATGTAAAAGTGATTGCGGCGAGTGTTGGTGTTGCTATTTGCGATGACAGAGACAATTTGATATGGGAAGTGAAGAAAGGATTAGAAGATGGTCTGGGGATGGGTGGTGAAAGGGCAGAGATGGAAGCTTTGGTTCAAGGGCTTGATGCAGCTTTGAGTTTGGATTTGAAAAGGGTGACATTCTTCTGTGATGATTTCATGGTCTACCATTATGTGAGTAATAACAATCCTTACCACAATATTAATAATAATAATGTAAATTTGACTGTTTCTTTTAATATTTTATCTATTTAAATTATATATATTTTTGAAAACTTGTAAACATTGGTGAATAAAAATTGTTAATTAATTAATTTAAAGAATTAATCAATTAATTGGATGAACAGTGCAACATGAAAATCATTCCTCGTTCCTCAATGGGGAAACTTGAATTGATGGTATTTGTTGATGATCTTGTATGTAAGATTTTTCCGTACAGAATTATAGATGATGGTAGATCTGCTACTTGGATGAGTAAGGAAAAGGACATGGAGATGAGAAGTTGAGAAAATAATTGAGAAATGCAACATAGCTAGATTAGTTTGGTGATGAGTGTGAAACATTATTAAGTGATTAAATAAGTTGGTTTTTGGCTCAATCAATTGTCTGTTCAAGTCTTTAGGATGCAAAGCATCAAACTTCCAGTTTAAATTACATATGAATATAGTTATATGTGATATGAGCTTTATGCATATGATGGTTGTGGCCAAAACAACTAATTGGAACCTCCTTGTTTTATTCGAGCAACATCTAAACAGTAAAGTGTTTTTTTGAGTTGCTGTAAGGTCCACACCCTGGAAATCTGTGAGAAATTACATTTCTTCAATAAAATTACTCAGCTTTTTTTATAAGGAAAAAATTATTCACAGCTTTCCAAGAGCATACTAAGGATCTGCTTATTTTACCTGTTATTGCCTGATGTTAGAAACTTAAATTTAATTCGTTTGATTTCAAATGAAACTGTTAACTACCATTGATCGGAAATGGGCCAACAATGTATAAGCTCATATACATTTAACATAAACTTTATACCATTTGAGCAGCTCCTTTGAATGTTCTTACCATTATTTTTTATGTCAAATTGTCAATGTAATCACAGTTTTTTTACCTTTAGTTTTTTTTGGGGGGATTATTGTTCTCTAAATGTTAAATGATTCATGTGGTTTTCCTTATTTTATCAGAGGATCTAGAAATTATTTTTTATAAAGCTAAATTTGTTATGTGTCCCTTTTTGTTAGTGTCTGACTGTCTGTACTTATAAAAAAACACTCGCAGTGTTTCATAATCTCTGTTTGGTGTAATTGGTATTTTCTCTTATGTAAAGGTGTTCAATACTTACAATGGTGACATTATATTTACGAATACAGGTTACAGGCAGACTAGAACCAAGACAGAGTAGCATCGCAACATTAGTCAATCAGGTGGCTCTTCTTCAAAGAAAATTTGCATATTGCCAGCCATCTCTTGTGGCACGTAATGATATCAAGTTTGCATTTAAATTTGCGAGAGATGCTATAGTTTCTCAGATCACATGGCCTGCAGAAGCCAGTGAAGGCAAGAGTTTGAAGGAGACTTGTGCAATATGTTTTGAAGATATTGATGTTGAGAAGATGTTTTCTGTTGACAGTTGCTATCATAGATATTGCTTTTCTTGTATGAAGCAGCATGTAGAAGTGAAATTGCTTGATGGGATGATGGCTAAGTGCCCGCATGAAGGCTGTAAATCGGAGGTGAATGTTGATAGTTGTGGAAAGTTTTTGGATCCTAAATTAGTGGAGATCTTGAGCCAACGCAATAAGGAAGCGTCTATCGCTGTTACAGAGAAAGTTTATTGCCCATATCCTAAGTGCTCGGCATTAATGTCAAAAAGTGAGGTTTTGGCACATACTAAGCTAGTATATGTTGGTGTGGAACAATCTGGAGCCAGAAAATGCATGAAATGCCACCACTTTTTCTGTATCAACTGCAAGATACCTTGGCATTATGACATGACTTGCTATGATTACAGTAGGTCAAATCCCCATACCAATGTAGGTGACGCAAAACTGAAGTCTCTTGCAAAAATGAAACGGTGGCGCGAGTGCATTAAATGCAACAATATGATTGAACTTGCTGAAGGTTGCTACCACATCACTTGCAGGTACATTGTCCTCTGTCCCTCTAATTAAATTATTAGTCATGTTCTTTTTATTGTTTGTGAAAGAAATGACAATTCAATGTTCAAAGCAAGATACCATCAAACGTGGCTTTAAAGCTAATATAAGAAGCAGCCCCCAGTGTTAGCTGAGTTGGGCAAAATAAGAGGAATCATGACGTAGAAGAGACTTCTTTCTTTATTACATCATGGTGACAAACAACTTGCTCGAGTCCTTTCCCTTAATAATATCTACAGATTGGTTGTTTTTAACATTGGTGTTGACCTGTTGATCCTCTCAAATTTACTTTTCTTGCTTAGTTGTACTCATATATGTTATGGTGATTGCTCAGTTGTTACTATCCTGAAACATCATCATGATCTACTCTAAGGTCAGTTGTTTATCTGAAATTTGCGGTCATTACATTGTGTTACACGTTTGCAATTGTTTTTACAGATGTGGATACGAGTTTTGCTACATTTGTGGAGCTGTGTGGGAAAACAAGAATCCAACATTTTCATGTCTTACATTGTGTTACTTGTTTGCAATTGTTTTTGCAGATGTGGATACGAGTTTTGCTACATTTGTGGAGCTGTGTGGGAAAACAAGAATCCAACATGTTCATGTCAAATCTGGGATGAACGTAACATAATACGAAGATGATCAAGAGAACCCTTACTATAAGTGGACAGATCCTCTTTCCATATCCTCCAGTCTTTTTCTGCCCTCCAAGAAATAGAAATTAGCGAAAAAGAAACAAAAAAAAAAAAAACTATGTTTCTTGATTATGCAAAGAAATGTTGTGGAAGGTGACTTAAGTTTTTGTTGCTAGTAAACAAGCTATGTGGATATGTTTGGGGGGAGCACTCTGTTGTGTGTTTGGTTAATATGTCGAAGGCTGAATTCAACGTTAGAGGAACATTTATATCATATTTGCTCATTTTTTTATGTTATTTAACTGACTCCTAAAAGCGTTTTCAAGTTTTATTTCCACTGCTGCTCAGTTTTCACATGCCTGGTTTATTCATGTGATGTTCAAGGATCAGCGTTGTGACTCATTTTTTTTTGCCATATTTGTTTTTGTCAACTTACTAAAATATCCTAGTATATGCTCTAGAGGTTGACTTGATAGAAGAGATTGGTACGAATTTGCTTACTAGATAAAACAAGTTAATCAAAACTTTTATTAGATAGGTCGATGTGGAGATTCGAGTGGACAGGTCACAAGGTTGTAAATGTTTTAGGCACATGAGCTGTTGTAACGTTTAAAATTTTCACTTATAAGATGGTGTAAATATATTTATTATGAAATCAGTTGTTTAAAAATTATTATTGATATACTTTGAGAAGCATATCAAATCCGAATCTTTTTATATAAAAAATTCAAAAGTAACACAAAACCAAATAATCCGTAGACGTTTATAAAAAAATGTTTAACAATCTTAATTTAATAATTTATGGGCCTGTTATGGCAATATTTTTATCAATATTTTAATTTTGGTTTTATCTTGAATATAAATAAATTTTGTACTTCTACAAAGATAAATAAAAAGATGAATAATTGCGTGTTCTTTTGTCATCGACTCATTGAGCTTGCAAAGCACTTAGGTGATATGTGATGCCATTAAGAATTACAAATTTACAATAATTGACAGAATATTAGTGTATTCAAATATTTGACTTTAAAAGAAAAAATAGATTGTTGAATCATCAGAAGCTACGTTAAAGCAAAATTTTAAATTATTGTGATTAAATTTTTTTGGTTAAATTAAGTTTAAAATCAATGTTTTAAACTCATATAAAATTTTATTGATAATTTTAAAATACTTTATTGATAATGTAAAATCTTTAAAATTATTAATAAAACTTTGAATGAATCTAAAATATTTGGTTGTCTAATAATGACATGACCATAGTTCATGTATCTCAGACCATTCCTAAGAATAGTTACTACTACTAGATGTCCTTTGCTTAATCCACTTTAATAATCACCTTCATTTTTTTGCCAACCCTTTTTTATGCTTCAATATTTTTTTTTTCATTCGAATTATAGTTGGGAGAAATTTATATGCAATTCTTTATTAAATTCTTTAAGTTTCATTTAAAATTTTATAACATTTTTCACAATAAAAAATTTAATGACCACAATCAATCATTTGACATTTATCAATATGAATTTTAAATCGATAAAAAAATAACATATTATGATAAATGTTAACACCAAATCTAAACTCTAACTTTTCCATAACCGAGTAATACGAATTTGTAGTTAAATTTTTGTGAATTTGATACATGATTCTTATTGAATGCTGAATTTTATTTTTATTCTTTCCAAATTGTTATTATTTTATGTGAATATAAGTTTTACCCTTTCTAATTATTGTGTGAATAATTGTAGTTATGCTGCATGCACAACCGATGACAATAGTGAAATAGGAATATAATTCCATCTTAACTATATTTCTATTTAGAATCACAATTCTATTTTACTTAGTTCAATTAATTAAACATGCTGCATGTACTATCATACTTGCACGTGTTAATATTGCTATTGCTATTTAGGTACAAATATCTTAACTTTCAAATGGTTTTAAAAGAACATGAGCAATTCAAATGTATAATAAAAAAGAAACGGTTTATAAAAAAAAATCAAAATTTGAATTTGTCTCATATGAAAAAGCTTCATAAGAATTTTATGAAACGCTATACAGGTTTTAACTCCACAATCGTTTAACCCATAACAATTTTAAAAACATTTTAAATTTTTTGACAATTAAAATTATAATTAATCCTAAATGTACTTTACTATGTTTTTGAGAGTTCTGAGGAGACAGGTATATAAAGGGTGGGGATAGGAGGGGAGCGAAAGGGAAGGTAGGCCCTAATCATAGAGCACAAAATGAAAAATAGATTAATGGCTTTGGATTTGGAAATTAAAGATTACTTAGATTATATGATTATTTTGTAATTATAATAATATTAAGGATAGTCTAAAATTTTACATTTTAGTAGCTTTAGGGTTTACCTGTGTGCTAAAATATCTTATTTTTGTAGTTAGCTAATGAATGAATTAAAAAAAAAATCAAATTATTAAATCCAACAATTTTGTGATGGAGGCTGTCAGAGCTGAAGAAGATGAAGAATTTTGAGAGATAGCATAAGAGAGAATAAAAATGAGGATGAAAATTTAATGTCTAGGTCTTTCAAACATATTAATGACGTATACAAGTAAGGTTTAAAAATCGTTTAATGTGATTTTTAAACATCGTCAAATTAAAAAAAACTCACATAAAATATTTAATGATCTTGAAATTTCCTATCGAAGAGATTAACAACAAGAATTATTGGTTGCAATTTCAGAAAATTATTTTGGAGATAAAATGATTTTTTTGGTTGATGATATATAGCAAACTAAGAGTAATTTGTTATTAAAATAGGCTTTATGGAAGAGTGGTCTGCAGGTACATTCATAGATGAGTTTGTTTGCATTAACGAGGGCTTTCAAAGTCTTTTCACTGCACATTTTTTGTGCTTTTTATAATTTGCTCAGGATATAAAAGAGAGAGTAAAAAATTATAAAATATCCTTTTCACGTTTGGTCAGACTGAAAGAGAAAAAAATTAATAAATTATTATTATAATATTATAAATATATTACTTTTTATAAAATTAAAATTATCAAAAAATATAAATTTAAAATTACACGACACATCACAATAACTCCTACTCATAAAAATACTTCCACACAAAGATAAAAGCACCGATCCCTGCATCTCCTTCCAATAACCTTAGCCCCAAAACACTGTTAATGGCACCAGAGAATTAAGGAGAGAAAAAAATTAATGATCAAGCGAGAAAGCGAAAAATAAAATAAAAACGGTCGGTGGCCAACCGTTACCAACACTAGTCATTCATACGGCAAACTTTTCACCTAATGATCGTCACTGCCACTTTCT
The DNA here is from genome assembly GCA_023935145.1 of Bretschneidera sinensis. Taxonomy (NCBI): domain Eukaryota; kingdom Viridiplantae; phylum Streptophyta; class Magnoliopsida; order Brassicales; family Akaniaceae; genus Bretschneidera; species Bretschneidera sinensis. The sequence continues at coordinate 51,773,618 of CM043700.1, forward strand.
CTCTCCCTGACATCACGTTATCACGTGGACCCGTTTCCACCGTCCATCTCCAACAACCTATTCCGGGAAATTCTTCCACACGGTCCAGGAAGAATTTATCCACTATTCCAGTGTCAGTCACAGTTAGTCCACAAATCCAACCGAATAGTGATTCACTGTGCTCCTGCTCCTTGAAAAAATTTTCCAACCCAAAATTAAAGAGCCATCAAAGGCCAAGAATGGCTAAATCAACTAATCAACTAATCAACCTATCCAGCTGTCCCAATCCAAAACCCATAAAGCCACGACGCCAACGCCACTATTCCTAACTAAAAACCTTTTTGGCTCTTACTTTCAACCTTTTTGCTTTTGGACACACATTCACATACAGATCTCAAAAAAAATTCTCATCCTTTCATTGAATTTTGCGTTACTCATTTTTCCACAAAATCCTGCACATTTTCCTCTCATTGTAAATTATTTTTGTTCTATTTTCAATGGATGGTCATGATCAAGGAGAGGAGTATGCAACCTACGCGTATGGGGATGCCGGTGTACGGTACGGCGGCGGAGCACAGTATAACAGGAATGCTAGTGAGAAAGAGAACTTGGGGTATCAAGTGAAGGAGTTTTTAAAAGCGGCGATGGAGATGAGCGTCGAGTTTGGGAGAGGGTGCAGGGATGTAGTGCGGCAGAGCCTAGGGAGAGAGGATTCGTACATTGTTAAGAAGTTCGGTAAGGATTCGTTCATTGGGAGAAGAGTTGGCGGGGCACGTGCCATGGTCTGCGGGAAATTGAGGTTGTTCAATGAGTACTTACCGGAGGATAAGGATCCGTTGCATGTTTGGTCGGTGATATTGCTTGTGTTTGTTGTTGCTCTTGGAGGTAATTTATCTTTGTTATTGGGTTTTCTATTCTAGGTTGTGTTTGTTTGGTAGGTGAGAAAATGAAAGAAGTGAATTGTTTTTGATTTTTGGATCATTGATATATTATGCTCTGTTTTGGTTGGTAATATTAGGGGCGAAATGAAATGAAATGAATGCTAAGGAGATTAAATTGAAATATGAGCTAATTTTACTATTTTTGTCTTGGTCCGGATATACATTAATACCTGTTTGGTTGATGAGAAAATGTGGGAAGTTGAAGAAATTCAGATTTTTAACTCTCTTTCCTTTTTCAGTTGTTCTATCTGGGCGGGAATTCTTGATTTCAACTGAGCATAGTCATACTACTTGGCCTATTTGTTGTTTTTTTCCTCCTATACCGGAATGGCATCAAGTTAAAGATCTAAAGTTCGCTTCTCCTTTATTTTCTTGACGATCAAACTTGAAACTGTTCGTGTCATAGTACATGTCATCTCACTATTTATTGCCATTTATCATGGGACGTGGTTGTCTCAAGTAAACACATAACATAGTAATAATTTATTTTCTGTTTTTTGTTGCTTGGTCTTTGGGAAACCAAATACAAGGCTGGAAGACGTCAGATCATTTGTTGATAACATCCAGTGACCATTTAGGATCAGCATAATTCTCACATTTGAATTCGTTGAGATTTTTTTTTCTTCTTTTAATCATATTTTGTGCTTATTTACGAGTCTTGGATGATATGGATATTAGACTACTACTACAATGGTAATTGTAACCAAATTCTAACTTCAACTTTGGGGGCTGTGGGAGGTTGCTTCTAGAAGTCTTAGTTTCAACGAGTTGAAATTTATATGTTCGAGATGTACTGCCACTTGTTATAGATAAGGGTCGCCAATATAGTGTCAACTGGCCATTTGTCCATGAATGGTATGGGAGGATCGATTTTGAATCTTTTGGCTGTGGTCCTGTGGAGAATTCTATTTCCCAGATCCTCGTATTAGACAGTTTTGCTGTTGTTTTCCGTTCTCAGTTTTGTACTGTTTGTTAAAATACTTTGCCTTTATTTGGATATTGACAGTCATGCCCATGTACTTTTTAATTTCTTCCCCGTTCTTTAGTTTGTAGAGAAGCTGCTAATTCGGATCCTTTAGTTTTAATTCCATGGATTTCATTCTTTTTAATGTGCTTCTGGCTGGATTAATTGTTTTTTATTTTATTTTTATAAGTTTGACTGGGGTTGACTGTTTTAGCTTTTAATTGGAAGTGCAAACACCTCAAATGGGAAAGGGGTGACAACTAGCCTTTCTGACGCCGGACAGCATAGCGATTATTCTGCAGGCTAGTCGAACAGATAGTTCACAGGGAGTAACACAAGAAAAACCCTAAAACAATACAGAGAAACTACTCTGATGCTTTATTTTAATTTATTCCAAAAATATAATAATGGTGATTACGAAAACCTAAAACCCTATTTGTAAGGTCGAAACAAAATAGTAAAATTAAATTAAGGCTGAAATTAAAATAATTAAAATAAAAAGTTTCCTAAAAAGTTTAAACTGCAAATTTGGAAGCCTAAACGTCGTTTTTTGGCTAAAATTTTGCCAAGCTAACCAGGTTTTGTTCGTTGGTCCGTTTCCAATTAGACTAGGGTCTTTCGGGCCTGATGTGAGCCCGTGGCCCGTTCTAGGTGATCTGCCAACTCTGCATCATCTGACTTGGATCCTCCTGCATCAGTCGCCCCAGGTTGGAAAGAACTCGTCCTCGAATTCACAATAGCCACATCGGAATCCCCAAAACAAAGACTCAAGTGTTTCACATTAAAGACCTCAGGCGGCAACCCAGGAGGAAGATCCTCTGGTATCAGGTCAGAAAACTCTGCTAATAGCGGCAAATCCACTCTGAAACCGAGATCTCCATAACGATCCTCCTGACCACGATGTTCCCCGAATCGAGCAAGATTGTAATACGGGTTTTCGAAACTGGAATCGGAATCGTGATCTTTCATCTCACGATCATCGAAATTCTGCGTCGTTAGACGCTGGGTTAACTTTGCAACCTGCCGCTGTAAATCCTCAATCATCGCATCCTGAACGTTTCGATCACGGCGTGAGGCTTCCTCGTTCGGAACCTGCCCGCGACGACCACGACCACGATCACCAGCCATGGAAACTGATGAAATCTCACCCCAGGAAGATGCTGAAGCTCTGATACTAACTGACGCCGGGCAGAATAGCGATTATTCTACAAGCTAGTCAAACAGATAGTTCACAGGGAGTAACACAAGAAAAACCCTAAAACAATACAGAGAAACTACTCTGATGCTTTATTTTAATTTATTCCAAAAATATAATAATGATGATTACGAAAACCTAAGACCCTATTTATAAGGTCGAAACAAAATAGAAAAATTAAATTAAGGCTGAAATTAAAATAACTAAAATAAAAAATTTCCTAAAAAGTTTAAACTGCAAATTTAGAGGCCTAAACGTCGTTTTTTGGCTAAAATTTTGCCAGGCTAACCAGGTTTTGTTCGTTGGCCCGTTTCCAATTAGACTAGGGTCTTTCGGGCCTGATGTGAGCCCGTGGCCCGTTCTAGGTGATCTGCCAACTCTGCATCATCTGACTTGGATCCTTCTGCATCACTTTCTAACTTCCTGTCCATGTAGCCTGTAGCTTACTTGAATTATGTGATTGCTATGGCATTTTTGCCATTTAAAGAATAGCATGAACTGGTTGTAAACTTACAATCTTGCGTTGACTTATAAGTCATGTATGATTTTAGCTGTCCCTATCTTGAGTTTCAAAAGCTTCTAGAGCAGTGTGACCTGCGCATTTCAAACGAACTCTAGTAAAGTCCACTAACAGAGCTCCTGAAACGTGGGAGTAGCCGGGAGGGTTTTATGACTACATTGTTCAGAATCTTAAGGAGAATGGATTTACCTACAAATCTATGAAATCACCAAAAGGGAGAAAGTATTTCAGTTACATGAGGAGGAAGTAAATGCTTGTTTCTTATGTAAGAATGGAAAATGAGTGTGCATAAAGTCCTGAGCTCCTGCATGCTGCACTAGTTGGCTTGGGATGCTGCTCACTGATATGGAGCATAAATGATTGTAGCTAACAAAGTCTAGTCCTATTTTGTTTCATTTTCATGTGCATGGATTTGAGATTGATTTCTATAGCATGATAAAGGGTATTTCAGTCCGCTTGCACCCTGCACTGGGATAAAAATGGTCTTTAAAATGGCCAAAGAGATGATTTTAACATATTTTCACTTTTCAATTCCAGTTGGTTAAACTTTTGTTTGTAAATAAAGTAACACTTTGTCCATACTACGGCATGCTGTCACCTTATTGTCCACAGTAGTATGTTCTCAAGCATTACCATGGTGTAACTTTGGAATTATTTACATTAGGAAGAAAAAGTTATAGAATTGATTTTATGTTAATTTTCTTTTTCTTTCTTCCTGTTTTCATTGAACATCGTATTGACACATTAATTTTATTTGCAGCCTTGAGTGTAAGTACTGAACATAATACTTCATCCCCATTGATGAAGAAAGTGTACATACATCCCCCTAGTGCTCATCGCATATTGCTTCTAGATGGTAGATATATGGCATACAGGGAGCAAGGTGTTCCAGCTGACAGAGCTAGATTTTCAATGATTGCTCCTCATTCTTTTCTTTCGTCCAGATTTGCAGGTCAGATAATCTCAGTGTTAAAAGCATAAAACAAACTAGAGTGATATTTGTTGGCACAATTATCAGATGCACATTTCTTTTTCCTTTTTTTGATATAATTTTTTTGATTCAGGAATACCTGGACTTAAGGTTTCACTTCTGGAGGAGTTTGGCATACGCTTGTTAACATATGATCTTCCAGGTTTTGGTGAGAGCGATCCTCATTCCAGCCGAAACCTTGAGTCATCAGCACTGGATATGTCATTCTTAGCAAATGCATTGGGCATCAATGACAAATTCTGGGTGGTGGGGTACTCAAGTGGAAGCCTGCATGCTTGGGCTGCTCTGAGATATATTCCTGATAGGATCGCAGGTACTAATGTCCCCCCTCCTGTTCTTGTTTATCTGCATTATCTTCTTTTCGTGATGTGAAAAGCTCTTTTGGTCAGCTTAGCTTTGGTGGAACCTCAATAGTCGACTATCTTCTCTTTGTACAAATATGGATTTCATTTATTTCTGAAAGCACAAGGATGATAATTTATTCTTAAGTGATTGGAAATAGTGAAATACTATGCATGTCTTGCTTTCTCAAAATTTTTAATTTTGTTTTGTCTTCCTCAACTAGTTTGCTTTTCACTTTAGGGTGCTAAGTTGCTAAATTGGTTCTAATTTTTTTTTCCCCCAGTTTGAAGCCTTCTTTTAGTAATATGAAGTGTAGCAAAGATGTGAAACTCTGTTTCTATTTCAATAATTGAACATAAAACTCCATAACTAGTTGCTCTTTAAGGAAGTGAACGAATTGCTGCATGAATGTTCCCTTTATAACCATTATCAATCTGCAATAGTCTGATGTATGACATTACATTACTTAAATTTATTTTATATTCACAAAGCTAAAAGATGCATTCTGCAGCAGATGACTCTTGTCAAGTTGTCCATGCGTTTAACTATTGTTTAATGTTTCTCGCATGCTAACATCAATAAATTTCTTGTTTTGTTTACCATGACCAACACATGCAGGTGCAGCCATGTTTGCTCCCATGGTCAATCCATATGAGTCATTAATGACTAAGGAAGAGAAATATGGAACCTGGGAGAAGTGGACAAGAAGAAGGAAATTTATCTTCTTTTTGGCTCGGAGGTTCCCTCGATTACTTGCTTACTTCTACCATAGAAGCTTTCTATCTGGAAAGCATGAGAAGATTGACAAGTGGCTCTCATTATCTTTAGGAAAGAGGGTGAGTTTTTAATCACCTACAACTGCTTAGGGTATACAAGTTATCGTCTTTTTCTTGTGGTTGCCAGTGTATATCTTTTCCAGATTTACTGGTCAGTTGGTTTAAGAATTTTGTTTGCAATTGTTTGCTATCAAGGTATTGAAAATTGTGGAGAATGTTGACTAGCAATGACGCTTTTATAGGCCCTATGCCACAATTGTGAAATCTTGGCATGTGCTTTGATGATGCAGTTTGGTCTCTGATTGCTTGTATTGGCAGGAATACCTTGGTATACTGAAGTATAGATGATGTAGACTTAAATTTAGGGAAATGAGGAGGCCAGCAAGATGTGGATTACTTGAAGGCTAAAAAAGATTGAGGAAGATGTGAGTGGATATTGATGGAGCTGGTGGAAGCTCCTGACGGTTAATGGTGAAAAAGGATGCAATTTGATCCCATCCAGTTGGAGAAAAGTATTTATATCAAATTTTGATGAATGAGATCTTAAATTCTGCTTGTGGATTATGGATTATTTTATTTGTAAAGTCTAAGAAGGTAGTTATGTGCTACAATTAGTAGTTTAAGTGATGGTTAACAAACAATCATTTGAACTTTTCTTCTCTGAACTTAGAAAGCTAGTTGACCCTATAACAATTATCAGGTTCTCAATTCTCAAAGTTTGTCAAAGCCTCTTGTCCATACTTTATATCCAAACTTAATGAAGGAAATTTTCTCAGTTCTGGACCTAGGATATAAAATAGTATATCCATTAGAAAGTGATTGACCATATAGTTATATTATCTATTCTAATTAGTTTTAAGTCTTGTATAAAACCCCCTGGTTTTGTAATGTGGCTTCTAATTGAATATGTTGCTCGTCTTTCCAGGATAAAGCTTTGATTGAAGACCCTATCTATGAAGAATTCTGGCAGAGGGATGTTGAGGAATCAATTCGGCAGGGAAATGTGAAACCATTTGTAGAGGAAGCTGTGCTGCAGGTCTCGAATTGGGGTTTCAGCCTTGCAGACATCAAGTTGCAAAAGAAAAGGAGAGGGAGAGGCATCCTCAATTTGTTGAAGTCCTTGCTTAGTGGATCGCAGGTGGAATATACTGGATTCCTTGGCCCCATACATATATGGCAGGTTAGTAAAATTTCTATTCCCCTATCTATGTTACTGTTGGCTGCTTCAAACTTACTGTTGTGCTAATTAAAAGATAACCTGGCTAACCTTCCTTGATCATGTTAAATATCTACTTATCCATAACTCTAGACATCTTCTATGTTACTTATGATGGGCTTATTAACTATTTACTCTAGGATTCTAATGACACTTTGGTTCATAGGTAAAAAGACCAAAGCTGAGGCTCTAGACCTTGTGGTCTCAGGTTCGACTCCCACCGATGTGTGGGCTGTTTGTCCAATTATGTTTTGATTATTTCTCCCACTTTAGGTGGGTGTTATAATAATATTGCAAGCTGGATTATGTAATGGTAATGTGAGCTTATATTGTAATCAAATCAATCAATGTACTTGCATATAAAATGGCTTCAATAAAAAAAAGGCTCTTTACTCTAGGATCGTGGAGTAGTGCTATCCACTCCGGGTACCTCTACTCATACCCCTAAATCATTCCAGAAAGTTCACTAGTAATTGCAAGGAAGTTCACTGGTAACTTGCAGTGGCAGAATAGTCTTTTAACCAATTTTCTGCCACATGTCAATTGTTGGGGTTGGATGGCTAAAATGGGAGGCTAGAGTGCGAGTACCAATATCTTTATCGAGGATCATGCAGATTAGAATGATTGCTGGTGATAGTGGTTTCTGCCTAAAAAAATTTGGAAATTAATGTCAACATTTGAAATCAAATCAAATAGAAACCTTGTACACTGTATATTTTAGAAGTAAAAATCCGCAAATACAATGTCAATTGAAATTCTTCTCTCTCTCTCTCTCTCGACTTTGTTAAAGCAAGGAAAATTTTGCTGATAGAATGATGTATCTCTGTGGACATGGCTTCGAAAGATTGCTAGTGATAGTGGTTTCTGCCTGAAATTTTTTGGAAATTAATGTCAAGATTGGAAATCAAATCAAATAGAAACATTGGACACTGTATATTTTTGAAGTAAAAATCAACCAATTCAATGTCAATTGAAAATCTTCTTCTCTCTCTCTTGGAATTTTAAAATTGCAATTCTATGCAGGGAATGGATGATAGTGTGGTCCCACCATCAATGACTGATTTTGTGCACCGGGTTCTACCAGGAGCTGCAGTGCATAAGCTCCCATATGAGGGCCATTTCACTTATTTCTATTTCTGTGATGAATGCCATAGACAGATATTCACTACACTTTTTGGAACCCCTCAAGGTCCCCTCAACAATACCATAGAAGTAGATCAAATTCCATTTGAAGGTGATACAGAAGAACAGGAAGAGATAACACTTCATAATTTTACCACGATGTGAATTTTCGGTTTTCTACTATACATAAGAGAGTTACGATGTATATACCATAGGCTTGCTCTGCTACTCAAGGAGCAAAAAAGAAAGCTGGAAAATAATGTAATTTTGTGTTTTAGGTGGTTAATGCATAGATGGGGTATGCTTGGAAACTTTTCCAAGAGATATCGGCCAAAGTAGAAATATACAACAAAAGAAATTTGTTCTGTTTCCTAATTGTTCAACCAAAGTTAATATTAGTCTGTATGGTCATCTTCTTTCTTGTGATGCTGTTAGTACTCATTGCAGGGTTTATAAACATTTTCTTCTTTTAAGGTTCCACGTTTTGAATACCTATTCTAGATGCTCAGAATCAAACAAATCATTAGGATGAAAATGAAAAAGATGTAAAAAAAAAAGAAAAAACATGAAAGAAGATGAATGAAGAATTCCTTCTCGGTTTCCAGTTGCAATCACCCACCAGAAAAGGACTTTGTAAAATATCTTTGAAGGTGGCTTCATTTGTTTACTCTTCCTTTTATGTCTTTTGATTCTTTCCTAAAAAAAACTATCCCCGTTATTTTAATTATCATCAGAAAAAAGACTGAGCAAGCAAAAAAAATGTCGAAGTAGTAATAATTTGAAGGATCAACAGAAAAATGAAACTAGAAAATCAGATGCAACTTATTGTCAAACAGTTCTGTTTCTCTGCAGCCGTGGACCTCTTCTTCCATCAACTCGGCCAAGCATGCCTAAACCATTATTACCATTGCTCCAAATACTATCTTCAATATTTTCATTAGCCGCCCTCGGACCTTGGCGGCAAGAATCCTCCTCAGAGGACAACCTAACGAGCCATGTAAGGTCACAAACTTTGGTCTTGTATAGAAATATGATTGTTACTGAAGCAAGAAGCTGAATGATCCAAGGAGCAGTGGCTAGGATTGCACCAAAAATTGCAAAGATCTCAACACATAGAAGACTTTGGGTGTTGGCAGTGGCAAGGCGGTAGATGAATATCCCAGTGATAGTGATCCCGAGAGAGAGGATGAAGATTGACCGGAGGCGGAAGCCTCGGGGGTTGGATTTTCGGGGCTGCATTAATTTCATGGAAAGGTTAAAGGAAGGGGGAGTGGTGTTGGATTTATGAGGTTGAGGTGTGCGTGAGAAATGGGAGGAAAAAGTTCAGAAGTTAGTTTTGGTGCAGATAGGATTAGTAGTTCAAACCTGATTCTCTTTTTCATTTGAAAATTGAAATAGAGTTAAGTTTATTGAATGCCACATCATCAAAGGAAGAATATTCAAATTTAAATTTGTCATTGTGATATTTAATCTTACTATAAACTTGACATCAAATTCAATTCTTAAATGAAGATGATTATGATCCTATTACTAATAAACTTTTACTTTAAATACTACCTATGTTTATCTTTGTCCACTTTTTTCCTTTTTTTGTTTGTAATATCTTCGTAAAATTGGTGATAAGAACGTTATTAGAAAAAAAAGTAAAAATGAAAAAACTAATGTTGTTAAAAAGTGAGTAATTTTTATTTTGTTAATTATATTGACGGTAGGGAGATCAAACTCGAGTCTCTTATATAAAATATATGAAAGTGACCATTCTTTACTTTTAATTAATACTTGTCTAATTCTTTGATTTTTCATTATAGTTGCAAAATAACGTTATAATAATTGATGAGATTTTTTTAATATTAATTAAAAAAACAATATAAAAATAATCAAATATAGTGTTATTATTTTTATTAGAACAAATAATTATAAAATTATAAATTATTTTTTTCAAATCAATTAAAAGTTTTTCACAATTAAAAAGTTTTTTTAATATTATATTAAAAAAATTTATTTTTTAAATCATGTTAAGAACGTGTAAATTGTTAAAAAAAATGTTAAAGTAAAATAAAAATGAAAAATAAAAATATTGTTGAAGAAAACATTTTCCATTACCTAAAAAGTTTTTATTTCCAAATCCAAACTCTCTGTTATGTCTAAATCTCGGCTGCTCACCCTCAATGACGATCAGCCGCCGGTTCTATCATTCTCACGGACCTATTAAAAAAACATTTTCCATTACCTAAAAGTTTTTATTTCCAAATCCAAACTTTTGTCTTGTTGAGTTATTTTTTTATGAGTTGAACTTAATATCTATTATTAGAGTGTTTTAGTTGAACTCACATTAATTAATTCGGTAACCAATTGTTAATACTAAACTATCATAATTATTTTTACCACCAAAATTTTAATAACCGGAACATATTTTTCTAATCGTTACGGATATATTTTGATATAACATTTCATAATATATTTTTTTCAATAGTACCGAATTACAACTATTTTGTTTTGGTAATCAAAATTTTTTTTTGATCGATTTGGATTTAATTATGATTAGTTGCACCTTTAGTGATGATTTTGAAAAGTTTTATTGATAACATCAATATAAATATGGAACTCAAAAATTAACATTATTAATAAAATTCTTTAAAATTATCAATAAAGTTTTCAGTTATCTAAACTCAATAGTTTAAAGCAGAATCAACCAAGAACAAATTGAACTGTACATTTACAATTTAAGACAAAAATACTTGATTAAACCGGATCTAAAACATTATTTCAAAACATTATTGATAATTTTATGAAACTTCATTAATAATATCAATATAAATATAAACTCAAAAAATAAAAATAATATTATCAATAAATTTTTTAAAATTACTAATAAAATTTTTAATCAGTCTACAACCAATCTAATCAAGAAATACTCCAATTCGCGGTTCAGCTCACGTTATAACGTGGGACTTAATTTAACACGCGCTTTGAAGCAAACTAATACAGTGCACCCGCGACACACCTTAACCCTCACCTCCCGTTAACCCGGTCATTTATCATTTTCTCCTATTCGCTGCTATATGTCAGTTACTGATGCACACGCAGGCAGTGCACGCTCTAGAGGGCGCTGTGTGGTCAATCTCTCTCTCTTATCAGTACCATAAAGGCAATACAAACATGAAAAATATTGAATGTCGGTTTCTCAGAGAATCTTCTGCGCGTTAACTCTCAGCCTTCCTCTCCTTCATTATTCTTCATCACCGTCAACCTTGAAAACTAGAACCTTCTTTTTGGTTCGCTGCTTTCCTCGCTACATAATCCTAGCTCGCTCTCTTAGTTTCACTTCCTCCATTTCGATTTCTCCTTCAATGATGCCTCAAAATCAGGTACAAAAATTATTTCCATTTTATGCAAACTATTGATTGTTTTATAGTAGTGTTGACTTGTTGCATTTGCAATGATTGGAGTTCTGATCCTCTTTGAGAATATGATGATCATTGATAAGTTCCTTTTTAATTCAATATTTCTTTGCTTTTATGGAATTAGTCGCCTTTTCCTTTTCCTTTTCTTGTTTATTATGTATAGATGCTTGTTATTATTGCTCGGTGTTATTTAAGTTATGGTTACCTGTATTTAATGCTATTGAACTTTCTTTTGAACCTTCTGTTCCTATCCTGGTGTTAATCTTTTTTTTTTTTTTTTTTTTGACAAGCTGGTGTTAATATTTCAGAATCTAACAATATTGGCGTTTCTACTTTCTGTTTGATTCAAGTGTATGGATTCTGTGAATGAATTGCTTGATTTTGAAGGATTATTTTTTTAAAAAATAAAAAATAATGATCAGTCAAAATAGTTTCATGTTACATTGGCTAAGTAATGTAATTATTAGTTATATGCTGACATTGCCTTAATAATGAGTTAAGTATTTGGTGCTTTCAGTACTAACTTAGGTTGATTTTGTGAAGTATATATCTTTTGGTCTAAAAGTTGAGATGCAATCAAATTTTGGATTTGAGTTGCTACTTTATATTGGTTGGCACTCATTTACTTAATCTTTTTGGCGCTTGAATTCTTAAGTCCTTTTTCTGCTTTCTTCCTTATTGAAGTGGAAACACGCTGCAATTTTCTTAGGCAGTCATGGTTGGATCGAATTTTGAATTAATAAATCAAAATATGAGCTTTCCCACCTTTTTTGGTGATTGTAGGGAAGGGGTAATCACAGAGAACAAAAATGGAAAGCGAAGCCAAGAACTGACAGGTGTCTTCAACCAATGAGGGTGCACCAGCAGCTGTTGCTGAGGCAGTCATTAATCGACTTGGTGGCATAAGTATTGCTGAAACAGATGGGCAAAATCATGTTGCCCTTCCATCCATACAATTTGGGAGTGTCCAATTGGCAAACCTTGGTCCTGTGCAAGGTCAAAAAGCTCTATGGAAGCCCCAGTTGTATGGAACAGTGAGTGGAGCCCCAGCTGCGGAAGCTGAAAATGTATATGTTGATAAAACGTCTGCTGAAATACAGGGAAGTGCATCTAAAACCGCAGCAGCCCAAAAAAGCAATGTTAATTTGAGTAAAATATTTAGGGATAATCTGTTGGAAAATTTTAATGTGGACAACTCAACATCTTCGTTTGCCCAAATTCGAGCAACTTTCTATCCTAAATTCGAAAATGAGAAGACTGATCAGGAGGTATTTTTTTTCTGCTTCCATTCTCTCAGTGTGCCTAGTTGATTCTTTTCACGTTTCATTGTGAATTTGCTCATATTTTGAGCTATGACATTATTATGCACTTGAAGCAAGATTTCCTGATTGATTTTTCATTTTCATCTCTCTCTCTCCCCTCTTTGGTTTAATTATTTCTCATCTGGCCAAAGCAGCATAAACTAGAAATATGAGCTAATGATGTGTCGAATTGTGTAATGCTTCACTATCAGACTGACTTATTTTCCTAATGAGTGTTTATTTTTAATTATTGTTTTAATTTCTTCAGATTAGGACAAGGATGATAGAGATGGTATCTAAAGGCCTAGCCACCTTGGTGGTATGGGGTATGCGCATATGTGCAGCCCATGTGTAGATATGCAATTTTTCTAGTTGTTTGATGGTGTATTATGAATGAGAATGGCAATAAACTTCCTTGTAGGTTTCTCTTAAGCACTCTGGCTCTCTTTTTATGTATGCGGGTCACGAAGGTGGAGCATATGCCAAAAACAGCCTTGGGAATATGTATGCTTATATTATTTCATGCTTTTTAATTTTTTTGTAGTTGTTTATGAGAATGTTGTTTCCAACTTTTCCGCTGAACGCCCACCTTGGCCTATTAGTAGTTTTAATGTAACTGGTGGGCAAGCCACATGCAGTATACTTGACTCAAAACATCCTTCATGGATGATTGATTTGTATATATTGTATAAATGAATATAACATGATATTTACAATGTAAGAAAGAGAAAGTACTATAAGCTATGCTCTGAGATAAATATCATATCATATGTCAGATCCTGTTGTGTAACCAGTGTTTTTCTCATTCATTCATTCTTTTTTTTTTTCTTCTTCTTTTTCTTCTGTGTGTGTGTGTGTGTTTGGGGTTTTTGTTCAGATACACTGCTGTTGGTGTTTTTGTTCTTGGACGGATGTTTTGTGAGGCCTGGGGAACTAAAGCTTTAGAAAAACAAGCAGAGTTCAATGATTTTCTTGTGGTAAACTTATGACAAGAACTATGGGAAAATATAAAGTTCTAAACAAATTCTCAGAAGCATCATTATAACTCACTTCACTCATATTTCATTGTGTATGTTAAATCTGATTTTGCATTTTCATTGGGATCTTAACAAAAGTTCCTTGGAAAAATTTTGTGATTGTTTTACTTGGTTGAATGTTTCGCAAATGTTAATGCAATAATCAAAACTGTGAACAGTTTTTAATGACGACATTAGTCTCTGATCAATGTGAAGGGAAATCTTAAGTTGGTAAGGCAGTTCCACCTCACTTGAAATAGAATTCTAATGATATATTTGATTTGTTCCCCAGTAAAGCTTCCATATGCCATAGGTCCCCCCTTGGCCCTCTGTATGGGTATTATTTGACTTTTCTCTGTTAAGTTTATAGTTTACTACTACTGACAAATGTTCCTGGTATGTGTCTGTGCATCTGCTTGGTGGTGCTACTTTATATGCACAAATGCTTGTGTATGGTAGTATAGTACGTGTACGTGCATTTAGTCATCATTGTTATGTATCTTATATTTGTATGTACTTCTGCTGACTACTTTACACAATCCATGGCATACTACCAATGTGTATATGACTTTCATTTTTTATTAGCTTTATTATGACACTCAAGAGACAATATGATTGCTAATCTTTCTTCCAGAGGAACCGCATGTGCATATCAATGGAATTGGTAACTGCTGTTCTCGGAGATCATGGACAGCGGCCCCAAGAAGATTATGGTTGAGTGTTTCTTTCTCCGTGCTCAGTAATATTTATAGCTATACTTTTTTATGTCAATTTGTGTGAATTCATGGGTGGCACTCCCTTGGTGCCCTTTTATACTATTCTTTTACTTATAAAAAAAAATGCCTTATAAGGCTTGTTAATTTTGATACTTAGGTTAGTCAAAATTTTGAAATTCACTTTTTGAGTAGTAACTATTATGTTCCGGAAATATTGGCAATATTTCTATCGTGATATTTACTTTAAAATATAAGGCTTTTTTTAATCATATTGTTTCTTTTTCACTGTGTTGTGCTGCTATATGTATATTTCATATACATTTTTTAAATTTAAGATTTTTTTTTTGTTTGATATATATAGTTCTATTTGCACAAGTTTGTCCTCAATCTGGAACTAATTGAATGCAGTTAGAGTTGGTCGATGTGAAAAACCATTCCTTCTGTTATTTATGTAGACTGTAAATATGTGAGGTATAACACTGTTGGTAATTTGAGCTCGGGTGACAAGGGGAACTTTGTAGTTGCTTAGTTGACTTCCAGTGACCATGTTGTAGACTTGAGTATATATGGTCACAATGTTGCTCTGTTTTGAGGCACACACGTTTTTATCTTCTCTGGCATTGGCCCCTTTTGCTGATGTCAGTATGGGCTACTGCAGTCAGTGCATTTTTGTTTTGTTCAACTCTCAGCAAGCTGTGGTGGTTTTAAATGAATGTCTTGTCAGCTTCACGCAAATTTGTTTTTAATGGGATCTATTTAATCATTTCTTGTCATAAAATGAATATTTAGGACTTCAAAGAGTCTCAATCGCAACAAATGCATTTAATACACAAATGAAGGACAGAAATTCCTTGCAACAGATTGGTGTGCATGATATAGTCATTATATTTTAATCCAACTTTTTTCGGGCCATGTAATAATGCTCCATCATGAAATTTTGTTTGGAAGTATAGTTACTAATGAATACCCTTTTTACAAGACAGCTTTTAGTTTTCAAATAAATGTCATTTTTCCTTTCGGGGCTCATCATATGGGAATTTGATAAGTGATATGATGGCCATCTTTGTGATTTTTTTTTTTTTATAAATATTTTAGGTTGCTAAATGTGTGGCATCTTGATATTGAAATTGATTCTCTTCCCCCGGCCCCCGCACTGGGTTAATTCTGGTCTTTCCTGTGTGAGACTCTACCTGACTGTTATATCTAGATTTGCTTTTACATTGTCTCAGATGGGTTCTTTTTTGCAGCTTACTTAATATATCTCAGCTTTAATGCATGTTCTTGATTGGCATTTTTTTTTTTGTATTTTCAATTTTACCATAATAAGATAATCTCATTTGATATTCTTAATCCTCTTTTTGCATCTTGATACCCCAATGCTTAGATGCTTTCTTGCTTCATGCAGTCGTAGTGACAGCAGTCACAGAGTTCGGTAACGGAAAGCCAAAGTTCTACTCAACTCCTGAAATAATTGCTTTTTGTTGGAAATGGCGCCTACCAACTAATCATGTGTGGTTGTTCTCAACAAGGTGATGATCTAGCATTTGTTATATGTTCAACGAATGGTTTTTAATGGATTCTTTTGTGGTGCTCACGTTGAGGATTGGACACTCGCGTTTAAGCTCCTATTGTTCTATTTTAACTGCAACTTCTTTTATATAGGCACTTTTAAATTGAATGCTTGGATGGTTAAGTAATGAGAAGTTTCCAACTTAATTTTGACAGTTCTAATATGTTCTTACTAACCCAACTAATAAATAATTGTTAATTACATGCCTCAAAATTATTTTCTTTTTGGCTGACGTATTGGGTATGCCTGCATACAACAATCTAAAACTAAAGGATCGCTGCTGTAATTTCCGCCTGGATGCATTTAAAGTCTATTTCCCTAGTTATTTGGGTTCTCTTCTATGTTTTCCATGAGGGTCTATAAAAAAGTTTGCCTACTTGTTTCTTTTGGTTCAATGTTGCTTATAGTTTTTTGTTCTTGCATTTTCTTTAGCTGATAAGTGAGTTGTTAATGTCTCTTGTTGAAAGTTTAAGCATTCTTTATGGTTATTTCCAACACTAGCTGTTTTGTACTCTCCAGTGATTTCTTTTATCTGAGGTTATCTGTCAATTTTTTGCTTTCATAAAAAAAATTAAATGCTCCTGCTCGGTGTTTAACATTCTTTGTGAGGACAAATACTCTAGTTGAAGCTTTCGGTGTAAAGACGATAAAACCTTTAAATTTGGTTTCTGATTAATCTTCTGTATAAATGAAGGAAATCGGTGACTTCATTTTTTGCCGCTTATGACGCGCTTTGTGAAGAAGGAACAGCAACTCCAGTATGCAGGGCTCTTGATGAAGTTGCAGATATATCTGTACCAGGTAAAGTTTTCAAGTCTGATGTGTTTCAGTCAATTGTGCTGATTTGTTTTTGCTAGTCACCAAGCCGTAGATCACTTCCAACCAAAACAAGATTTTGAAACAAAAAGTTAAACGATGGCTGCTACAGATGATACATACTGTGTCCAGTCCACTTAGCAGATATGTTGCTGCATCTTCTTGCCATTGACTTCACCATTTATGTTAAATTTGCATTAACCATTAATACATACTAAGTGTTAGTCTTTATTAGAAATTAGTTATTCAAGAATGTTTTCATCTCTCTATGTATGTGCGTATGTATTTACACTTGCATGCATGTGTGCTTTTAATCCTCAACATTTAGGGTCAGCATTACATTTGGTAGTGTTCTTCAGTTGAATTTGTTATGAGGTCTGCTAAGTATTAAATCAAGTTTGTATGAAATATGCAGGTTCAAAGGATCATATACAGGTGCAAGGTGAAATATTGGAGGGTCTTGTGGCTCATATTGTAATTCACGAGAGCACAAAACATATGGAGGAAGTCTTGAGAGATTATCCTTCCCCACCAGCTGACGGAGGTATATTTTCTTGTAGATATTCTGTTAAGATTAGTGGTTTCAATTTGGGATGTCCTTTGGTTGACTTCTCTAATGTTTCAAGGTTGAATGGTTTTAATTTTGCATTCTACATATAAAAAATTGGTACTTGGAGTCATTTTGCTTGTCTCTTGGATCAAAATTTCTGTTATGTGAGCTTTTTTCAATGGTGTTTCCTCTTTGAGCCATGTCTGGAATATTTTGTGAGTGATAGGTGCATGTTTTAGGTAGTTCAAATCTTCTATGAAGAAGAGAGAGAATTTGAGTGGAAAAATGAAGGTTGAATCTCTCTCTCTCTCTCTCTCTCATGAAAAATATGAGACATTTTTATACATGCTTGTAGATTTTGTAGATTTCCTTCATTGTATTTAGCCTTTGGCTTTTTGGTGCACCTTCTTGGTGCTTTTTAATAAATTTTTGCTTTATAAAAAAACATTTTTATACATGCAGTGGAAGCAAATCTATGTAGTGTTAAATCTGCTATTTATTTTCTGGGCCTTGTATGCATCTTTAAATTTAACTTCATTCTTGAGTTTTGGTATTCCACCTAACTTTATTCTTTAGTTTTGGTATTCCACCTAATTTTGTTTTGTGCTTTAGCTAACCTTGATTTGGGACCAAGCCTAATGGAAATCTGTGCTGCAAATAGGTCAGATGAAAAACAGGTGATATGGAGTTCCTTTTAAGATGAGATAATTAATTTGTACATTGACTAAAAATAAGATCAGTAAAAAATTGAATTGACTTACATATCCTTTTCTTTTTGGGTGGTTGAAAACCGTACTGCAGCAAATAAAAGCACTTCTTCAGAGTATTGGTCCTGCTTTCTGCCCTGACCATTCAGACTGGTTTGGTAACGAAACTACTGATTCCCATTCGTGAAATGCAGACAGATCTGTTCTTTCAAAAATTTTGCAAGCTCATCCTGTTGATTTTTCAACTACCAAGTTGCAGGTTAGGCGATTCTGTAATCTCATTTCCTCCCTACAATTGAGATTTATTAATATATTTTCCTAATATTTAGTATATTGTAAGCTTTATCTATTTGTCAGTATATGTTGGCATTTGTTTAGAGGATGAATTGCTTCATCTCTGCTTCTTACCAGTTTCTTTGTTGCTTGATCTTTGCAGCTATAATTATTTTAGTATCTGCGTTTATGGTCATTATTGCCTTATAATTTTCCTGTGAACACAAAATCCTGAGGTAGTTTTAGATGTCATTGATGGCATTTGAGTGCATTAAAACAATCTATTAAAAAGACCTACTATATTGGCAAGGGTGTGCACAGGATGCATTAGTATAATCTTGTTGCTTGGGGCATATTAGCATTAAGAAGGCATAGGATCCAAAAAATCTAAAGAAGTAGAATGAGTGAAAAAACAGCTTTAGTTTCAAAAAGGCCAGATTCAATATCATGCAAATGGCAATTCAAAACATTCAAAGGCTCATTTGGCTAGATGGGAGGATAGTCCGGATAAAGGTTTTGAGGTGAAATCTTTTTATAAGATTCTTCTTAGTAGGAATCCGGTAGATGACTCGCCTAACTTCCCTTGGAAAGCAATTTGGTGCCCGAGAGCACTTTTGTGGGAAGCCGTGCGGAGGAAGATTCGTACTATTGACAATCTTCCAAAGAAGGGGGAAAGGTTTTGTCAATAGATGCTACATTTGCAAAAGATGTGCTTCATCTCTTGTTGGAGTGGTCTTTGGCTAGAAGCTTGTGGGAAGTGCCTCATAAAGTCTTGGGTATTTCTTGGGTGGTTGCCGGTTCTGTGAGAGATAAAGTGTGGGCTTGTAGTGGTTTTTGTGCTTCTAAGGATCTTAAAAAGGTGTACTAGTTGATCCCCCTTTGTATTTGTTGGATCATTTGGTATGAGAGGAATCGAAGATCATCAAAAAGTCTATAGAAGTAATTAGAGATCCATGGTTCAATACCTTATTTTTTGGTTTAAATGGAAATTTTTTGTAAACAATGAAGATCTTTTACATTTTGTGGAGTTTCTATCTTTTAGATAGTTTTTGTACATGAGTCTTTTTAATACAAATTTTACTTATAAAAAAAAGGCTCATTTGTTTCTCCCAAATGCTCTATTTTGTGGGTGCCAGCTAGCTTAATTGGTAAAGTCGACAAGAGACCTAGGATTGAATCTCGCTCACACCATGGATTGGGGGATAAGGTAAGAGGTGGGCTACCTATCGTTGTCTAGCTTATAGGCCCAATGGGCCTCCTATAGATTAAAAAATGCTCTATTTCTAACATAATGATGCTCTTTCATGTGTCATTGTCTCCAGTTTGGTGATTCATTGTCTATCATCCACTTCACTCTTGAAGCACCAACTAGGTATAATAAATTAATAATGCCTTTTCAAATCAAATCATTAATGGTGAGAATTCTCTGTATTGCTGCTATCAAACACTTCAAAAGAAAATGTTGAGGGCACTCAGAATACCAGATTTCCTTCGAAGGAAACTCATCATTATCATTCATAATTGCTGTTGCTGCAGCTAATCTATTGTTAATGTTAAGATTTGAACCTGGGACTTACCAAGACTGAACCCTGCCCTCTACTGCCTGGCTTTTATCCAGGGCAGGAAACTTAATAGTACTTCAACTTATTTCTGTTCCTGCAGTCCTGACTCATGCCATGTATCCTATGTAAAAGATCAGCTAAAACTATATAACAAGCCCATTTTTATCTCCTGCACCACTCTAATAAACATTGGAGTCCCATGTAAAGAAGCGTCACTCCACCCCCCCACCTCACGGTGATATAGCTTGTCACTTTTACTTATTTTTATAGCGTAAAAGTTTCTGCATTAGTGAATTATGTGGCTTCTTTTCTTGAACTTATCTAGTGTTTTATGTTTCTTTTGTGATTCAGGCTTTTCATTTTCCAATGATATTGTGTTTCTTTATTGAACCAGGAAATGATACATTTGATGAGAGAAAAACCTTTCCCGTTGCCTTTAAATGTTATCACAATTTCCACAAAGTAGAATGTGTATCGAATGACAACCTTTCTTACAAAATGGTTGTTCATGTCCACAGTGACTCCACTTTTCGGGGGTATCAGAAAGAGATGAGGTTCTACTCGAACTTTTTTTTTATTACAAATATTTTCAGGTAACTCTTGTTAAATGTTACTTGTCCTTTGCGCTAATAGAAAAAACTTGGTATGTTTTAGGTACAAGCCTGGATTGTGGCCTTTATATCGTAGTAAAGTTAATTCATCCTGTACATCTGAGCAATTTCACTTTAGAGTGCATTTGGATTTTTAGCCTAACAGCTCAATTTTATATTTTTTTCCCTTGCGGACATTGTTTAATAGGTGACTGCCGTTAATCAATTCTTTGCTAGTGTTTGATCATTGAATTTCAATAATGTGCCAAGAGATATGAAACAGATGAATGATCCAGAAAGTTATACTACTGTATTATCTGTTGACACTTTTATTTCATTATTATTATGGACCTGGATTAGGTTTCAGAGAACAAGAGGAATGCTCTAGCATATCTGACTATGAGAAAAATGTATTTTGTGCTGAATGGTTTAGGGAATATCACAATAAGATTATGATATTGAAGAGAATCATTCTACTACAATATGTATACTTCAACTCAGCTGTGTTGATATCCAAACTGGTTGGTGTAAGCTACATGAATTCTTCTACTCTTATCCATCATAATAGGCAAATCTATTTCACTACTTAAGCCATCAGCTGAGTGATAAGTTACTAGTAAACTACACGATTCCAATAGCTGTAGAGATAAACATCTGAGCTAGAAGTTGGTGAGTTCAATGTCACCATTTTTATTGTTTATTATTCGATACTCTCATCTTTATTTACTACAACCAGCTTGTTGTTTTGCTTCTTAGTCACTTGTAGTTGCCAGCTACTTTCCATGCCAGCTGTAGTGGAATAGGTAATAGAAACAGATAGAGAAAAGGAAAAGGATGGTTGGATGGAAATAAGACATGTATGTACATAATGGAGAGATCTTTTTAATGGTATACAGGAAAGCCGAATTCATCCCAAATGATGAAATAGGAGGCTTGAACTTGATGGAGGCACATGCCAAAACTGTTTAAACTTCCAAGCGTTGTAGATTTGAAGTAATTGGGGTTGTGATAGCAAAGACGATTCAGCCTAGTGAAGTGAAGAATTCAGTGTTACCTGAAGAACTTTCTAATGATCATCTTTTGCTTCATTGTTCTGTTGCATCCATTTCTTTTT
The DNA here is from genome assembly GCA_023935145.1 of Bretschneidera sinensis. Taxonomy (NCBI): domain Eukaryota; kingdom Viridiplantae; phylum Streptophyta; class Magnoliopsida; order Brassicales; family Akaniaceae; genus Bretschneidera; species Bretschneidera sinensis. The sequence goes on from CM043700.1 coordinate 51,795,283, forward strand.
TTTTTTGGTGTTTCATGGGCCATCCCTAAGACAGTGGTGGAGGTTGTTGGTGAAGGGAAAGAACTGTTTAATATAAAGGATCTTTTTTATAAGTAATATAAAGGATGTTCCCTTTGTGTGTGTGGTGGAACCTGTGGAAAGAGAGGAGTATGAGGGCCTTGAGGAGATTGAGCTTCCTGTAGCTGAAATAATATAAGCCTGCATGCATTCTCTCTGGTTCTTTTTTGTGCTTTGCAGATTGTTTAACTATGACTTTGTATTTGATTGTAGTTCACTTTATTCTCCTTTTTCCTTTTTCTTTTGGTGCATCTCGTGAACTAGGGTTCCGCCACCTCATTGGCACTTCCCTAGTAAATTAGTTCTTATAAAACAAAATGGGAAATTGGGGGGGGGGGGGGGAATTCATCTGAAGTTTTGACAATTGTAGAGGATAGAAGTCTAGAAAAATGGAACAGTCTAGAGTAAGGGTTAAAGTAGGAAAGCATTGGCAAGGGCTAAACAGAGGTCATGCTTGAAAAAGGAACTATAATGAGGTAATAAAGATGATTTAGGCAGTAGGTTTACACTTTTTTTTATAAGTAAAAAGTATATTAATCAAAGGCACCAAGGGGGTGTCACCCATGTACAAAAATCTATCTACATGATAGTGTCTCAATAAAGTCTAAGATATCTTCATCATTTACAAAAAAAATCCCCTTAACCCAAAACCCAAAAGTATGTATCCACCCATCCTTGACGGTGACCAAGGGGTTTTCCTTGCCATTAAAAGTTCTCCTATTCGGTTCATGCCAAATGACCCAAAAAATGGAAAGAGAAATCAAGCAAATTGATACTTGTTTTTTGGACAAAAGTGACTTGAAGTAGGCATATTGATTTTTTTTTATAGATAAGGCTTATTGATTTTTTAATGGAGTGTTAGAATTATAGACATAAGCTATATGTCTATCAAGGTGATTTAGACAAGGGCACATCGGAGGTGATGCTCGAAAAAGGAACCATGATAAGGTATATAAAGGTGATTTAGGCATGAGGTTTACACTTCTAAGGCTTACTCCAAATTGATACCATTTTTTTTTACAAAAGTGACCTGGCTTAGGCTTATTGATTTTATAATGGAATGGGAGAATTACAGATATGCAATATGCAGAAATCTTCATGCTAGAAAATATAATAATGTTCTTACTCTGATCTTCTTGTCTCTTAATTTTTCTTTTTTTTTTTTGACTGCTAAGTGTAAATCAATTGTTGAGGCTCTTCATATAGCATGTCTGAGAATTACAGACATGCCATATGCAGAAATCTTCGTGCTTGAAAATATAAGAATGTTCTTACTGTCTTCTTCTCTTCTTCTTCTTCTTCTTCTTCTTCTTTTTTTTTTTTTTGATTAATGAGTGTAAATCAATTGCTGATGCTCTTCATAGTTACCCAGGTTTTTTCATCGACATTAATTTATTCAAGGCGAACAAGGAGAGAGCTACTGAAATTGCAAAAAACAACAATGTTATAGGAAATGTTATAGGTGATGGCGGTGTATTAGGAAAGGATAGTTTAGCGGAAGATGACGCAAATTTAATGATCAAATTGAAATTCCTAACATATAAGGTATGTGTTCTTTTAAAAATCTTACGTGATATATAAATGCATGCAATTGGCAAGTTACAAATTAAATGGCATATGGTTATTTTGTTACATTGCTCAAATCGTACTTCTGTGTAGCAAGTACTTTGTCAGAATAAATGGTGCATGGCCACCAATCTTATGTAGGGTTATATGAAATTTTATCCTCTTTATATTGGTAAAAGAGGGTCTAGTTGTAGGTATCTGAAACTATAATCGAGAACAAGTGTTGTTAACATTGGTTTCTTTTAATAGCAAAATGTTCTGTTCACATGATCTCTCGCTTTGATTGTACCAGTGGTCTATTTTGACTATCTTAATGTGTTACATCCATTTAGCATAGAATTCCTACTGCCATATAATTATCTTAAAGGCTAGTCCTCATCTTGGTGGCTATGTGGCTTAGATAAAAGTTCAGTTGGGTAAGATTAAAAACATATGTATATAAGGTAGGGGAATTGTGTGCTTAGAAGAGACTAAGATGGGAGAGATGGGTGACATATTTTTAAGAAATATTTGGGGTTTGAGAATTTGTGGGTGGAGAGCTTCACCGTCGTTGGGTGCTTTGAGGGGTATTCTTGTTATGTGAAATAAGAACATTGTTGATTGTTGGGAGCTTTACTGTCATTGGAATATTGGGTTTTGATATTAGTTGGGAGCTTTACCTTCCATATTTATGTCTTCAAGTGGATGTAATAGTTTGAAATGGCTCTTTAGGAGGAGTATATGGGCCAAGTGAAGGCCAAAATGGGGAAGAGTTAGCTTTAGTGAGGAGGAGATGGAGCTTTCCTTGTGTATTGGGTAAGGATTTTAACATGGTTCTTTATCAACAAGTTAGATCCGAGGCTCCCGCAGAAAGTGTTAGTATTAGAGGAAAAAAGTTTCACTAGGATATATGGTCTTCTTGATTTTCCTCGTGGACTAACCGACATAAACCGGCCCAAACCACCAAGCCCTTATATATATTATACTTAATTTGCTTATAAAAAAAAAACATTATAATTTATATTTTTTTTTACTTATCAAAAGAAAAAATTATGTGTTTTAAAAAATAAATCTTGGAAAGTCAGTGAAATGATACATGAAGACTTATATCAATACCAACATCTGGAGATTGTGTTTTTATTTGTTTTGTGATTGTAATATTTTGAAGTTGGCTAACTTTTAGTATTTGTGTTAAATTATGTTTATTAAGCATATTTTAACTTTTCATTTCTGTATTTGTTGAATGGGTTAAAATAGAAAATTTAAAGTGTTTTGACATTTAAATCTCAAATTTTTTATCCAAATCGGCCTAAACTGTGAAACCGCGGTTTGAACTTTGATAGTTTGAGCAGTTCACAGTTTTGTTTGTATTTTCTACAAACTGTGGGAGGTCATTCGACTTTATAGCAAAATCGGTGCAACCCGACCCATGCACACCTCTAGTTAATATGTGCGAACTTTGCGACGCGGTGGCCGGGTCATGATGTCCTTGGGCTAAGAGATTATGGGAAATGGCTCTCTTGGTTATTAGACTTTTTGTATTAGGGTGGAACCACTGAAGGGGACATTTGGGCTTGGAGGGGATTGCATGCAACTAAAGAAAGAAGGGAGGCTTTCTTTTAGTGCCTCTCTCCGATTTTCGGATTGTTTGATGTGCAAGAAATAGAAGGGCTTTTGATGAAGAGGAGAAGCAAAGGGAGTTGATACATAGATGGATTCACACCTTTGATTTTTGGTTCGGCAGATATTCTTTTGAAAATGAGGAAGAGCTAGTAGACTTTGTAGATTTTTTGGCATGTAATTATGTGTTTTGTACATTGGTTGGCATCTCTTTGGTGCCCTTTTTAATATACTTTTGGATATATAAAAAAAGGATATGAATTGAATAAATCTAAAAGGATAAAAATAAAATATAAAGATATCTATGTTAGAGACAGCAGGGACTTTGAGAACCTGTCCCTGCATCAAACCAAAGTCTGATATCAAAGTCATTCGTTCTACCCTCCTTATTCCCTGTTTTGTTGGTTAGAAACCCATACTGATCAGGTCAAGTAGGTTTGGGGATCTGCTGGCATGGTTTTAAACTTCCATATCTGGTTCCCAGTTAATCAAACCACATGATCTGAGTTGTTTTTCTTCTCTAAAGTTCATCTAATTGTTGTGGCCCTCATTCTAGGGAATACTGACTGTACTGGGGAAGGTATATATTATCAAATGAAGATATGCACGGGTTGTAAAAACTTTTAGGAGTAACATAAAGCACTATCCTATGGAGAGACATTGCCAAAGGACGGTCAACTTTGGGTTCCAGTCCTTGTGTAATTCTAATCTTGCCAGACACACTGAATTATGTATTATATCTCATGTTATCATAAATTGCGATTATAAAGAAAAAATGTTGCTATCATAAAATGGTATTTTTGATGTGATAAGCTAAAGACTTTGCCTCTCATCATGCTTTGTTTATTCTTTTCCATAGTTGAGAACCTTTTTGATTCGCGATGGCTTGTCAATTCTTTTCAAGGGGGGTCCAGCTGCTTACAAAGCCTATTACCTAAGGTGTGGTTTCTTTAAATAATTGAAAGAAAATTATAGTAGATCATACTGGTACCATTCTGTTACTGATGTATTTAATGTGTGAAATGTATCCCTTTTCATAGGGAGCTGGTTCTGCTCTATGTCGAACCTTTAAAGATATATGATCTTTTCTGCATGGCTTAACTTTATGGCATGATTTATTCTTATAAATGGTCATTATTTCGATTTCATGACCAAATATTTAAGATTTATATGTTACACTCCAATGGAGGTCATTAGTGTTGGTCTTTTCTTGACATTTTAGGCAGATGAAAATTTGGGGCACATCAGCTGGAAAGCAAAGAGAACTCAGCAAGCTGCTTGATGAATGGTAATCATAAAATTACTCCTGTACCTCCTGGCTATGTTTTTATTTTCTCATATGGAGCAGTGCGTGAACTAGTCTTCTTTCCCCCTTATATTCAGGGCGATGTACATACGAAGAAAGTATGGAAACAGACAGCTTTCATCATCAATATACCTTACTGAAGTTGAGCCTTTTCTGGAACAGTATGCAAAATGCAGCCTGGAGAATCAGGCTTTGATAGGATCTGCTGGGAACTTGGTGCAGGCTGAAGATTTCTTGGCAATTGTTGGAGGAAGGGATGAAGAGGGTGACCTTCAGACAGAGTGGGGGGCAGCACCAACAAGCCCTATCCCATTGAAGGATGCTGTTAAAAAAGATGAGGGTTTGATTGTATTCTTCCAGGTTATTTCATCTTCATTTGGTGAGGGCTCAGCCTTCTTCCTTGTGCAGTCTCTAATTATTGTACTTCAGTTGCTGGATTAGCCTAGGGAAGGAGATTATGGGATTTAAATGGTTATATGTTGGATGCCATTACGGCTTTTTCAGAGTTATAAGCTTATTATAGAACATGGCTTGACACTGATTGTGGATGGGCTGAAATATTAATATAACTTACCTCAGAATAGCAAAAACATCTGGAAATTGGGGTTTTAAAGAAGAGTCTCCATACCAAGTATCATTCCAAAGCCGGGTTCTTTCTCTATTGCCCATCAAAACGGCAATACAAGGAGAGAAGTCATCCTATCCTTTTCAAATATACTTCCAAACCCTTACACCAAAAGCCCCTCTCCCTCCCTCAAACATCCACCCATTAAGCATCACCCCAAACTTAGCCTCCATCGTGTTTCTCCAAAAATGATTTCTCTACACCATGAATCTACGAAGAGCTTTGTTGAAATTTTAGGCATAAACCCCACTTTTCCAATGGTTGTTTAACCAAACCCCAATTAACAAAGTGATATTTGAACTCTTACCCTGTATTTCTCCAAAGGAATTTTCTATGAATACTGTTAGCTATCGTACAAAGAATAGAGAAATGAGACATGAAGTAAATGGATAGGCTTGAAAGGGTGCTCTTGATGATAATAATTCTTCCAAATGGCTAACCCTTTTTCTTTTTTTGGATAAATGTGAAAATTTTATTACCCAAAGAACAAGAAACAAAACAGGGAAAGCTGCTACAAGATTACACGGAGTAAAATTCTAAGAGGACTCAAAGACCCCAACTAACAACAAATCCTCTTTCTAAAACAGAAAAATCTGGATCAAGGCTCAAGACTTTAACCTTTACATCTGCAATTATAAGAGTTAACACAACTTCTAGGTTATGGAAAGTCTTTCTGTATATTCTGCAATTTCTTTCATGCCATATATGGCAGAGGAAGGCACGCATAGTGAGCTTCATTAAGATGGTCAGCAAGCTCTTTCCCTTACTAATTTGGACTGCCCCTGTGAACTCAGATTGCCAATTGCTATTTCTGCCTCCATCAAGATGAAACATATGCATAAGGAGGGTCCAAATGCTCCAAGAGAAAGAGCAGTTGAAGAAAAGATGATCCCTGGACTCTTTCAGAGGTGCCACAAAGAATGCCGTCCAAATTTACTCCAGGATTCCAAGCTCTTTGTCTAATTTTTGTTGTAAGCCTGTCTAATATTGCCAACCAAGCAATAAAAAAATGCTTAGGAATAGAGTGGGGAAACCAAACCAGATTGGGCCAAGGAACTTTAGCTCTCTTATCCCTCACAGCTTCCCAGGTAGATTTAGTTTGAAAAGTTCCAGTTGCAGAAGGGATCCATATAATCCTATCTTCTTCCTGATTTAAAACAATATTACAACAACGCACTTGGATTTCTACACGATCTTCCGATCGTGCAGCAGGCCAGTACCAATTAGTACCAGAGATGACATTAGCAACCTTAGATTGCTCAGGTAAAGTAGAATCATACAGCACTCTTCTGCTGGAGTGATCTAGAACTAGAAGAGGACCTGCAGGGTGCCAGTTGTCAAACCAATGATGGGTTCTCTGCCCATTCCTCAAAATGTGTTTAATAAAAGGTTTTACAGTAGACCTGAGCTTCAAAAGTTTCCACCAAGTTCAACTGGAAGTGGCAGGACATGAACAGACCAGAAGCTCCAGCCTTTTAGAAGATATTTATTTACCCAAGCAACCCAGAGAGAGCCCGCTTGAACGGAAAAAAGCCAGATATATCTCATAGCATAAATTGTGTTCCAATCATGCAGATTTCTGAGACCTGGACCTTCTTCAGATTTAGGGAAACAAATATCTTTCCAACAAACTTTAGTACCTGTAGATTTGTAATCAACTCCATTTCAAAAGAAGGAATTGCAGAGCTTTTCAACATCTATAGTGACTTTCTTAGGAAGTACAAACATAGAGCACCTAATTTTGAATACTGAAGATAACAGATGAATTGAGCTGTAGCCTCCCTGCAAAGGTTAGATGCCTCACAGACCACAAATTAATTCTGGCAGTAATCTTATCTAACAAAGTGATGCAGGAGGATCCGAGTCAGATGATGCTGAGCTGTCAGATGGCAAGTGTGCTACCTAAGACGGTTTCCATCGTTTAGCGGGCCACAGGTTCGGATTGGGCCCCGAAGACCCTAGCCTGATTGGAAACGAGCTTATGGGAAAAACTTAGTATATTATACTAAGCCTTATCGTTTTTAAGCCAAAAAACGAAGTTTAGATATTCAAATTGGCAGCATTTAGTTTTTAGGAAACCTTTTATTTTATTTTATTTAAATTCGGCCTTAATTTAATTTTTCTATTTTAGCTTCGACCTTATAAATAAGGTCTTAGGGTTTCGTAATATTATTATATTTTTGGAATAAATTAAAATAAAGCATCAGAGTAGTTTCTCTGTATTGTTTTAGGGTTTTTCTTGTGTTACTCCCTATGAACTATCTGTTCGACTAGCCTGCAGAATAATCGCTATTTTGCCCGGCGTCAGTTGGTATCAGAGCTTCAGCATCTTCTTGGGGTGAGATTTCATCAGTTTCCATGGCTGGTGATCGTGGTCGTGGTCGTCGCGGGCAGGCCTCGAACGAGGAAACCCCACGCCGTGATCGTAACGTTCAGGATGTGATGATTGAGGATTTACAGAAGCAGGTTGCAAAGTTAACCCAGTGTCTAACGGCGCAGAATTTCGATGATCGTGAGATGAAATATCATGATTCCGATTCCAGTTTCGAAAGCCCGTATTACAATCCTGCTCGATTCAGGGAACACCGTGGTCGGGAGGATCGTTATGGAGATCTCGGTTTCAGAGTGGATTTGCCGCTGTTAGTAAAGTTTTCTGACCTGATACCAGAGGATCTTCCTCCTAG